>CM042138.1:96177910-96180410 GCA_023376005.1 Doryteuthis pealeii
TGTGTATATAACAATAAAGACGAAGATAACTGTCTGAAAAATCCAAATAGTACAAGGATGGCTTTGGCCATAAATAACCGACGAAGGTTGATATGCCATTAAACAAAAAAAAAGTACATTTTTGTTATTCTAAAGAGGAAAAACGAATTGTTCTTTGGGTAAATAATAGAAAAATGCGTTTAAAAAGGTTGAGTACCCATTAAGAATTAAAAAAAACAAAAGACGTATTCGGCATAAAATGACACAATGGGTTGACATGCCGTAAAATCTAACCAACGAACCAATCAACTAACAACAGATTACCAATGACTATTTCTCGCGAACCCTCCATGGGTCATTACTCCTAGCAGGTCTTCCGCACAGCATCCAGTATTTGCACAGAGCTGATTGATATAGATTTTTGATGGTTGGCATACACTAGTATGTCCATGTGTAGGTGTCCACATAAGAATGTCACTTATGAGATGTCCTGGCTTCTTCAGCGGTAATAAGCATGTCTTGTTCATATTACTCGGGTGGTTTGTGTGATAGGAGGTAAGTAGCTGTACAGCTGCATTTTTTGTTGGGTGTTGCTTCTAAGATTCTTTCAAGTTAGCATACAGCGTTCTTGTACAGTTCCCATCTAGCTTTTTCTCCAAGAAAACGAAGAAAAAAATAAAAGTATTATCCGATTAAAATGACAAAGACGAAAATTTATTTCTTATTTGCAAATCGAGTTTTTAAATTATTCTCCTTGAAAATGTTTGTTTATAATAAGAACTGAGGGAATTCTTTCCCTAACATTAGAAAGCAGCTAGAATGTTTTTCTATTGTTTTATCATTCGTACTGCTTCTCAGAATGAATCACCTTTCACTATTGATGAATTCTCTATTGAACCTAAGGGAAATGCCGAGGTCAGTGTTATTTTCGTACAAACATGAAATGTCACTTGATCGTTGAAATAATAAAAGAAAAAAGAAAAAGTAAAGCGGCCAGTAAATATCTAGCGAAGAAAAAGAAAGAAAGAGACTGGTTTCGTTGGATTAGAAGAAAGTTAAAATGGCGGTAAAGGCTGATATTTGAATATAAACATGATAAACATGATAAACAAGGCGAAGAACATGGGATTGGGAGAATGGAGGATGATAATTGAAAATGAGATTTGTGATAATCACGTCGAAATTAAATTTTGCAGTAGTAGTAGTAGTAGTAGAAGTAGTAGTAAAGATCGTAAATGAAAAAAAAAAGAATCAAAAGCCAAGGAAAAGATCTTAGAAATAAAGAAAAAACATACAGAAGAAGAGAAAAGAAAAGGAGTAGGGAGTATAAAACGGGGGAGATGTTTTATAACGAAAAAGGAGAAAAAGAAAAAAAAGAAGGAAGATTAAGAACAACAAAGGAAGACAGACAGGAAGATGAGGATGAAGGCGAAGAGAATGGACAATGAAAAACTGTGGGAAAAGGAGAGAAGAAAAAAAAGAACTGGAGAAGGAAGTGAAGGAGGAGGAGGGGGAAGAGGAGGAGATGAAAGAAGATAAAAGACAGAGGAAGAAGAGAAAAGCAACACGAGTAGGTAGAGTAGAAAGGAGAAGGAAGAGTGAATAAGAGGAGAAAGGTGGAGAACGTAAAGAAGTAGAGGATAGAGATGAAAAGTAGGAAAAGTGTTAGAGACAGATCGATAAAAGAAGGAGGGAGTAAATAAACGGAGATAAAGCGCGGAAATAATAATAATAATAATAATAATAATAATAATAATAATAACAGTGGAACATGAAGGTGAAGGTCGTACCTATTGTAATTGGTGCCCTTGGAAAGGTCCTCAAAAGTCAAGAAAATAATTTGGGTGAATTGGAAATCAGAGGAAAAATAGAGACCATCCAAACTACAGCACCGTTAAGATCGGCTAGAATACTCAGAAGAGTCCTGGAGACCTGATGAGACTTTCTGTCACTCAGACCCATAGTGACCGAACGGCTACGGCAGGTGTGAAAAAACTCTATAATAATAATAATAATTATAATAATAATGATAATAATAATAATAATAATAATAATAATAATAATAATAATAATAATATTCCAGCTGACCACAGAGCACAAATGAAAGAAAACGAAAAGATAGACAAATACTTGGACCTTGCCAGAGAATTAAAAAAACAACACCCAAACAAAACAAACTGTGAACTACGAGGATGACGGGGATACGAATTGTAGTTGGTGTCCTTGGAACGGTCCACAAAGTCTTGAAAAAAGACTGGAGGAATTGGAAATCAGAGGAAGAATCGAGACCACCTAAACAACAATATTTTAAAGATCGGCTAGAATACTCAGAAGAGTCTTGGAGATCTGAGGAGACTTGCTGTCACTCAGACTCTAGTGAAATACCATCAGCTAACACTACTGCGAAAAACCTGCAAAAAGTAAAATAAAAGAATGAGAAGAAGAAGAAGTAGGAGAAGATACAGAGGGAGAAGGAAAGGATTTTGAAATAGAGAAAAATAACGAGACGACGACGACGACG
>CM042138.1:96190410-96212910 GCA_023376005.1 Doryteuthis pealeii
ATTTGTCTCTTCTTCCAGTTCTTTCTTTCTTTCTTTCTTTCTTTCTTTCTTTTTTCTATCTTTCTAAGTTTCTGATTTGTCTCTTCTTCCATTTTCTTTCTTTCTTTCTTTCTTTCTTTCTTTCTTCTTTCTAAGTCTCTGATTTGTCTCTTCTTCCAGTTCTTTCTTTCTTTCTTTCTTTCTTTCTAAGTCTCCGATTTGTCTCTTCTTCCAGTTTTTCCTTTCTTTCTTTCTTTCTTTCTATCTATCTATCTATCTAAGTCTCCGATTTGTCTCTTCTTCCAATTCTTTCTTTCTTTCTTTCTTTCTTTCTTTCTTTCTTTCTAAGTCTCTGATTTGTCTCTTATTCCATGTTTTTCTTTCTTCTTTCTTTCTTTCTTTCTAAGTCTCTGATTTGTCTCTTATTCCATTTTTCTTTCTTTCTTTCTTTTTTCTCAATCTCTGATTTGTCTCTTCTTCTTTCTTTCATTCGTTCTTTCTTTCTTTCTTTCTTTCTTTCTTTCTTTCTATCTATCTATCTATATCTAAGTCTCTGATTTGTCTCTTCTTCCAGTTTGTTCTTTCTTTCTTTCTTTCTTCTGTAGTCTTTATCCTTTGATTCTTTCACTATTTTTTTCTCCATTGCCTCTCACACTTGACTCCATTTTGTTCCATATTTCCACACTCCATTAATTATGTCCCCAATTTTCTTTATTCTAATCCTCTATTCTTTCCTCTCTTCGTCTTCTCCTCTTCTATTTTCTGTATTTGTCTCCCTTGATTTTCTCCTCTCGTGACATTTTTCTTTTCTTGTTTATTTTTCTCGGAATTTCTAAACAATCTAACAAAAAGCCGGTGACATCAAAGACGCTTCCTTATCTAAAAGGCGTTAGAGGCAAACATGTGAATTTTCTTCTATTTTTTTCTTCATTGTAATACAAACGGTAAACTTGTTATTGTGCAAAATGCAAAGAGATTCTGTGCGAAAAGATAAGGAAATAAAAAAGAAAGGGAGATAACTCTTAATGGAATAAATAGCAAGAACGATTGAACTAAAAGAGAATGAGTAAAACAACTTGTAAAATTGCAAACAGGGAGGAAGGAAACAAACAAAACAAAAGAGGCAAAAAGACAGAAGAAAGAAAAAGAAAGAAGGAGAGAAGGATAAAAGGATAAATAAAAAAAGTGATTGAAAGAATTAAATAAAGGAAAAGGGACAAAAATACAGAAGAAAGAATAATGAGATGTACAAAAGAGAAAGAAAGAAAAAAGAAAGAAAGGAGAAGGAACGAAGAGACGGTTGAAAAAGGGGGGGGGTAGAGAAAATGAATGAAAGAACGAAAACAGAGAAAAAGTGAAAAAAAACAATAGAAGAAAGAAAGAAAAAGAAATAGATAATGGAAATGGAGAAAGAAAAAAATGAATGAAAGAACGAAATAAATAAAAAGCAAAAAGACAAGAGAAAGAAAGAAAAAACGAAAAGATGAAGGAGAAAAGGAGAATGAAAGAAATTGAATGAAAGAATGCACAAACAAAAAAAGGAAAATGGACAAAAAATAGAAGAAATAAAAGGAGAAGGAAAAAGAAGAAAGAAAAATCTTTGAAAGAAGGAAAGAAAAGAAAAGGAACTAAAAGATAGAGAAATGGGGAGTCGTAAAGGTGAATGAAAGAAAAATGAATGAAAGAGCAAAAAAAGAAAGGGACAAAGAGTAAAAAGGAAGTAAGAAAAAAGAGAAGGAAAAGGAGAAAGAAAGAAAAATGTATGGAAGAACGAACAAGAAAAATAGAAAGGAGACAAAAACAGAAAAAAGAAAAAAGGATACAGGAAAAAATGAGAGAAAGAAAGAAAAAGAAAGGAATGAAAAGGAAAAAAAGGAAAATAAAGGAAGAAAAATGGAAAAAAATAATAAAGATTGCAACAAATAAATGAATAAAAAAAAAAGAAAGTAATAAGGAAGAAATGAAGGAAAAAGGGAAATAAAACGAGAATAAAACTGTCTTCCTTTCTTCTTTCTTTCTTTCTTTTTTTTCTTTCTTTCTTTCTCACTAAGCCTCTGATTTGTGTCTTCCATTTTCATCTTTTACTTTCAATCTTTTCTTCTTTCTTTCTTTTTTCTTTCTTTATTCCTTCCTTCTTTCTTTCATTCTTTCTTTCTTTTTTATTAAGCCACTGATTTGTGTCTTTTTGCATTTTCTTTTTTCTTCCAATCTTTTCTTTCTTTCTTCTTTCTTTCTTTCTTTCTAAGTCTCTGATTTGTCTTCTTCCATTTTCTTCTTACGTTCTTTTTTCTCTCCACCTTTTTTTTCTTTGAAAATAGATGAAAAAAACAAAAAACGAACGAAAACATGGAAAGGAGACAAAAACAAAGGAAAGAAAATAAGACAGAAGAAAATTCAGGAGGTGGAAGAGGAGCTCTCAAAATAGTTTTGTTTAACGAGAAGAGAGACCCTTTGATTTGAATTCAGAGTTTTCCTTCCATAAAATCAGTTGCCATACCAAGGCTAATTAGGCCAGTCTGTCCTATTATTTACCAATAGTTTTCCTAAGCGTATCAGCGTGATATAAAATGCAATCGGCTACGTCTAGGATATGAACTCGTCTCGCTGCTTCTATATTCTACGACGGTAACTATTACACCATGCACATCGAACAAAAATGTGTGAAAGAGAAAGAAAAAGAAAGAAAGAAAAGAAAGAAATAAATAAAGAAGGAAGAAATAGAAAAGGCAAATCAAATGAAAAAATGACAATAAATAAAGCAAAGAAAGAAAGAAAGAAAGAAAGAAAGAAAGAAAGGAATTAAGGTGAAAGAGAAAGAACGACAAAATAAAGCGAGAAAATTCAAAGAAATAAAACAGAAAGCAAAAGATGAAGAAGTAATGAAGAGACGAATGAAAAACAGAGATTTAAAAAATAACAAGAGAAGGAAAAAAGAATATATATATATATATATATATATATATATATATGTGTGTGTGTGTGTGTGTGTGTTCTCCTATAACAGAAGGAGCTCTCTGAGGGTCTTTTAATATATACGTATGTATGTATTTATCAGTTAAATTATCGCTTTTGTCTGCATGTGTGATGGCCTAATGGTTAGGAATTCTGATTGATGATAAATCGGCCGGGTTTAGTTCCTGGTTGGATGTAGCTTGGTATGTCTAACCACACTGAAAAGACGTGATACTTCAAAACACGGTATCTGTAGATAACTATATATATATATATAGAGAGAGAGAGAACGACAGACAGACAGACAGACAGACAGAGAGAGAGAGAGACAGACAGACAGAGAAAAGGGAAAAGAAAAACTGAAGGAAGGAAATAGGAAGAAAAAAGAAAAATCCAAAGCCGTATGCAAAATGAATAGATGAATAAATGAAAAGGCCTCAAAGTAGAGGAATAGAAAAAGCCAAAAGATATAATAAAGTACTATCAAATATCTATATTACAAAATAAAATAAAAAATGCTCAGAAAACTTATACATAGAGAAGTAGGTATTTACTCAACTCGTTTGCTACGGGGGAGGTTGTGAAACAGTCGCAAGTATGGGGCATCCGGCGAGAATCGATCTTGCTATTCAGCATTAATGAATCTGTGAGACTAGCTTGCTAACCATGACACCCCAATGGGACGATAAGTAAAGAAGTAGAGTGACAAAAGAAAGTGAATTGGTTTACAAAAGAGGGGAAAAGAGGGAGGTCAAACAAGAAAGTAAAAATAAAAAGATAGAAATAAATCAATAAATAGAATAGATAAAAGAATGAATAAATAAAATAATAAAATATACAAAAATCTCTTTCATGATAGTGCAGTGTGTCCATCGTGGCAGAATGGAGCAAATAATTGAAGTCTCCATTTCGCAATGCGAATCTCAATGACGTGAGGATCAACAAGAAAAAAAAACAAAACAAAAAAAAAAAAAAAAAAAACAACAACAACAACAACAACAACAACAACAACGACAACAACGACAACAACAACAGATAAGGGAATTCGGCAGACAATTTGATAATCTTTATTTCTGTTTTCATTCTGTTCTATTTTCTTTCTTTCTTCTTTCTTTCTCTCTTTTCTTTCTTTCTTTCTTTCTTTCTTTCTTTCTTTCTTTCTGTTATAATTTCTTTCGTTCTTTCTGTTATATTTTCTTTCTTTCTTTTTCTTTCTTTTTCTTTCTTTCTTTCCTTCTTTCTTTCTTTCTTTCTTTCTTTCTTTATTTATTTCCTTCCTTCCTTCTTTCTTTCTTTCTGTTATATTTTCTTTCCATCTTTCTTTCTGTTATATTTTCTTTCTTTCTTTCTTTCTTTCTTTCTTTCTTTTTTTCTTTCTTTCTTTCTTTCTTTCTGTTATATTTTCTTTTGTTCTTTCTGTTATATTTTCTTTCTTTCTTTCTTTCTTTCTTTCTTTCTTTCTTTCTGTTATATTTCCTTCTTTCTTTCTTTCTGTTATATTTTCTTTCGTTCTTTCTGTTATATTTTCTTTCTTTCTCTCTTTCTTTCCTTCTTTCTTTCTTTCTTTCTTTCTTTCTTTCTTTCTTCTTCTTTCTTTCTTTTGTTATATTTTCTTTCTTTCCATCTTTCTTTCTGTTATATTTTCGTTCTTTCCTTCTTTCTTTCTGTTATATTTTCTTTCTTTCTTTCTATTATATTTTCGTTCTTTTTTTTTTCTTTGAATTTTCCTCTCTTATTTATTTATTCCCTTTTTCTTTCTTTCTCTCTTTTCTTTATTCATTGTTACATTTCCTCATTTTTTTCTGTTATCTTCGACTATTTCTTTTTTTCTTTCTTTTTTTCTTTCTTTCTTTTTTCTTTCATTATGTTATATTTTCATTCTTTTGTTCTTTTTCTCTGTTACTATTTTTCTTTCTTTCTTTCTTTTCATCTTTCTTTCTTTTCTCTTACGTTTCCTTCTTTCTTCCCTGTATTTTCCTCTTTTTTTTTCTTTCTTTCTTTGTATTTTTATCTTTCCTTTTTTCTTTCTTTATGCTATATTTTCTTTCTTCTTTGTTATCTTCTTTTTTCTTTCGTTCTTTCTTTCTTTATTCATTTATTTTTCCCCTGTATTCTTTTATTTCTTTCTTTCTCCTTTTCTTTCATTCTGTTATCTTTTCTTTCTTTCATTCTTTGTTACCCTTCCATCTTTCTTGTTATCTTCATCCTTTTTTTACTTTCTTTCTTTCTTTTTTTTATTTTCCCATCTACATTATTAGGTATACTTCCAATACATCTTTTTTTTTGTTTCGTCCAGTCTGGTATTATTTTTATCGTTATTTTCAGCTTTTGTTGCTCTGTTGTAATAATAATTGAAATGCGCTATTCCCAAGTGAATTTGAAAATAGCTCCATTTTTGTTGAAGGTAATTTCTTTATTGACATGCCCAGCACACAAATGAGGCTGGCATTACTAAATAGACACAAAAAATCTTACTTTCATTAGTTTTATATCTATATCAGTCTGTCCATATCTCTCTATCAAAAACACTTTTCTTCCCTCTCTTACACTTTATCTCTATCTATCTCTTAATCTCTCTCTTTTCTATTTAACTACCTTTCGCTTTTTATCTCTCTCTCTCTCTCTCTCTCTCTCTCTCTATATATATATATATATTATATATATATATATATATATATATATCTGTTTCACTCTCCTTCTCTCCCTCTTTCACTCTCTTTCTTTCTTTCATCACCGCTCTCTCTTCACCTCGCTCTCTTTTCTCTATCTACTCCTCTCGCTTTCTTTCTCTCTCTCTCTCTCTCTCTCCCTTTCTCTCTTTCGTTTTCCCGCTGTCCCCGCCCCTATCTATCTTTCTTTCACGCTCTCACTCTCGCCGATCTCCCCCTTCCTCTCCCTTCAGCCAGTTGATATTCATAGCATCACCAATAAATAAGTATACACCTATCGATTTGATTTTAAAAAAAAATCAGTGATACTAGGATTTTCTTATTTCTAGTTGAAAGTCTTACTATCAAAACGGATATCATTAGGTATAATTCAGTACCAAACTCTACAAAACTGAAGCATTTAATAAACAATATCATCATCATCATCATCATCATCATCATCATCAAGTCCTGCTGATATCACGGATTCCCTTGTCTGTATATCTGTCTGTATATCTGTCTGTCTCGCTATCCGTCCCTATCGGCCATCGCCCTTGGCAAGTCCTCTAGACGGCACCCACTGTCCGCATTATTTGAGATGATCTTAAAGATGTTTTCTATTGTACAATGTTATTGATTTCCCTATTATTTCCGCGCCATCCTTTATAAATAAGCGACAAATAATGATTTGTATCATAATTCGCGCCCAGCTTCTCTTTATCTACTTCTTTTGAGGGTTCAACGGAGGAGAGTGTAGGTCGTTTCAACCAAGATGGTTGGAGATTGATAATTTAGAATAAGGTAGACTTGTTCTTTGCCGACATCTTTTTTTTTTCCTCTTTCTTCCGGAATTGAATAAATGAAAGTCTGCGCCGAACAATAAAACATCAACAGGCGCTGAGTTTTTCTAATAATAATACTACGAAAAAAAAAATTGCTGGTCAAAGTGTCAAGAGTTCAAAGCCTTAGTGGTTATTTGAGATATAAAAAAAAGCGCGAAATATTTTTTTATTGCAATTTGATACAGATAGTTCCATATCCGACTAATAATTGTCGCTTCACGCAAACTATGGTCTTCTAAAGCAACGTCACTCGGCTGAATATAATATATATATATATATATATATATATATATATATATATATAAAGTCTTGTTATGTGTTCAAGGGGAGAAAATTAAATCTTTTATAAAAAAAGAAGGTCCGCAAAATGGATTATGCTTTTTTAAAAAATCTTTTATTATGATTTTACATTAGCGACATGTGTTTCAGATCTTCCGATATCTTCTTCTTTTTCTTCAGGCGTTAATGAACCAATATATATATATATATATATATATATATATATATATATATATATATATATATATATATATATATATTGTGTGTGTGTTATATATATATATAATATATATTACGTATTTACATATGTACATATATATATATATATATATATATATATATATATATATATATATATATATTATATACGTATATATACACATATATATATAAAACATATATACACAAATAAATATATAGATACATATATACATATATATATATACATATATATACACACATATATATACATATGTATGTATGGATATATAAATATATGTACATATATATACAAATATACATACACACATACACACATATATATATACAAACCTATATACATTCATAAATATATGCATACATATATGCAGACATATATATAAATAAACATGCACATATATATACATATACACATACATATATAAATATATATATATATATACACACACACACACCACGCACACACACACACACACACACACACACACACACATATATATATATATATATATATATATATATATATATAGATAATAGTGTGTGTATGTACTAATTATTGATCGCAGGTTTTAAGGTTGTTCAAGCGATGAAACTATTTGTGTCCAGTTTGTAGACGCGGCCTCGGGCAAAAGAAAAATGTAGCATTGAAAAGCTGTAGAAATTTTTTGGGCTTAAACATTTGATAGCTAAAATCGAATGTGTTTGACCCAGACGATTGTGTGTCTGATCGATAATATCTTATGTTCGATGTGAAGATATGAAAGCATCTATTTTGATCCACAATACTCTATCAGAACTGACCTGTTGAGACAAATGACCGCAAAACAATAATTTGAACGTTTCCAAGAGAGACGAAGAACGTTCGGGTGATAAGTCCCCTCTCAAAGAAAAATGTGTCCATTGTATGCAAATTTAGAATTCTCTTTCTTTTTTCTACACCCTCAAACATACATTATACACTCTCTTTCTTTCTTTCTCTTTCTCTCTTTCTCTCTTTCTCTCTCTCTCTCTCTCTCTCTCTCTCTCTCTCTCTCTCTCTCTCTTTCTCTCTCTCTCTCTCTTAAATATACACAGACATATACAATTGTTTATTTTCTCTGACAGTTATCAGGGGCTGATAACTTTATGTCTACGCTGCCCTAACTATTAAGCACTCTTTATATATATATATATATATATATATATATATATATATATATATATATATATATATATAAACAGGAAATGAATAAACAAATGGGATTAAGCTAGATAGAGGCAATAAAGCATGTCAACAAAAACATATAAACAACAACAAACAAACAAACAAACAAAAAACACCAGACAAAAGTTTACAGACAAGACCTCATAAACAAAATAAGCTAGATTTTACAGAAATATATATATTAGAAAATTAGAAATATATATATTAGAAAATTAAAAGATATGACCGCCTAGTGTTACCTTACACTGCCTCGATCAACTTAATTAAAACCAACCCAAGATAGATTGTAGTAATTTCAACTCAGTCCAGTAAGATGTAAAGTCCTGTCGATATCTTAACAGATCAAAACCGCGGCAGATCCATAATTATCATTGGCCTGGTTAGCTCAGTCGGTAGAGCGTTCTGCTAGAAACCACAAGGTTCCTGGTTCGATACCGTTCCTCGCCAACTCAGCGTATGAGTAGCACAGTGGTCTGTGCGGTAAAGTAAGGAGCTGATGGTAGGTGTGGCGCTTCAACTCAGATGCTAAAACAATCTCCTTGGTCTAGCGCTATTGAAAAGGGGATAGACTCCCTCGCTGACTGGCTGATACTGACTTTAGGCCGCCCAGCCGACTTTACTTTTACTTACTTACACGAGAATCTTTTTTCTAGAATTAAGTTATTCAAAATTAGGGTTGCCTATTACATATGAGTACGTGTTATACATAAGTACATTTTATGTAAAAACAATTGCGGTATATATATATATATATATAATATATATATATATATATATATATATATATAGAGAGAGAGAGAGAGAGAGAGAGATAGATAGATAGATAGATATGTGTGTATTAAAACAGTTAAAATCCCCTTTGCATTCCGTGGGTGACTATATAGCCTAGCGGTTAAGGTGTCTTACTGGCACTGAACCGATCGGATTTCAATCCCGGCTCTAGGTAACTTTCAGATGTCTAGTCGCACTGAAGAGACTTGATAAGTCGAAACAGGTGTCTGTGGATGACTGTATATATGTATATATATATGTTTTCTCATGTGGGCGTGTGAGAAGATTGATTTCTGGTGAATATTTTTCTATTCGATTTTCCCTGTATTTTGTAAAACATATCTGAAGAGGCAAGACTCATTTTGAGTTTCTGGTAGAAATTAATTTATCATAGTCAAATGACGGTTTGTTAAGTTTTTCTTTCTTTGAAAGAAAAACTTGGTGTGAAGTTGTGCCAGCGCGTTCCTTTTAATGTCCACCACGTCCTCAAATATCATCCTTGAGATAGATTCTCAGTTTAGGAAAGAAGAAAAGGTTTCACAGAACAAGTTCTAGTTAAGTTTGGATGATGATGCACTCTCACATTCTTGTGTTTCGCCAACACTTGCCGATCAAAAGTATCGAGAATTGGCGATGACTGGTATAGACGAAATCTAGACAACAGTCTTGACGTCATCATTTTATGGTAAAGGTTGTTGTAAAATGATCTGATATATTTGTAAGTTTAATAAAAACAAAACAGAATGAATAATGAAAAAAGGGTTTTTATTTTAGGGCCGGTTTAGCTCAGTCAGTAGGGCGTTGTACTAGGGACTACAAGGTTCCGGGTTCGATACCGACCCTCACCAATTCAGCGTATCAGATCAGAGAAATGTGCTGTAAAGTGGGGAGCTGACGGTACGTGTGGCGCTCCACCTCAGACGACAAAACAGTCTCCTTGGTCTAGCGCTAGTGACAATGAGATAGACTCCCTCGGTGTTTGGCTTATACCGACTTTAGGCCACCCCGACGACTTAACTAAAAATATGGCACTATATGTAAGTATTGTTTCAGATTACCCATATGGATCTAAAAGACGAGCATAACGCTTTCATTGTCTTTTATCAAAAATAACGAATCTGTAACAGCAACGCAAAGAGCATTCCATGTACATTTCCGGCTTTGTAGAAATGATCTCATACCTACTCAAAACACGATTTTTTTAAGGGTTACCAACTTCAGAGCTAGTGGATTAGCACTGAAGCGAGAATCAACTAACCGACCGCAGACAGCCAAAACTCCGGAAAATGTCGACGCGGTAAATGTTTCAATTCAATAATCTCCTCGACGTTCGTCACGGAAACGCGCCGCTGCTCTTGGCCTTTCCATTAGAAGTTTTGAGAAGAATTCTTCACAAGAAACTGATGTACATTTGGGAAATAAAAACACTTTTTTCATTATTTATTCTATGTTGAACTTACTAAACTTACAAATATATCAGATCATTTTGCGCTACCCTGTATAAGTTGCTCACTCGTCTTTATTTCAATTTTGTAATATCAATTCTAAAATTTAGACTTTAAAATTTCAAAATTCAAAATTTCTATTTTAAAATATAAAATTTGATCTTTAAAATTTAAGATGTAAGTCTAAAAAAATCGGATAGAGTGATCAAGTGTAGGAAATGTCAAAGAGAATGTAAAAGTCGAACCTGGTCTGTTCACATATGTGTGTTTTCATATAGTAATTTTAATGTAAAAGTTGTTGACATTATTTGATAAATTTCATTTGTATTCTGTCAAACACAAGAAGAAGATTTTCTTTAAGAGATGCCGTTTAGATTTTTTAAAGGCTCTCCTTTGCATTTTTTATTATCACGGAAATTTTAAATCGAATAAAAAAATAAAAAAGGAAAAGGAAGAAAAAAGAAGAGAAAAAAAATAAAGATAAAAATAGGAAGAAAAAAGAATGAACAGGAAAAAAGAGAAAGAGAAAAGTAAAAAGAGAAAGAGAAAAGTAAAAAGAGAAAGAGAAAAAGATAAGAAAAAACAAAACGAAAAAATAAAAAATAAAAATGTAAACGGAAAAGGAAAAAGAAAAAGAAGAAAAATAAAAAAGAAGAGAAAATGAATAAAAAGAAGAGTGCAAAAAAAACAACAAAAAAAAAAAAAACAGAACAAAAATGAAAAAAGAAAAACGAAAAAAAAAAACGAAGAAAAAAAGAAATAAAAATGGGGGGAAGTAACAAGATAAAGGAAAAGGAGAAAAGAAAAAGATAAGAAAAAAGAAAACGAAAAGAAGTTTGAATATTGACTGAAGTTTCTTTCTAATTTCAGAATGTACCTCTATAAAAAAAAGGACCAGTCTCGTCAGATTGCCATCATAAGATTATGTGATTGCTATCTTACGAGATTGGTAATTTTTTTTTATAGAGGTATCAGGTGAAATAAATTTATAATAGCCAAATGACGGTTAGTTATGTGAAGTGTAAATATTGTTTTGTATGAAAATTAATCAATTAATTATCAAACATTGAGCTCTCCTGTGAACATTAAAGAATCCTCATATGTATTGACAGGTGTGTATCTGTATGGACATGCATTGGGGATATATGGAGGTTATAAAGAAGGTCCCACATAATTATCTACAAATCATCTGGTCTATTGGATATATATCCATTATTATACTAAAGCTAAGTGAATCAATGATTGTTTGCTAGAGGCTTTTTTCCTATTTAGTTTAATGACACAAATTCATATCAAAATATTCCTTAGTTCTAGGATTGAGTCATGTTTGGAAAAAATCCATTTCACTTGGTTCTAATTAGTCGTAATTTGCAATTAAGTCAAAAACTGACCCGAATCTTACTTCACATTCTGCTGTCACTTCCCCCCTCTATGTATATCTTGATTACCTAATCATTACATATGTTAGTTTCTCTGTGATCGTAAAGAGAGTGATTTGAGAGTGTGAAATATATTTGTATGTTAGCTTCTAGGTCAAACGTTCCCTTTCTTAAAAATCTTACCAAATAATTTTGATGCTTTTTTAATAAAGTTTCCGGTCGTATTTAAAAAAATAATACTCTTTACAAACTAACTTTTCCCTAATCCCAATTATCTACCCAAAGCTCAATAGGTAACCCAACGCGTCGCATTTTATCTAGTATACATATATATATATATATATATATATATATATATATATATATGTGTGTGTGTGTGTGTGTGTGTGTGTGTTGTGTGTGTGTGTGTATGTGTGTTGTGTTGTGTAAATATTTCCTTAAGTTTATGTAGAAAATGTTGCTCGGAATTTTGCATTGAAGCATGAGTTATTATTCTAAGCAAAAAGAATAAAGGATTAATATTCGCTGTATTTCAATTCCCTCATAAAAAAGACAATCGGTTTTGTTAAATGTTTGTCTTGCAGCCTGTGTATGACTAAACTTCAGTTTCCACAATATTTACATTTCACTTTACGTTAGTGAAGAGGATAAGAGAAGAAGAAGAAAGAAAGAATAAATAAAGGCTTATGACGAAAGCTTTTTTCTTTTTTCTTTTTGTACATTGAATGACTCACATCCAATGACATAAACTTTGCTTCTTTTATTTCATTGGTTGGTTAAAAAGATCCATCCATTCTTTTCGACTTCTCAATCATCCAATGGCGTCGTATCACTCGACAACCGTGAAATCCGTGCTAACTTTGGGGATGTAAAACCGACAAGTTATTCTCAGTGGAATGAGAATAAAAAAATTAGAAAAAAAAAAACAACTTCTGACTGCAACGCTCCACCTCCTCATACCAGTAATAAATCTCGAAATCAAATACGAATATTTTTTTCTTCTTTATGTTTTCAAGGTTAAAATGTTAGAAGAACTTCAATCGGGAAAATGAGTCTTATAATCAGATTTTATAAAATAAAGTTCATCTTGGTTTAAAAAAAGATTATATACATCTTATCAAAGGTTGATCTATCTATCTATCTATCTATCTATCTATCTATGTTCATATTTATCAATTATTAATAAGATAAAATTCACAACTGAGTTCTACCTGGCCAATCCTCAAGGGATCTAGTATTTGACACATCTAGAATAGAATATATTGTTAAGATATTGTAATATTACTCTGCATAGAAAAATGTAAATATTTTACTGATTAAAAAAGCTTTTAGCGATAAATTCTAATCACACACACACACACACACACACACACACACACATATATATATATATATATATATATATATATATATATATATATATATATATATATATATGCTCCCATAAATTTGGTATGAGCTCTCTAATTGGTAATTTAAATTAACTCTCACTACTAAGCATATAAGCAATGATCGTTTCCCCGGAAATTTGATCTCTCTGTGACTGTAAAATACATAAACAAACTTAATACTTAATAGTTTAAAAACACCAGTATTCGCTACAGCTGTCAGTGGATGAGGGAATAAGATATCGGGCTACCATACAGTCAGTCTGAGTTCGACCCAAGCCAAAGATAGTTGTGTCTAGCCATACTGAAGAGGTGTGAAACGCCGAATATCGTGTCTGTGGATATATATATATATATATATATATATATATATATATATATATATATATATATATATCTGTGTGTGTGTGTGTGTATGTGTGTATATATATATATATATGGAATTGATATTTCAAAGAGTCACGTAATTGAATTATTCTAAAGAGAACTTATGGTTATAATAAGGGCTCCAAATTTTGCTAAGAAGAAACATTTCATAGTGTCAATTTCTTCCGGGATTTTGGGAAATAAGAGATCAGAATGGGTATAAAAGTGTTAGTACGAAGTTAAATACGTTCTAATTTGGCGCCTGATTGAGCCACATGACTAGACTTAATAGTCACGTGACTTAAATGTTGGAAAGGGGAATTGGGAACGCCATATGTTTAATAGAATTCAATAGACTTCAGACGTGTTGACAGAGACTTACCCGAAGCTAATAGTGAGTAGCCTTATTTAATCTCATCATTGGAATATTGTGATATCTCGATTTTTGTGAACAGTGTACCGTATTAATCTTTCTGGTTGCGACCATCTTATATATATATATATATATATATATATATATATATTTATATATATATATGTGTGTGTGTGTGTGTGTGTGTGTGTGTGTGTGTGTGTGTGTGTGTGTGTGTGTGATATTTCAACTATAGAATAGGATAACAATAAAAACAGGATAAAACCTTGTGATTGGGTTTCATCATGAATGTGAAAGTCAGAGCCGTGAATTTTAATTCTGTATTCATTATAGAAATATTGTAACATTACTCTGCATTACTCTATAGACTTTACTGATTAAAAACAAATTTTAGCGTTATATCTTAATAATGGCTATCTCTCCATATATATATATATATATATATATATATATATATATATATATATATAATGGTACATTGCACTACCCCTAGGTAAGTGAACACTCGGTTGTTTCGTGTCGTGAGCTAAAATTTGAAGTACGAGCGAATTCATTAAAAACCTTTAAGTTTCAATATTTATTACGGCAAAGAAAATATTATTCATAAAGATAGATATTAAAACATATTACCGCATATAATTCATTACATTCTATTTCATTATGTTTTTTAATATATAATACAGTGCTATTTCTTATTTAAAAAATGTAATACAAAAAGTGTTTTATATGCTGTGTTCTGGAACGGATTAATGGCATTTCAGTTTCTTTTAATGAAGAAAATTGATTTGATATACAAGGAAATTTAGTTACGAGCGAAACGAATTAAACTAGTAAGGAAAGGTACCACTATATATATATATATATAATCTCGCACTATGACGTCCATTATTTTAATTTACAAATAAATAAAACATTTTCTGTAAACAATTATTTCATAGTATAGATACGCAATCAAGAGAGCTAAATAGTTTCAAAGACACTCCTAAGATTTCTTCAGCATTATACAAAATATGTGAAGTTTTTATCGATTTTCTCCACAAATTGAGCGAGTTAGTGGTATAAATATATATGATAGGTGAATATAATTATCTAGCTATCTCGCTATATAGATAGATCGGTGTATACTTAGATAATGTCATTAATTGATTGCTGCCTAAGTTAAATGTAATAAATAACAGGCCAATCCGACAAAAGCCGGTAATGATGCAATTAAAATTGTTTATCATATAATGAGACGATTCTTTTTTATATTCCACGGAACGAGGCATAAACGACAATAGGACTATTAAAAGGAACTTGTGTGCAGATGTTTAACATATTGTTGTGTTATCGTGGCAGCAAATCGAACGTTGTAGCGTTTGTTCTGGTATCGAACAATGTTCTCTGATATTTCTCTTTGGATTCTGTTCTTGGAGTGTCAAAAGCACAGTCGAGTCAATGACAAAAAAAACCATCTGGAAATGCCTTTGTGTTAGATGGGTTCGGTTTCTTTGTTTAAAGGCTTATCAAACTTTGTCGGTTATTTAATACCAAAGCCATTCTTGTAGAAGAACAGCGTCGTCGGAATGGCCTAAAGTCGGTTTCAGCCAAACAGCGAAGGAGTCCATCCCCTTTTTATCTTGCGCTAGACCAAGGAGATTGTTTTTTAGTATCTGAAGTGGAGCGCCAGACCTATCATCAGCTCCTCACTTTATTGCACAGATCCTTGTGCTACTCATACGGTAAGTTGGCGAGGGTCGGTATCGAACCAATAACCTTGCGATTCCTAGTCAAGTACTCTACCGACTGAGCTAAGCAATGGTACTATTTAACGCATATCTAAGGAGATTAGGGCTTCATATCTTTCTGTTGTGTCTGAGTTATCAAATAACAACATTGAAATCTGGAAATGAGGTTAACATAAGTTTATTACTCATTTGGTACAAATATATAAATAAGATAGAGTCCAACGAGCAGCTCTTAATAGCAGTAATCAAATCTCTGTAGCGAAACTAGCTATTACTCGACAACTCCCTCGTGTAGTCCGTATTATTTATGTGTTTTGTTGGACGAGTCCAAATTTCTTGTAGAGGAAATATCTTCCTTTATAAACACTTTCCCAGTGGTATTAGTCCGATAGCGAACATAATAGCACTCACTGCGATGTCACAGTCCAGCACTTTAGCCGCTATACCACGAGGACTCCTCTCTTTGGGATTGAGTTGCCATGAGTTCGTTCATAAACCATCAGATCGTTTTATTGATTGATTTTACCGCCATGCAAACCCATCTAGGGTTATTTTATGCTTAGAGGTTATGGAATTGCACAGAGTGTACTTTTATATTTACATTATTTTGTAGTAGTTTCTTAAGAGTTTTTATATCAAGTATTCCTATCTAATACAAATATTTTGCATGCAGTTGTAATATTTCAGCTATTTCTATTTTATACTAATAATCTATATACAATTATATGGTTTTAAGTAAGTACTTTAGTTTAATAATAGCCATTTGTTTGCACACGGTTGTATAGTTTCAAGTAACTACAAATAATCCTTAGTAAACGAATTATAGCTTGAAGTAATTATCCTTTATACAAATAATTTACTATTATCTCATATCAAACATTCCTATCGAATACAAATGATTTTTAAAATCTATTTTACCCATAAATGGAACCCTTACATGTACTACCACTAGGTAAGTGAACACTCGGTTGTAATCCCAATGAAGGTGTACTCTACACACTCCATCTCCAGAACTGGAGCCTCACTATCCGGTGAAGTTTAGTGTCATACCTAAGACTTACCATTTGGTGTTTCTTACTCTTCTGCAGGGTATACAGTCATGACGGGGTATTTTTGAAAGGAGAGAAACGATGGCCAGTCTTTTCGTATATACGTACGTGTATATGTGTTTGTGTTACTACTACAACGTCGCTTTCTTGCGTTGAGAAAGTTTACTTCGACTGAGTCTGTCACTGTTTCTCTTGTTTTATTTTTTGGCTCTCTGCCATTCAAATATATATAGAGTCTCTTTATCTGTAATTCATCTGTATCAATTAGCCATCATGTCGCTTACACATCCACATTTATCTAGAAACTTTCCGGAAACATGCATGAAAAGACAGTCCGGCTTCGCGGGTATTTCCTATTTGTGTTCTCTTCTTCCCAGTCTAGGCAATCTATCGTTCGTCAGTGTTAAATAAGCGTCTTGCCAGCCGCACACATCAATGTTTATCTTGAAGTGTTCCAGTAACACATGTATTAAAAGACATTACGGGTGGACAGCTGATTGTGAATTCTGCGATTGGGCACTCTGCCATCGAGATATATACGGCCCTTAATCTATCGTCATTAGTGTAAATTAGTTTCCTCACGGGCCAAATGCAGCCGCAATACGAAATGTATAATATACAAATACACACACGAAAAACGTCATTAGCGTAACGGTTATTATCATAGGAAATGGAATCGACGACCCGAGTTCAAATCCTGGACGAGGCTATTTACGTTTCACTTTGCGCTAATGTCCCTGAGAAATACACGGATCCATCTATTCTTCCTTCAGATATGGGAAAATAATGGGAGATACTGTTTTTTAAGCCCTGGTAAGGCAACTAGTCTAGAAGAAGAAAACATCTGAATTCAAATCATTGTACCCCACTTAGAAAATTGACCCTTTATTACATCCTGCCAGTTGTGGAAGGATTAGGTAAATGTAAATACTTATCAACTCCTCCACACGAGTAGAGTGTGACACAACGTCAATTTATTAAGTGGAGTTTAACAGGTTTGAATTGAAAGTTTTCCTTCACCGAGACTGTTTACCCAAGTAAGGTTAAAGTTTGACCTACTATTTACCTATAGCTGGACGAAGCATAGTTGGATTCATACCTTTCCTAAGAGTATTGTTACATAATTATTAGATACCTAATGATTATGGCATTAGTGTAGAAATCCTAATGGCGATTAGTGCAGCTGATGGCCTTGAGAGTGAGTGACAGTGCTTAACCTCCCTCTCACCTTGCCTTGCGGGATGAATCGTGAAAACCGGAACCCCCATAGAAGGCCCTGTTCTGGTTTAAGGATACTAAGTAACTCAGTCAGTTAGCAAGTAGAAGCCGAGCTCGCAAGATGTGATTCTCAACTGCGCAGGTGTCTGGGTTGGGGATTTGGAAATAAAGTAACATCAACATCTTGTGTTTATTACCTAAAAACTAACAATGACACAGGGCTTCTGATAAGGAGTGATCCCTAACAGAAACCAGACCCGAGGTCCCCAGGAAAGTCCAGACCAATGGAAAAGACCAGACCAAGATAGACGATCAGAATAGCAAACCCGGCCAGAAGAATAGATGACCAAGATATAGAAAAAGTAAAGAAGTAAGGAAAGGTATATAACGTTATGCTGATTTGGTTTAGTGAAAACCCCAGTATGCAACAGTATTAGCGCTATGTGAAATGCAATTAACCTAATCTAGAATTTGAACTCGGGTCAATGATAACCGTTATACGACGCGCCTCAACTTGGAGATTGGATAAATATATGCAAAAACTGTTCCAATATTATTACACATACACGAAAAGAAAAAAAAAGATTTTAACTCTTTGCCTACTTCAAACCGTACACAGCGGTTCTCCAATCACACCCTAGCAAAGTAAAAAAACTGATGGCTTGTCCATTATAATTGAGCATAATAATGGGACTGTGTTTAAATAGAAATGTTCTGAGGTGAATAGATAGTGAACTTTAAAATATCCCATCATCAGGTAAATAATATCAAGAAAATTTGGTACTGCCGTGAGGGAAATTTGTTAGGCAAAGAGTTAGATATTATCGTGAAAAGTCCATGATACACACGCACACAAATTATGAATTTTATTCTGCACACACGTGTATGACAAGACAGTACGATTTGAAGGCTTAATATGAATCTTCCGCTCGGGCTCTCTGCCATTCAAATGGTTTTCTCATGGTCCAGCTGCAGCGACATCTACGAAAAGCGGTTCCAATATTATCTTGAAACACACACACACACACTCCCTCTCCCTTCCCCCCTCTCTCTCTCTCTCTCTCTCTCTCTCACACACACACACACACACACAAAGAAAAAAGATTTAAATAGTACCACCAACGAAGAACAAAGAGTAGTGACCCGATTTCTCTGAGCAGAAGGAGTGTCAGGGGCTGAAATTCATTGGTGGCTTTTAGCACAATACGGAGACAGTGCACTACAGCTGAGAGTAAAAGTGGCCGGACAAACGTGACGCTCGAATGAAGATGTGAAAGAAGTGGCGCATAAATAGTTTCACGACCAAGCGAAAATATTCTTCTTGTAGAGAATAAGAAATCTTGTGGTCCGCTGGACCAAGGGAATCGAAAAAGAAGGAGACTATATAGAAAAATGGGGTACTTGTTTACCCCTGCTTTTATGTTAATACATTGAAAAAAAAACACAAAAAAACAAGAGGATAATTTATGACTAGCCCTCGTATATATATATATATATATATATATATATATATATATATTGAGAAATGTAGACACACACGGGATATTACAATGAATGGTGATATCGATGCTATAACGTTTCGGCCTTTTAGACCTTCTTCAGAATACAAGTTGAGTTCATGTATTGAAGTATTCAATTCTCGCATACAAACGAGTGTCTTTTTGGACGTGTTACGGAAGGAAGTAGGGGTCAGCTGTAGTGTTGTGGGGATAGTATGCATTGGGTCACGTACTGGGTATGAGGTGAATGTTTAGGATGGTGGTGTATAGTAGACGTTGGGTCAAGTCGTAGGTGGGGATGGATGTATAGGTCGACTGTGGGTGGGCATATACATATGATCGTTAGTTTTAATTAAATTTCTCATATATATATATATATATATATATATATATATATGTGTGTGTGTGTGTGTGTGTGTGTGTGTGTGTGTGAGTATGTGTGTGTCAGGTGGCATATTTATCGATCTATGTATAGGATAAAAAATAACAAGAATGAATACCAAATGAACTGATAGGCACACATACACATACACACACATTTATATATATATATATATATATATATATATATATATATATATATATATATATACTCACACACACACACACACACACACACACACACATATATATGTTATGAACTGTTTAAGGGACAATAAATAAATACTCAACACGGAGATAAAAGTAAAGAACAGATGTATTCAACATATATCAATGTAAAAAATGAGGAGGGTTTCCTTGGTACTGCTACTTCTCATGAGCAGCTTTGCTCTGCTAAATATACCCTTTGGGTAAGTCCATTGTTCTGGTCATAGGTGAGTTACCTACAACAATATATATATATATATATATATATATATATATATATATATATATATATATATATATATATACGGTGTTGTCTAAGAGTAAGTATATATATTTGTGATTATTTTGTTATATATATCCGTTTGTGGGAGGTACATATATCAGGTTTGGGCATATGTATGAAGCATTACAAATGAAACTCTACTCAAAAACAACTGAGTTTCAGATATTTATTTCTTTAATGCATCATACATATGCCAAAACCTGATATATGTACCTCTCACAAATGGATACATATATCCAAATAATTACATATATATATATATATATATATATATATATATATATATATATATATATATATATATATATATAAATGTTTTTAAACACTATCTTGAAACGTCCTTCTCTCTCTCTATCTCTCTCTCTCACTCTCGCACACAGACACCCATAGACACCCCCCACACACACGGACACAAGTACAGAATTATAAACTTTATTTTTAAATCCTTCAAACACGTACGCACAAAAAAGAAAGTACGTGTGAACAGTTTATTGTGGATTGTCCGCTTGGGCACTCTGCCATCCAAATATATATGGTCTTTTCATCAGATATCCGACCGCACTAATTAGCTGCCACACCGGCTGCACGCGTCCACACTTATTTTGTAGCGATCCAGACACCAACACACTTGGTATCTAACCACGAAAAGAAAGTCCAACATTTTATATTGGAACAATATTTCGTCTTTGCTGTTCCGGTTTTTGTCGTTTTTTTTCTTTTTGTTTGTCATGAGAAGATGAAAGTCGAGACAGCAATGGTTGAAGATGTGAGAATCGATAAAGAAATAATTGATACGTCTATGACTGCAATGACGACAGTAATCATAATGGTGACGGTGAGGAAATGAAAAGGATATGGAGACGGTGGAAGTGGGGAGACAAGAACTGGGTCTGCAAAATAACTACTCACAGAAAAGAAGAGGCAAAAGAAAAGTTTTGGTTTTAAAAAGACGCTTAATGAATGTATCGCTATTCAATTATCCGGTGTTTGTTGACGAATACTAATAATGTTGATTACTGCGGTAGTCATCTCGAAGAGAGTGTTGAAGAAATGGTAGTTATAGTATTTAAAGAATTATTCGGACAATTTGGCTTATTTTTGTTGAATGGTTCACATGAGGTTCTGACCGGTACGTTTTCCGGCTTTCTTTAGATGCACTTCCGTACAGGAAAGAGAATTGGTCTGGTATCTTTCTTTGGTATTACAAGACAAAAAACAAAACAACAACAACAACAACAACAACAACGACGACGACGGTACTTTTTAAATGGAATTGTTCTTGGAGCTTTTCACAGAACTCCATTTCGTGTCCCTTGTATTTGTTGAATAACAGAAGTCACATAGAGTTGAACTCCGTACTGGTCTAACCTCGTATATTGTTAGAATCATGTTGTACGCTGCTTCTTCAATATTGTTTAAAAATAGTTTAATACTGCTGTTGCTTCGAACGGTAATAAAAAAGTTAATAAAACAACGTTAATAAAAAACACGTTAATAAAAAGAACGTTAATAAAAAAAAAGAACAAAAAAGAACAAAAAAGAAGAACTACATGATTCTTCCCAACTCAGAAAAAAAATTACTCCCATGACTTCCATGACCACTCTGACCCGGGGTAGTAGTATCTGCTGGGTCTCATTGTTTGTATTAAGAATTCTTAATTACTTAAAACAATAGAACTGTGTACAAACAAATGACTATTATTTTATAGAAAATAGAAAAACGTGAGTCACCCATTGAGCTCTGGATAGATCAGAAAATAAGCGAGTTTGCAAAGCGAATTAATTTAAAAAATGAAATAAGGTCGGAGAATATTTTAAAAATTAAAATCATTTTGTAAGATTTGTAAGAAAGGGAAATTCTAACCAAATTTAAATTTAAATGGATCTGATTCTTGACATTTTATTGATAGCTAAGGAGTTGAGAAGTTATGGGTATGACAGGAAATCATTTTTTATCTAATATAAAAATAATCCCTTTCTACTTACTTCACCATAATTTTAATTGACAAACAAAACTGTAGTGAAAAAAGTTTTGAAAATAAACAAAATGTTTTATGCTTCTTCAGTTGACAATGTTTACCATTCCAGAAGGGAAGGGGGTGGTAAACAGAGATTTCTCTCGAATGCTGGTATGATGGTGGTGGCAGGGACCAACAGCCAGCAGTCAGCTCTGGCTTTGAGAAAGTGACTCCCCAAATTGCTCCCACATATATACTAAAATATGATAGAAGGGGGTGAAATTAAATGGCAGATGATTAGAGAGAGATGGGTTACTTCATGACTTAATTGAA
>CM042138.1:96220410-96230410 GCA_023376005.1 Doryteuthis pealeii
AGAGAAAGCGTGGTCAAAAAGGATCGAGACTGAACCTTAAAAGTAAAAAAACAACAAAAAAACAAAAACAAACACACAATTCACAGTTTATTGCGATTTTCTTGAGATAGCAAGAAGAAATTCATGACGCTTGATTATTTGAACATCCTAATAGAGAGTTCTTTCTACAACAGTACATTAAATGTTGAGTTCTACAATATCACATTAGCCTTATTGTGACTAAAATAATGACTTGTCTTTCACCGGTGTCAAGGCTCAGTGTTCAAACCAAGGTAAAAGCCCAAATGTGGTATTAGCAAGAGTTAGAAACAGGAAATACATGAACACAACTTGGAATTTCAAATAACATTGTCGTATTACATTTATACATACAAGAAAATATACCCGTAATAATTTCTGTTGTAAATTATAGTCTGCGGCCAGTATCAAATTATATAAATATAATGAATACAAGTCCACTTAAATGAGTCCTAGGCAATGTTTATGGTAAGTTAGCGTACTTACGACGGCCCTTTTCTATCTATGCTGAATTATCGGGAGCGACGATATTTACGTCCGACTTCATGAGATGCGATACAAAGAGAGAAAGATTTCCCATCTTTAATTTATGCAGCCGAAAATTGCGGACCTGTGATTGGTTGGATTGAAAAGAAGAACGTCGGCCAATGGAGACAGCCCACCAATCTTAGATATATCTTTATACTAATGCATCCTGCAACCACCTCGCTTTAGCACTCAATATTTCATGTGTGAGCAGCTAAATTGGGAATATCGTTCCTCGTTAGCGGATCAAAGTTTTAGCAGGAACATCTTTTAAAAGTGGTTTCAAAACGGTTTTATAAAAAAAAATGTATTGTTTGAATTCGATACGAAAAGCAAGATCAAGAAAAAATAACAGAAATACAACAAAGAAATTTGTCTAACCGCCGATGACCAGATAAATAGAATTAAAAAAAAAATGAATGAATATGAATCGATATAAAATGGAGGAAAATAATACACAGTGGAATTCAAACAGATATAAAAAAAATAGAAGACACATTTTTTTTTCACTCTCACTTCAAACAAATTGTTTCCTAATCGAAATTTTAAAGAAAGGAAGGAAAAAAATTGAAAGGTCGTTTCAACGTTTTCAGTTTTCTAATGTTTGATAGTATAATTTTGATCACACGTTAGATTTTTTATACCCTTTATTCTTTTAATTCTTTATACCTTAAATCTTTTAATCATTCATTCTTTTAATCCTTTATTCATCTAATCCTTTATTCTTAAAGTAGTTTTCTTTGCATTTTTCCCTATTTTCTGTATCGATGAAAATTTGTTCTATTACAAAAATTCAACTATTATTATTATTTATACTTCTTGCGAGTTTCATCACCGGTTTTAACTGCTGTTTTTCACTGAGTTCTAAGTGACAGCAAGTATCTTCAGGTTTCCAAGACTCTTCTAAGTATTTTAGCAGATTTTAACCGTGCTGTAGTCTGGATTGATTCGATTTTTCTGCTCTCCAGTTCCCCAAGTCTGTTTTCCAGGCTTTTAAGGACCGTTCCAAGAGCACTAACTATAATTAGTATCACCATCTATCAATAGCGACTGCTTCTAATATTCCCAGATATTTCTAGTTTTCTTTTTTCCGAGTGTTATGATGCTTTTCTGATTGAGCAGTTTCATTTATTTCTCTTTTCCATATTTAAAAATGTATAATCATGGCAAAATGAAGAGTGATGATGATTTGAACTATGCTGTTATTCAATACCAAGCTATTGACGAGATATAATCGATATAAAGCATTATTATTTCGCACCCACCTAAGCTGGAGGTTCACTCGAGGCTGAGTGACAGCAAGTCTCTTCAAGTTCCCTAGAATCTTCTGAGTATTCTAACTGATCTTAACAGTGCTATTGTTTGGATGGTCTCGATTCTTCTTCGGATTTCCAATTTCTCCAGACTCTTTTCCAAATCATTGGGAACCGTTACAAGAGTCTCAATTACAATTGGTATGATATTTACCTTCATATTCCACAGTTTTTCCAGCTCTCTGGCCAGGTCCATGTATTTGTCTATTATTTTCTTTCACCTTCACTCTGTGATCCGTCAGGACGTCAAAATCAACCATATGACACGTTTTCTTCTTATTATTAATTAATACTAAGTCTGATCCCCTAGCCAGGGTTGAGCGAGCCGTATGTATCTCAAAGTCCCAAAGGATTTTATGCTACTTATTCTCTAGGACAGAATCTGATTTGTTCATATAACATTTAGTAGCATGGTGAAATTTGAATTTCTTGCATAATTTCCAGTTGATCACCTTTCCCACCTAGTCGTGCATAGTCTTGTACTCTCTTTGTGCTAGTTTGCTGCACTCGTTTCGTCTTTCTGTCCACATATTCCACACTTGCTATTCAGTTGCGTCTTATCAATTATTATTATTATTATTATTATTATTATTATTATTATTATTATTACTCTCTGTGAGTTTTCCACGCCAACGTCAGCTAGTAGTCTTTCACTGGAATCTAATTGAAAGTAAGTCTACGCAGGTATCCAGGACTCTTTTGAGTATTCTAGCAATCTTAACAGTTCTGCTATCTGGGTGGTCTCGGTTCTTCCTGATTTCCAATTCGACCACTCTTTTTCCTCGAAACATTTGAGGTCCGTTCCAAGGACACCGGCTGCAATTAGTGTCATCGAGACCTTCATGTTCCAGTTTTTTTTTTAGTTCTCTGGCGAGGTCCAATACTTTTATTTTATTTATTCATTTATCTATTTATTTTGCAGGTAGGCAGCAACCTTTTCAGAAAATGTGTATTTTTGTCCGGAATTGAACATGTCATGATTACAGACGTGTCACCTAACTTTGGACCATTCGATTCGTATTGTAGAGATCAATTCTCACAACGTGTTTCATAACCAATGTCCGCGTGTAGTATTAATCATAGCTTAGCAAATGGTTAACAATCTCACAAAATCAAACAAATTAGAGTCAGCGCCATAAAAAAAATGAGTAAAATAATTTTTTAAAAAGTTGGATGTTATGTAATAAGTTCAATTATATTCCTGATATTTCAAAAAATCCGGTTTATGCTGGGTTTTGTAGTCTCTGGGGCTGTAGAGGTCAAGGGGTGCTCATGTCCCGACCTGTAATTGATGTTCGGCTTTTATCCTGCCATCCTCTGATTCACAGGCGTATATGTATATTAAGACACACAGATATATGTGTGATATGTATGCATTAGATAAGAACTATACACTTACACATATATACAGATATTTCTATTTAAATCCACACAATAAACTAAACATGATATCGTACTAGAGTAATGGTTAACAAGCTCACAGATTATTACAATCTTAACCCTGAGTTCGACCTATCATGAGTGACCCCTGTTCTTACTCTGAGTTCGATATTCCCCGAATGCCCCTAACCCTAACCCTGAGTTCAATCTACAATGAGTGACCTCAACTCTTACCCTGAGTTGAATCTACTATGAGTGACCCCAATCCTAACTCTGAATTCGATCTACCATATGCGACTCCAACTCTTAACTTGAGTTTGATATACCCTGAATGACCCCAACCCTAACCCTGAGGTTGATCTACCATGAGTAACCCTATCTTTTATCCTCTTCGATCTTCCTTGAATGACCCGAACTCTAATCCTAAGATTATATATATCCAGACTGACCCAAAGCTCTGAGTTCGATCTACCATGAATAACCCCAAACACTAACCCTGAGTTTGATCTTTGAATGATCCAAACTTGTCACCTCGCGCCAGACTAAACTTAGATAATGCCAAAGTACCTTCCTATGGTGAGTTTGATTCCCACTGAGTGGCTCTTGTAGCTTTGTGCCTGACCAAGTTAAGCTTCGTAAATATCAGTAAATGTTTTAGTTTCGGTTTAGAACTTAAGTGGGAAGAACATTGGGAAGGACATTATAAACTCGACATTTGGACAGCGAGGAATGAACAGACAAGTATTTCGGAGTTGAAATGGCAAATGGTTACAGAGACAAATCAAACGAAACTTACTCAAACGGAAAGACGAAACTAGGCGATAATGTTAAGTAGAACACACACACACACACACACACACACACACACACATATATATATATAATATATATATATATATATATATATATATTCAACAGACCAGATAAGTCGGGAATTATCATATTTGGTACCTTCTTTATCCTGTTATATAAACAAGTAATACCTATACCTACACATAAATATACATATATAAATACACTTATACCCCTATATATATATATATATATATATATATATATATATATATATATATATATATATATATATATATATGTGTGTGTGTGTGTGTGTGTGAAGAAAATAGCAGACTAGGAAAAATCCGACAAAATGTGAGGAAAAATTATGTAAAAAAACGGAATAACGAACACAGACAATTACATTCAATTTATATTTCGCTTCAGTTGGTCTTAGAGTCTTCATCAGAATGATGAAGCCTCTAAATAGCTCTATAAAAAGACCAGTTTCATCAGACAACCATGCACTTAATGAAGAAAAAAAAACTTCTTTTGTAGTGGACTCTTCTTCAGTAAAAAAAATACAGAAGAAAGAGTGCACAGCAGAAAAGGTTTTTTTTTCTTCATTAACTGTATGGTTGTTTGATGAAACTGATCTCTTTTAGAAAGATACCAGCTGAAATACATTTATAATAGTCAACTGATGGTATATATATATATATATATATATATATATATATATATATATATATCTTGAAAAATAAATAAATAAAGGAAGGAAAATGTTGAATGGATAAAATGTTTAATGAAATGCCGACACGTGTTTCGGCCGAGAGGATTGTCGGCATTTCATTAAAAATTTTATCTATTCAACATTTTATTTCCTTTATTTATTCATTTTTCAAGATATTGTCGGATTCACTTCCATTTTTTCAACTTGGAAAGAAGGAAGAATAGGAAGATCGTGTTGCGTTAATCACCATCCTACACGAAGTCAAATCGATAAGAACGAAGAACAGGAAGATTATGTTGCGCCAGTCTCTATTCTTTAGGAAAGCAAATTGAGGTAAACGAAGAACACACATACACACACACACACATATATATATATATATATATGTGTGTGTGTGTGTGTCTGTCTGTCTGTTTGTTCTTCATTTACCTCAATTTGCTTTCCTAAAGGATAGAGACTGGCGCAACATAATCTTCCTATTCTTCGTTCTTGTCGATTTGACTTCGTGTAGGATTGTGATTAACGCAACACGATCTTCCTATTCTTCCTTCATTTCAAATTAGCCAATTTTATGTCTAAGTTTATCTTGTCAATATTTGTATACCCGGTTTTTTAAAACATCGGTTTAAGTACATTAACTATTTGATCTTGGGTTTATTCTTTAATCAGGTATTTAAGTTATTTCCCTTTTGGACATCCACAGATGTCTGATTTTTGAAAATTTGGAAATCATTTTTTTTTTTAAACTTATCTAAATTTATTCTAATTTTTTTTCTATTATTCTTTTTTTAAGGTATAGATTTCTTTCTTTTAGGATTTCTTTTTTCTTTTTCTTCTTTTCTCTTTATTTTCCTTTGTTTTTCTAATGTATAAATCGTTATAAAAAAAAAGAAAGAAAAAATGAATAAAGAAATAAAAAAATAAATCCTTTCTAAGATCTTATCTTTTTTCTCCTTTTTTATTATTACTTCCTTCCTTCCGATTTTTCCGAACTCTCGCCCTGCCATACCAGCATCCCATTTTCCCCTCATCCCCAACACTTTTAGCCCTCCTTACTCGACGACCCCGTATACACCTTTTTTCCAACCCACCAACGCCCCCTACATTTCGACCTGGGAATCAATTGTGAATATCACGCAAGTCATGATAAAGCCGACTATTGGCAAAGATCGAACAAACTGTCGTGATCGATTGGCAGACTGCGAGAACTTCAGTGCAGTGAAAGGGACTTATATTGGGTTCACACCGTTTAGGGCTAAAGGTTGTTGAGTTCCCATGACAATCAATGGAAAAGAGAAGAAAAATAGGGGCGAAAGAAAAGAAAACAACCAGGGTGAGTGAGAATGAAATATATATATATATATATATATATATATATATATATATATATATATATATATATATATAGAGAGAGAGAGAGAGAGAGAGAGAGAGAGATAATTGGACAACAAAAGCAGAGCGAAAACTGAACATTTTCTCAATTATTACTATAAATTTTAATGAATCTTCAATAGTTTAGACACACACAGGAAGTTATGATTTTCCTTGATTATTGTTATCAAATTTTCATTCATCATCATCATCAAGACATACCAACAGCACAGATTCCTTTGACTCTCTCTCTCTCTCTCTCTCTCTCTCTCTCTCTCACACCATCCTTCCCTATTGGTCATCGTTAGTCCTCTAGTCAGCATCCATTATCAGCAAAGTGTTGATGAATGTAAGCTTTTTTTCTTCTGGTCAACCAACACTGGTGTGTCTATAAGTAGGAGTCCATGGGAGAACGTCGCTTTTATGTTCGTCCTGGCTTCTCCAGCAGTGCCCAGAATGGCTTTATCGTCTTTGATATTTTGCAAGATGGGATATAAATGGCTTCATAACTTCGGTTTTGTGTTGCTTTTCTTAACGAAACAGTTGAAAAAAAAAAAAGCTAGATTCCCATCTAGCTATGCAAAGTTCCCTTAGTTGTAGCGAAAAGTAATAATTTTCTAAAAAGAAAATTCTCAGAAATACAAAAAAAAAAAAAGAAAAAGAAAAGAAAAGAAATATTTTTAGAATTTTTCCCCTTGATTTCATATCCCAATTTGGGATTTATCCTTTCCTAATAACTAATAAGCAGTTGTCTGACTTTAAAAAAAAAGATCATATTATAGTATATAACGATCGTGGACTGTCATTTCGCAATATTGCAAATAAATTGAATCGTCATTATTCATCAATTGATATCACGCCTCTTAATGTTATGTCTAATCCTATTGCCAGGTGGTTGAGACAATCTAATCGCGTGTAGGTTAACCTCTCCAACAATGAAACACAATTAACCATGGGTATAGTTAAAATGTCTTTATTCAGTAGGAGAAGGTAAGAAGCGGGTAGCCTAGAATAATCTTTAATATGGATAGAGGTGTTGGCGAACACGTCTTGTTGCAGCCGATGTGAAGTGGAAAAGAGACTTGAAATTCCCGCTGACTCACAACCGGAAATGGCCGGTCAAAGGCATAAACGTATCCTATTTACGAAAAATAACAGAGAGGTTCTAAAGGACATAACCCTTACCGCAGAATCGTAATATAAGAAAACCTTCTTAAGCGGAATTTAACAGGATTGAATTCAATTTTTCCTTCTCCTAGACTGGTTGCCTAACCAAGGTTAACAAGCTTAATAGTTGGATTCATACCTTTCTCATGGGTATTAGCGCTATATGAAATGCAAAAAAGACCCGTCCAGGATTTGAACTCGTGTCTCCGAACCCATTTCCTATAACAGTAAACATTACACCACGCGCCTGCATGAATATACTTTACTATTATATGTTATGAAAGAATGCACTCTGGCCGACAGTAAAGTATTTCTAAAGTAAAAATATATCAATTTTTTGTCTTGCTAGAATGGACATTTTAATCAAGACAAGTCTAATTTTCTTAGAATATATTTTTTTAATTACAGCAGCTTGATGACAGTTCATTTAACACAGAGTAAAAATCCATTCAATGTATTGCAGCTTTTCTAAAAAAAATGTATTCAATGTGCATTTGCATCACTGATAAAAATCTAGTCTTTGATATAAAACAGGATATCCATTTGAATATGCCTACCAAAATACACACTTACACACACACACACACACACACACACACACATATATATATATATATATGTATACTTTCCGTTTTCTTTATCCACTTTGTCCATTGATAGTATTAAAAAGGTGCGGTGCGCATGCGCTGAAGCAGTCATGCAATTATGTGCTGAAATACCAATTTGATTAATTCACTTGTTCATTTGCACACACATTCTCTCTCTCTCTCTCTCTCTCTCTCTCTCTCTCTCTCTCTCTCTCTCTCTATCTATCTATCTATCTTTCCCCCATCTCTCCCCGTCTCCCGCTCTCTCAAATTTATGTTTTTTTGCGGTGCAATTGTTTAGTTCAAATATGATATATGGCTATTGGGTGCAGGCGTGTAACGGTTATCTTTCTAGGAAATTAAACCAGTGACACTGATTTCAAATCCTGGACGAAGCTGTTTGCGTTTCACTTCGCGTTAGGAAAGGCATGAATCCATCTCTTCCCCTAGATATGGGTAAAAAGTAGGTCAGACTGTTTTATGTAAATAAAAAATGTACAATAAAACAAATAAAAAACAAATGGATCGAAACAGGAGTCGATGTTTGTGACACATCTATAGGAAATCGGATGAATAGAATGGGATTTACACAGAGGAAAGTCAAACGAAAACCATCCCCAACCCTCAAACAGGAGAGAATGTGGTTAAACTGAAACAATTATGGCGTGTTGACAATTGGATGAAAGTGATATTATGTCATGAATCAAGAATCTGGATTGGCCAATGGAATGATGCTGGAAGTTATTTTTGGTGCTATTCAAATGAAACATAAAGATGACTGACAGAAGAAGAAAAAAGTAACCCTCCCAAGTCATTCAAGGGAGATGGCAATCATTACTTCAGTACTTAATGCACATGTGTGTATTGAAATCCTAGACAATTTTCTCATTCCATGGAAGATTTGTTTGGTGATGATGAGGTCATTTTGAAGACAATAAAGAATCGTGTTACAGAGCAAAGAGGGTTAAAGCTTTTCTTCATGAGATGCATATTAAATCAGTGACGTTAGGCAGCGAAGAGTCCGGAGTTAAATCCAATTGAAAATTTATGGTGGGAATTTAGATGTTCTATAAGAAGGCTCCATTCACCAAAGAAGATCCATTAACTTCCTTTCTGGAGAGAACCACTCAGATAAATATAAGATAAATTTGTTATTCGAATTTAATCGCAGCTGCATCATGAATGGGTTTACATATTTTCATTCTACACGAATAGATTCATTTTGTAATGTGATCACGCCTTCGAAATTCAACAAATGAAACTTTCTTATTTTCGCTTGAAATATATGAACACACGTATCATTTTATGTAACAGGTAACAAAATCTTTACACACACACACACACACACACATTCACATAATGAAAAGTGGTTTGAATTTTGTCTTTTTGCATGTGTTTTAATTTTACAGTAAGTGACACGTGTTTCGGATTTCTTGACCCTTTGTAGCTAATAAAATTGTGGACTGTCTCGGTACTTATTTTAATATATAGTCATTTTTGGTGTATAAAGATGAATAATAAATTATTCTAGTTAATTCTTATTAATTCCATGTCCAGTCTTCTTTTGGTGATTTAACGAAAATATAGTCTGAGTAGGGAAATGGAACAGTATTCCTTTTCAAAGTGCTCCCTTAATAATACAACAAACTTATCCCTGTATATTTTCTACAGCGTCTGCACAGTTTCCTTTCGGGATCACCACCAGCTGCATCATCACTTTCACCTTAATCGCGTCTACTATAGTTATTTATAATCGTTTTAAGTAACTATTCTTAGTAAAAATAGTTTCCACACAGATATGGAGTTCCACGTAATTTCCAACTTAATAAAGATGTCTAAAGTCTAATACACTCGCTTTAAAGATTAAAGTGAATATCTTGATATTTTTATTTTTAACTCATAACGTCTAATAAAATATAATTTCTTTGATGAGGGCCTATCTCCCTGCCTTTGTGGATTTGCGTGATACATTTTAGTGTGTGTATGTTAATTTGTATATGTGTGGGAATTGTGGATGTGCCGGCCATTTTAAATGACGGTGGGTCCTCAATTATAAATGCTCAAAGGCGCGAAATTAAACCGTTTTCTTTCGAGCGTGACTTCTTGCATCGAAATGAGGTCATGTTTAAATT
>CM042138.1:96235410-96292910 GCA_023376005.1 Doryteuthis pealeii
ATATAGTTTCGTTTACAGACAAACACACAATCTCCATTATAATAGAAAGGACTAGCAAGAATATGCACCCTCTGTGTGTAAGTATTGAAGTTTTAATGTAATGAAATATATTAAATTAGAAAGACTAAATTAAATAAGAACACATATGAAAAGATTACTTATTTTAATTATATTCTAATTGGTTTCTGTATTCGAGAATAAATCGTTAATATTAGAGATCAATAACACCAAGTAATTATTTATCTCCACACACACACACACACACACACACACACACACACACATATATATATATATATATATATATATATATATATATATATATAACACACATACACATACCAACCCCTATGTACGAGTAGGATAAACAATATAAGTTTCTTAAATTGAGTTGAACAGGTTTGAATTCAGAATTTTCTTTTTTTCTAGACTGGTTGCCTAACCAAGGGTAAAGATATCAGTCCGTTTTACTATTTACCCATAGCTGGAGGGACAATAGTTTCCCCAAGAGTATTAGCATTATGTGAAATGCCTCGTCCAGGATTTGAACGTGTACCACCGTGTCTATTTCCTCCGACAGTAACCATTACGCCATCCGCCTTCACGCCGAAGAGACATTATACTATTTACATAGATTTTACTGGTGTATAGTTGTAGATGTATAGTTTGGTCCCTCTGAGGTACAAAAACCTAATAACGTTTGGATTCAAAACCCGGACTCCTTTCGTGAGAGAGAGAGAGTCTCGGCAACAAGCACGTATAAGTACGCATGCGCACGCAAGTGCAACATGCATGATAAACACGATCAGTAAAATCGATTTGTCACGTTCTGTAAGATGCGAACGCCATTTGCCAGAAGGTACACTCTAATTTTGTATGCGGTAAGAAGAAGATCAGCTTCCAGATTTATGTAATGTCGACGTGACATATTTGAACACTAAAGGGAGATGCATTTCTTCTAAGAGCTAAGAACCACTTGATGTAGATCAGAGAAAATAGTATGATCTGAAAAAAAGGAAAGGGTCAAAACAGAAAGGGTGCCTCTTAATAAAGTTGAGATTTACTTCTCTGAACATGTTATCCAAGAGATGTCTTGAAACGCATAAATCATACATGTGAGACCTGTATTGCCATTAAATAACTATTACAGAGAAAAATGTTTGTTTGTTTATTTGTTTTGTTTTGTTTTACGGCATATCTACCTCGGTCATTTAATGCCGGCAAAGTTTTGAAAGATTCGTAGCAATAGCTTCGAATTAAAAAAATTAAAATGTATAATAAAAAATATATATAATATATAATATAAATATATATATATATATAATATATAATATAAAAATAGAATTTTTTAAAAAATAATTTTTTTATAAATAAATAATTTTTTTTGTAAATAAATTTTCTATTTAACCAATAGATGGGACCCTAACAGGTACTACCACTCCGAGTCAGAGTGGACCTGGAAGTAATGGTGATGAAGGGGTACTCCACATTTCCCAGACTTCCAGAAATTAAACCTTACCATCAGATAGAGTTTAACGTCATACCCAGAACATGGAGACCCTCAGCCACAGCCTTCTAGCACCTAGGGTTGCGGCTTGCAATAAGGGCAATAGGGTTGGGACAATCATACAGGTGCTAGAGCTTGACGTGACCAGCAATAGATCGGAGGGGCGCTCTTCAACTGCCCGTCTAGCCTAAATAAGGGCCAAAGTGGAGTGTGGCATGTCAGACTGCATAAGTATTTTTAGTAAGGAATTTGTTAGTAATGTCCAGCAATTAGTTAATTAGCAACTATACATGTTAGGAAGCAGCAAATAATTATTGACTTATTTCCATAAAATCAAATGTACAAAGAAAGAACAAAAACAACTTCCTGTACCAAAAAATATCTTAATGTCAAAGAATTGAATTTTGATCCAGGCCATAATTGATCAAAATGTGGATATTTGCTGGATGAAATGACATGCCAAATATTTTATAACTTACCGGACCTTGAAACTAAGATCTCTAAAGATATTAAAATGTCTCTTGTGTATACCACAGGCTACGTTGTAAGAAAAGTTTGTCCCACAGAAGAGGAAATATAATACTAGGTTTTAGTTTCAAGAATATGGAAATTTTTGGAAAAGGATATATATATATATATATATATATATATATATATGTGTGTGTGTGTGTGTGTGTGTGTGCGCGCGCGCTACGGCGTATATATATATATGTACATATACATATATGCGCAGGTATGTGTATGTATATGTATATATACACACATCTACATATATATGCACACACACACACACACACACACACACACACATATATATATATATATATATATATATATACACCTACACACATATATATACATAAACACAAAGATATATATACACAAACCTATATATACACACATCTAATGCATATAAACACACACACATACATATATATATATGTATATACATATATAAATATATAGACACACACATCCATACAGATCTATATAACTGAATAAACCTGCAATCACATGACCATATTGGAATGTTTTCCCGTGATAGATTTGACCATGCGCATTGAAACAATAATTGCACTGTCGGTAAGGCTTAGAGTCCGCCGACTACATCCTCTAAAGAGAGCTAAGATCCCCACACACACAAGCCGTGTCCTGGATATTACATTAATAACTGCATCCGGCAGTAAGGACCATGTCATGGATATACTAATGCTAATATTGTTTCTTGGTTAGTAGGGAATCAACTTCTCTACCTGCAAGCATTCCAGTATCCTGGGCATGCCGTTAAACTACATCTAGTAGTGAAGTTTTAGTTTTGGTGCTCTGGGGAATGTGGAGTACCCCTTCATCGCCATTACTCCCAGACCGATTCTGACCCGGACTCTAGTACTTGTTAGAGTCCCATCTATACGTTAAATAGATGGAAAATGAGTTTTGGAAAGTGTTTTAGAAATTTGAGTTTAAAAGAAATTGAATACCCAACAAGAATGAGTAAAACTAAACGTCTTCGGAATAAAATAACCCAAGGGTTGAAATGCCGTAAAATCCAGCCAACAAACTAACAAAACAAGCATTTTAATTACATTATGTTGGAGAATAAAACAATGATATTATAGATCAATAACACCAAGTAATCATTTATAAAACCCGGTTTTGTTAAAACCAGTATGCAAATTAACCACACCATATATAATGTAAACCTTTATTTCTTAGTGACATATGAGACAAGTTGCAGGATTTTAAACGCACAAATAACATGGGCTGTTTTGAGGCAAATCTAACTCTGAATTTCACAGAGACATTATTAATAAATAATGTAAGTATTAATGATTTTGACTGTAAATTAAATACTCATTCATAAACTGACGCAATACCTAATGGTATTGTGATGCAAACAGTGACGTAGTTTCGGTTATTGACAGACACCAAATCTCCATTATAATAATATGTGTTTGAAATTTTTGAAACGAAAAATAAAAACTTGTTAATTTTGAAGAATTCAAATATTCATAGAAATAAATAAATTTAAAAAAAAGCAATTATGTTATTCCTTATTAATGTCAATGAGAGTCGATATCTCCATTGACTATTCGGGTTTTTTTTTATTAGCTCCCACCATCTATAATTTTAAAATAATTTTAATTGCGCCAAAAAAGACTCAAATGATCATTTTAATTACATTATGTTGGAGAATAAAACAATGATATTATAGAAATGACATTACGAAAACGAGAACCCAAACCACTAAGCCGTGTCAGCAATGTTCAGAATACGCGGACTATATCCCCTATAGAATGGTAAGAACCCCCTCCCTAATAGGTATCCTGTGTATATCACTAAACAGCATCTGATGGTGAGGCTCCAGTTTTGGATCTCTGGTAAGTGTGGATTTTCAATTCATTGCCATAACTCATAGGTCCACTCTATGGGTCAAATACATCTGTCATAATTATCAATGTTAGATAGGAACACTTGAGATCATATAACTGCATTTTTTTGTTAAGGACAGTTACTTGGATCTGATATTGTTAAGAAAGGGCTGTTATTAGTTATAGGATACCATAGTTCTGTGTAAACTATCTGTCAACCTGTCGTTGGGGCTAAGAATACGCCCTATACATCGGCGGGCTTAGAAATTTTTTTTTTGGAATAGAGCTGCTCAATAGGGACAGTGTAATAAAAAACGAACAAGCTAATTTCTTTACTTAAGCTTAATTCAATTTAACTTAACTGTGGTCCAGTTAAGGAGAAGATTCTTGAGTATCTATCGAGAACTTATCCAAGGGGAGACAACTACATTCGACTTTACTTCAAACAATAAACAAGTTCTTACTAGAAACTATCGGATAGATGAATGCATGGGAAAATATACAGTTGAGTACGGTTCAAGGTTGAATGGGAGTAAAATTTACTAGAAAGATTGTATTGCGCCGATCTTTTCACTGGATAAGACCAGCTTGCTTTGAAAACCAAAAATTAAAAACTTAATTTTTACCTGTACTCGAACCCGATCTCTGACAGCAGTGGAAATAACATCATTATTTCAGTAACGAATTTCTGTGCATTGATATTTACTGCATTTATCTTAGTCTGGCACAAGGATACGATAGAAGAGTACTCTTGAAGACCGAATTGGCATTGCTAACTGACTAGTGAGCTACGGTAGGCACCATGTATGATTCCTTCTCTTCTGTTATCGGCACACTAAATAGGATTATTTGCTCTATATGTTCGGTAATCTTTCAATAAGTTATTGATGCTGGAAAAAGCGTATTGCGTTATTGAATATGGATGATTGGATCTCTTGATCTGATATCAATATTCATTCAAACTAACCTGCATTTGAAAAGTACAAGCAAACCATGCTGAATCGGCTATTCGTCTTGATAGAATCATTGTTTTTTTGGCCTTCGGTTTTTGTTCTTTGTTTTGTAAAAATATAATTCAATCATACAACTACTACTACTACTACTACTACTAATAATAATAATAATAATAATAATAATAATGGAGATTCGGTTTCAATTTGTATGCAACCGAAAGTTCGTCACTGCTTACGTCATAATACCCCAAATCGTGAATACATAGAATGAAGAACAAACCTGTAATCAGTTTTTAAAATTATCTTTACTCTCACCCTTTTTTTCCAGTAACGAGAGGTTAACTAAAAATTTTACAAATAAATACCAACAATTTTGTGTAAAATTTATGTGTAAAATATTCAAAATAATTATTTAATTAACAATTAATAGATGCATGCAACATTTTATTTGAGGGGAACAGAAATAAGTTTCCATTTCAAATTGTTTTATTTTTTTTACTCCTTTAATAAATCTTATGATTTTATTTATGATACAAACCCTCTAACATTGGATTTTTAACTCCCATCCCTCTCAGGCAATATCTTACAAAAAATAAATTTTACACCGCTCGGTGTGCGTTCTTCTAGATAATAATAATAATAATAATAATAATAATAATAATAATAATAATAATAATAATAATGAACCAGAATTCGTCTTAGAGAATGAGACCGATAAAATTCCCAGGGATTTTGAGATACAAACGGATCTCCTAATCCTGATCAGACGACCAGACCTAGTGCTAATTAATAAGAAAATATAACTTGTCATCTAGTGCATGTTCCGGCAGAACATAGAGCAACAAAAAAAAAATTAAAGAAAACATAAAGATAGATAAATACTTAGAGCTTGCCAGAGAACTAAAAAATAACAAAAAGAAAACAACTGAAGAACATGAGAGTAAAGGGGATACCAATTGTAGTTGTAGAAACTATCAGTAACGAGTGTTGAGCCCATATCCACGCTACCTCAAGTCAAATATAAATTCTCTATCAATGATATTGAGCATTATCTGCTTAGAAATATAGCACCCATATTATCCACAATACATATATATATATATATATATATATATATATATATATATATATATATATATTGCTTTTATAATGCATGTATCGCATAAAATTCGATAATTATAGAAAATAATCTTAGATATATATATATATATATAATATATATATATATATATATATATATATGGAGGAAGGTGCGTGGTGTAATGGTTAGAGTCGTAAGGAATTGACCCGTTGACCCGAATTCAGATCCTGGGTGAGGCTGTTTGCATTTCACAGAGCGATAATGTCCTTGGGTGAGGTATGCATCCAACTACTCCCCTTCCGGCTATGGGTAAATATTAGGGCTGACTGGGCTCTTTAACCATGGCTAGGTAACTAGACTATAAGGAAAAATTAAACTGTTAAACTCCGCTTCATAAATTGACCTTGTGTCGCATCCTGCCCGTGCAGAGGGATTGGTAAATATATATATATAATATATATATATATATATATATATATATATATAATAATATATATAATATAATAATATGATATATATATCATAGGTCCACTCTATGGGTCAAATACATCTGTATATATATATATATATATATATATATATATATATATATATATATATATATATATATATATATATATATATATATATATATATATATATATATATATATATATATATATATATATATATATATATATATATATATATATATATATATATATATATATATATATATATATATATATATATATATATATATATATATATATATATATATATATATATATATATATATATATATATATATATATATATATATATATATATATATATATATATATATATATATATATATATATATATATATATATATATATATATATATATATATATATATATATATATATATATATATATATATATATAATAAGCAATTGTCAAATTGCAAGATAGAATCTCAATTTTCTTAAAAATAGTTCCGTTGGCATTCAACACACATTCCAGTGAGTTTTCAAAAAGTTCTTTCATGATCTGAAATAAACATAAGCAATCATTTTTCTTTTGATGTTTTCCGCGTGCTCAAATTTTACCTTTGACAATTTTTTTCACCTTAGTATATAAGAGAAAATCGCCTGGAGCTATACATTTTCCGAGCCTCCAGCCAGTTCGAATTAACATAGTTTTTTTTATTACGTGGAGAGCCGAGCACGAACCAAATCTCATATGTGGTCAGTGCATAAAAAATCTGTGATCCTGTCGACATTCCCCTTCGGGGACGCATCAGGCAACGAGCAATAAACACGGCCCTCTTAGGCGAGAGGTCAGGTGCTGCCTGGTGGTAAGGCCGCCTCGAACCACGCGACTTTACCTTATTTTTATTACTCTCATCCCGTCTTGAGAAGCAATAGCAAGTGTGGTAGCAGAGGTGAAACGCGGTGCGTTTCGTGTAACTGTTATCGTCGTAGGAAATGGTATCGGTGAACCGAGTTCAAATCCTGAACTAGTCGGCGTTTCACTTCGCACTTATGCTTTTGGAAAAGGCATCAATCCATCTCTTCTCCCCCACCTCCAACTATGGTTAAATAGTAGACTGGGTTCTTTAGCTATGGCGAGGCAGCAGTTCAGGAGAAGTAAAACTGAATTCAAACCACTTTTACTCCGGTTAAAAATCGACATTGTGTGTTGGATTGTTTTGGTATATAATGTGTGCTACAATACACCACTTAAATTTATAAACTAAGCGAGGTCACATGGTTCAAACCTCAGCCAATCAACAGCACAAATACGTGGCTGGTTGACTACTTAATCCCTGATAGGGAGAGGCGTCCATTTGCAATCATTGACGAAATAATTGCAATACTGAGTAGCACCAAGGAACAACCAAAGGATTCGTTACCAAGGATTTCCGCTTGACAAGCGCTCTTGCTTGAAGCCTAGAGGATGGCCCATAAAATCATAACATTGTGTCATAGCCTTCTCTTGGCGTGGAGGATGGAGGTAAATACAGAGATTAAATTACTAATCGCACAATATGCGGGTTCAACAAATTGGTATAAAGGAATTAAAAGACTGGGTGGGAAAGGTGATCCACTGGGAATTGTGCAAGGGATTGAAATTTGACTATGCTGAAACATGGGATATGCACAACCCAGAATCTGTCCTAGAAAATGAGATGCATAAAATTCTATGGGACATTGAAATACAAACGGACCACCCAATCCCGGGCATCTAGCGTTGATTAGCAAAGAGACTCGTTAAATAGTTGATGTTTCGGTTCTAGCAGACAATACAGTGAAAATAAAAGAAAGCGAAAAGATAGACTACTTTAATCTTGCTAGAGAGCTGAAAAAAAAGATGAAGATAACAGAAAAAAAACAACGTGGCTTTTCAGGTGGACCACATAATGGAAATGAAAGAAAACGAAAATCTAGACAAATATTTGGACATTGCCAGAGAACTAAAAACCAAACAAACAAATAAATAAAAAAACAGTTGAACATGACGGTGATGTTGATACCAATTTTAGTTGGTGCCCCTTAACGGGTCCCAAAAGTTTTGAAAAAAGAAAACTCTGAAGGAATTGGAAATCAAAGGAAGAATCGAGATCATCTACACAACAGCATTGTTAAGATCGACTAGAATATTCAGAAGAGTCCTGGTGACCTTCATATATTCAATATCAATTGAAAAACTCAAATAATAATAATAATAATAATAATAATAATAATAATGGAACGTGAAGGTAAAGGCCGTGCCAATTATGGCTCTTGGAACGGTTCCCAAGGGTTTGGAAAAGAGTCTAGCAGAATTGGAACTCCGAAAAAGAATCGAGACCATTCAAACAACAGCAGTGTTAAGATCACCTAGAATACTCAGGAGTGTCTTAGAGACCTGAAAAGACTTTCTGTGACTCAGCCTCCAGTCAACCATCAGCTTAAGCGGGTGTGAAAAACCAAAATAATAATGAATTGATTCGGTTTTCAAAGGCAAGTGAACTATACACAGTAGAATATATCGTATAATCATTAGCGCAAAAGAAAAATATTTCCTTTAGATTATTAGAATGCTATTGAAATCTAAAATTACCAAGTATTCGGATATCCTTTCTTAAGATTTAAAGATAGTCCAGGACAAGAATTTTGCTTCTGGTACCACGTAACCCAATACATCTTGTCAGATTTTTAATGGAGATGAGATGAACACCGTCAAGTAATCACTATTACTCAGAAAAGTGCTATGAAGGGAAATACTCTGACTAGTAACTCAATAATTAGGTCCAACATTTTTGTACGAAACACCCCCACCTTTCTTTAAACTTTTATAAAAACAAAATAATAAAAAAATTGTATATTGTCATTTTTTTCTCCTTAAGAACAGAGCCTAAATTTACATATAGAATTTTATTTCTATGAATTTCTAAAATATAACAATGTAATAAATTGTTGTATCATATGTAAATTAGGTGCTGCTGTAAAAGCAGTACCACCTCGGTATTTCAGAGATTGTTTTGATTCATAACATAAATCACGTTAAAAAGAACACATCTTCAAGTGAGAAAAATCGGCGAAAATGCGTTGACAGATACAGATTTTAGTATTTAAAATTTTAAAGAAGTATATAAAATATGCTTTAGGTTTGGTTTGTTTTGTTTTACGGCATATCAACCTCGGTGGCTCATTTAATGCCGACAAAGTTGTGAAATAAATTCATTCTTAATGCATAATACAATTTTGTTTATAAACTCATGTTTTTCTATTCAACCCATAGATGGGACCCTAACAGGTACTACCACTTTGGGTCAATGGTGATGAAGGGGTGCTCCACATTCCCAAAACCTCCAGAACTGGAACCTCGCCATCAGATAGAGTTTAACGTCATTCCCAGGACATGTAGACCCTCAGCCACCGCCTTCTAACACCCATATGATAAGAAGGATTGGGGGTTGCCATAAGGGCAATATGGTTGGGGCAATCATATAGGTGCTAGGGCTTGAGGTGGCCAGCCGATTGATCGGACGGGGCCTCTCCGACCGCCCGTCTAGCCCAAGAAAAGCCTAAAGTGGAATATTGCAAGTCATGGACTGCTCAACCACCTGGGTTCTATCCTTAAGCATCACGGGTCGCCACCCACGGCCAACAGGTGGCCCCATTGGGGGAGTCTTACCCCTCTGCAGAGGTGCAGTCGGTGCATTCTAACGCCCCACCGACAAAGCGAAAAATATACTTTATAAATACTCTCTATTTATAGATTTGTATATCTTTTATTTATATTTATTTACTATTTATATTTATTTTATATCTTCTATTTATTAAAATATAAATATATTTATTAAGATATTTTATATAATCTATTTATAGATTTTTATATCTTCTATTTCTATTGTCAAAATCGGCAAAAATGCGTTATTTGACAGATACAGATTTTAGTATTTAAAAATTTAAAGAAGTATATAAAATATTTACATACATATTTTAGTATTTAAAATTCCCCCGTTTTAAAGACTAAATAATTCTTCCTCTTCATAATGCATCAAAATTGCGTTAAGTTTTATTCACTTTCTTCAAGTTTTATTGAATTTTAATTCATGAGGATAGGTAGGTTAAAAAAACGTGAAATTTTGATCATATCTATAACTCGATGTTATAGGAAAATATCCATCCATTTATTCATTGTGTACGATTGACCAGTTCAGAAGATGATGGTCTACATTATTGTTAGTTAATTCTTACAAATTCTTAAACTTTTTTTTCAATGCTTTTCACACTAAATTGAATTTTAACCCACTTACCTGCTATCCCAGTAAGAATTCGCCCGCCAATCTTTTGAATGCGGCTACTCAAAGAGTCTGCGAGGAAACTGCCTAGACCAAAAGCCATCATGAGAAAACCAAGTTGTGGCACTCCCAACCCACAGAGGCTGGTTATCTGAAGAAGAAGAAAAAATAAAAAAAGAATAAAAAATATGTAGAAAAATATACAAATAAATAGATGGATAAAACAAATTCAAAATCAAATACATGTTTTTCTTTATTGGTTTGTTTATATCGTAGGAATTGAAGAATGCAACATTATGTTGGAGTTGTCTGCCTCTAATGCAAGAAGTTAACCACGAGACTTTATCTTCAAATTTCTTTTTGAGTTTTAGAGAAGCGAAAATAAAAATTGTTTTTCTGAGTTCAGTCTAGACGATAATGTCATGAGGTGATTTAAATTGATTGTTTGATTGATTTTAATGGTATTTCAAGCCGCCTAGGGTTATTCGATACCAATAGGTTAGGACATTGCGTTCATTTTACATTTATATTCACATTTTTTGTGCTGATGTTTCTTAATAGATCTTTTGCAAATAATCATATGATATCAAGTATTTCTATAAAATACAAATAATTTGCACACGGTTGTATAGTTTCATGTATTCCTATCTAATACTAATAATTTTTATGGTTTCAAGTAATTATTTCTATTTACTATTAGTCATTTGTTTTCACAAATATATATGGTTTCAAATTAACAATGTTTTAGTAAACAACTACAGCTCCAAGTAACTATTTTTAATACAATAAATTATACAATTATCCAATTATATAGTATCAAGTATTCATATTGAATAGGAATCAATTCTAAACCGATGTATTTAAAACTTAGATGGAAACTTAACATGTACTATCATTTTGGGTCTGAGTGGAACTGGGAGTAACGGCAATGAGTAGCACAGCTTGGGTAATAGGATTTGTGCTGTAAAGTTGGGAGCTGACGGTAGGTGTGGCGCTCCACCTCAGACGCAAAAATCCTTAGTATGGCGCTAGCGAAAAGTAGATAGACTCCTTCGCTGTCCTGCTGATACTGACAATAGGCCAATCCACCAACTTTATTTTTTACTAGGGTTGCATCAAGTAAAATATTTGAGAAACCCCGTATTACACCTTATTGCACTTCTGTTATTTTTTTGGTTTTGTTTTTTTTAATCTTTGCCTACTTTAAGCCGCTCACAATGAATCTCTCATCACTGCGATCCTACCGTAAACCGCTGATGGTTATCTCATTATAACTGAGCAGGAGGACACAGGTTACAATAATAATAGGACTTTATAGGACGCTTTTTAACCAGTTCCTTTCCATCTTAATTAAATGACTTAACCTCCATTTTGAAACGTGTAAGTGATCAGATATCTGAGCATGAAATAGCTCAATGTCTTAAAGAAATTGGTTTTCTTTAACCCATTAATATTTTTATTTGATCAGCTACGCATTTGTGATATTAACAGCAGCTCAAAACGACATTCTTTTATTTGTAGCTCAAGGGAGTTGAAATCAAATAAAACGATTTCAATTGAACCTTTTCCATCCAGACTTTATAAACTCTACAACATAAACAGAAGAAAACTGATAAGATCAAACTTTCAGAGATGATGGGGAATAAATCCTACTGCGTATTGATAACATAATGCTTGAGTACTCACCATCAGTTACCTGCAAATCTAATTTTTTTAGCCAACGGTATTTGTGTTTATCCAGTGACGATGTTTCATATTTCGCGGCTGTTACACAAGGACTTGAGGGAAATTTGGCGTGACCTGACCTTCGTATTCGTTTAGCTGGCAACAACTATATTTCGACTAAACACACACACACACACACACACACACACACACAAAAAAAAAAAAATTCCCAAAAACAAACGAAAGAAGAAATCATTGATTTGCAAATAATCTGTTTTTATACTACTTTTAAAGTGGAAATTGTTTAAAACATAACAATAAAAACTTTCTCCTTTCTTTGGATATTGATTACATACAAGTATGTCTTTCCGCTCTCTCTCTCTCTCTCTCTCTCTCTCTCTCTCTCTCTCTCTCTCTATCTATCTATCTATCTATCTATCTATCTTGCGCGCCCGCCTGCGCTCGTGCGAATCATCAGGGTCTGAAGATTCGCGCTACTGCGAGAAACTTAAGTCGGTAGTTTTTAAACCATTCGATTTTAAACGTCTATTTAGCTCTTTATATTGAGCACTTTTTAATCGGTTTTAGGAAAAAAAACCAAAATAAATAAGATTTTATACTTATTTACTTGGTGGAATTAATGGTAACTGCGATATATATATATATATATATATATATATATACAGCGCATTCTCGCTTATTGATTCTCAAACCACTTCGTTTGAGAATCTAATAGGCGCCGTTGACTGCATCTTCACGCTATCCAACTTGGATATACACGCTCTATCAACGGTATTGAACACTATTTACCTATAAATATAGCACCCTATATAATCAATACTAATATATATATATATATATATATATAAGTGTGTGTGTGTGTGTGTGTGTTTGTCTTTAGGTAGCGCTGACATCACGGATACCCATGACTCTCTCTCACCAATCGTCCCTATCGGCCATTACTCTAGGTAGGTCTTCCACACGGAATTTCGAATCAATACAGAACTGATTAATGTAGGTTTTTGCTGGTCAGCATTTACTGGTGTGTCTATGTGTAGATGTCCACAGGAGAACGTCTCTAATATGTTTTTCCTTACTTCTCCAACAGTGTTCAGCATGTTTTGTTCGTTTTTCTTTGTATGGTTTGTATTATAGAAGGTAGCTGCTTTTTTGTGGAGAGCTGCTTCCAGAACTTGTTCAAGACAGCATGCAGCATCCTTGTGTAGTTACCATCTAGCTTATTCTCTAAGTGGTGCAGCCATACTGTAGCACTGACACAGCTACAGTTTGGAAGAATTCTCACTTCATCTTATCAGAGAGATCAGATTTCCATATGATCGATAATCTGTCTACAGCAGTTTATCTTATTATACGGTATTTATATATTATATCATGTCAGTGATTTACACACATGCATATATCATCCTTGTCATCCTCATCATCATATCGCACTAGCAGCACGTATATCCATGACAACCTCTCGCCAACGGTTCCTATCACTCATCGCTCTTGGCAGGTCCACCGCACAGCAAAAGAGTATCTGCAGCACCTTAGTATAGGGTAGTTGAGCGCCCGTGAGAACAGAACTGTCTACCCCAATGAACTTCGGGTTTCAGCTGTATTTTTTGTGTATTTAAAACTTTTACATTCGTTTTACTGCTAGAAATGTTAACTTTTGGTATTTGCTCATGTAGGTCTTTATAATTATGCTCTACTTAACGTATTGAGCAGTTTTTATATATTTAACTTAGCAAACTCATTCGGTGTTTTTTTTTCTTCTTTTGGGCATTACATACGGCACAGATGATTATTTTCAGACATTACGGGAGTGATGGTCTTTTTTTCTTTTTTTTTAAATTTCCCCCCAGGGGTTAGTTTCAATGATTTATTTATTATCAATTATTAGTTATCGGGTCTTTTCCACATCGGTAGAGTTTATAAATAAATAAATAAATAAATAAATAATAATAATAATAATAATAATAATAATAATAAAATAATAATAATAATAATAATAGGATCTGCCAACAATAACAATAATAACAAAAATAATAATAATTATCAGCTAGAATACTCGGAAGAGTCCTGGAGACCTGATGAGACTTGTTGTCACTCATACTCCAGTGAAAGACCACCACCTAATGCTGATGTTAAAAAAAAAGAGTGAAATAATAATAATAATAATAATAATAATAATAATAATAATAATAATAGCACTGTTAAGATCGGCTAGAATACTCAAAAGAGTTCTGGAGACCTGAGGAGACTTGCTGTCACTCAGCCTCCAGTAAACCACCGGCTACGGCAGGTGTGAAAACCTGATAATAATAATAATAATAAATAATAAATATATATATATATATATATATATATATATATATATGAATAATTAAGTCGAAAATTGATCACTTGTTATAACGTTTTCAGCAACACAAATACCTCTTAATCATTTGCCAAACATATTTCGTGAGTAATTCCTGCGGCTTCAACGACCTACAAAGGCTGAAAGCGCATTTATTACATGAAGGACGCATATATGTGTCTGTTAGTGTGTCTTGGACGAGAATGGAGAAGAGATGAAAGCAAACGCTGTTGACCGGGACAAAGAGTATTAACTATTAGACTTAGTGGTTGGACTTATGTTGTCAGAATTGGCCGGCTCGAAATGCTAGCAGCGGTATTTGGCAGTAATACTCTTAATAGACTCTTAGACTGTCGACCATTTCAATTAGACTTGACTTGCTGATTAGTTACTTGGAGGGGGGGCTCGTCTTCTTCGCATTATTTTCCCACCAATATCATCAGTCCGAGTGTCAAGTGAAACTAGCACTTGACGAAGTTTTATCAAAATCCTATCGACCGTCCTGCCGGCGGGGCTTAGAATACGATGACTGTACCCCCCTGCAGAGAGGCAAGACAACCTACACCCCTCCAAAAAGGTGTCCTGGGTACGACACTAAACGGAATCAGATGGTGAGTCTCCAGTTCTAGAAATCTGGGGAATGTAGATTGCGCTCTCATTGTCATTGCTCCCAGGTTCACTCTGACCCAGAGTAATAGTTAATGTTAAGCGACCGGTTTAGCTCAGTCGGTAGAGCACCTACCTAGGAATCGCAAGGTTCCTGGTTCGATACTGATCCTCACCAACTCAAAAAAATGAGTAGCGCAGATTGGGTAATCTGATCTGTGCTGTAAAGTGGTGGTAGGTGTGGTACTCCATCTCAGCAAAGAAAATATCGATAGTCTAGCGCTAGCGTAAAAGGGATAGACTCCCTCACTGTCCGGCTGATAACGACCATAGGCCACTCCGCCAACTTTACTTTTAGGTCTCATCTATGCGTCAAATAGTTCTGTTTAAAAATTATTTGTATTCGATAAAATCGTGTGCAGAAATGACTGCACAAAAATGTAAATATGGAGATACAACGAACGCGATTCCCTAAACTCTATCTTCTTATTATAATGGAGATTGTGTGTTTATCTATCTGTAACCGAAACTATATCACTATTCAAGTCACAGTTCCCTTAAGTATTTACGTCACTTTCTCCATGATTTTATTTTTGTTTAAACCTCAATTATTAATAAAATTGTTATACATTATTAATACTGTTGGCCTTATCTACATACTAATAATATGCAATATATATACAACAAAATAGCGCTATAAATGAAGGCTAATCTGCATATTGATATTAAAATTTTGATTTTAATAAATATATGCTTAGTACTTTTGATTTCTAATTGTTTGGTTTTATCTTGATGAATATGAGCATAAATCTCGGGGATAAACCTTAAAAAAGAAATCCATTAACAAGAAAAAATAACTGTAATTTTATTCTCTACTTCCTATCTTAACTAAATAATTAAATTAGACAAATTTAGCAATGAAAGACGTGAGGGATGGAAGAGTAAGTTTCAATTGTTTGTTTTTTTCGATTATACACCCCTCTGTTTCAAATTTTTTTTATCTGCATTCTTATTTAGTTTTATTAGCCTTTGTAATTTAACGTAATAGTTCATTATTAAAACTTAAATACTTGCGCCCACATGGTGTATATATTTGCTAGTGTATAGGATAAATCCTTAGTGGGTTAATATGCCATTAAAATCATTCAATCAAAATCCTTTTTCATTCCTATCATTCCTTTGTTGGAATTTTCATTCTTCCTTTTTCCAATATTACCTCCCTTACTTCCTTTCATTTATCATTATTTTCTATTCTTTTTCTTTCTTTCATTATCTTTTATTCAGATCTTTATTCATACTCATATTTTATTTTATCTTCCGAATCATTTTCTACGCCATTTTGTTCTATTTTTCTCCTTCTTTTCCCGACATGCCTTGCGTTGCAATTTTTAAATCTCTGTCGCTCAACACACTTCATTAGACGACTTTGTGTAGGTTCTTGTGAATACTATTCTATATTGTTATTTTTCGATACAATATGTTATTATTAAGACACGTGCCTATGCTTTCATGTACAAATCCTAATGACATCTGGTACACGCGTACACAACTTCAGTGATATGAGGCCATAGCTAAACTAATGGGTTCATTCTTCGTTGGATGGCCTAAAATTGTGTCTTTGTAAGATTCTAAGCTAAGCTTGTAAAGTATAAAGAGTGTATACTCTAGTGCAACAATTAACAATCGAGTCTTCCAGACATGTAGTGACACGTTCGATCCTCACTGATGCCTCACTATTAGCGCTTTGTGCCAGATTAAAATACATGGAAGTGGTACACATGGTCCCCACCCATCAAAATAGATGATATACAATGTATATCCGTTGGTATAGAGTTACTTGATATTAAAGAATGGCCTACTTAGGTGAATGGTACCTTAGTCCCCATATACATGTTTGCCAAACCTCTCCGCGCGAGTAGGATGCGACACAAGGTCAATTTCTTAAGCAGAGTTTGAATTGTAGCAGTTTGAATTCAGAGTTGTCCTTCTTCTAGACCAGTTTCCAAGCCAAGACCAAGGAGCACAGTCTGCCCTACTATTTACCCTTAGCTGGAGAGAGAATAGTTGGATTCATACCTTTCCCGAGGGTATTAGCGCTATGGGAAATGCAAAGAGCCTCATCCAGGATTTGAAATCGTCTGGACGTGTCCATTTCATACGACGGTATCCATTACACCATGCGACTCCATATACGGTGGTACTCGATTTCCTCGTATAGCAAATCAATTTTTGTCATTGAAATAAACTGAAATGCCAATAATCCGTTCCAGTCCTTCTCAAATACAGACTGTATTTTTTTGTTACGTCCTTTTTAAATAAAAAATTTCATTGTATTATATAAAAACATAATAGGGGCCTTAACTACAGACATATCAAAAGTCAGATAAAGAGACTTGCATAGCAAAAATAATTTTCATTAAACGAATAGATATGCCACGTCACCGGTGCATTTTTCGTCGCTTCTCTTATAGCACTTTGTCTACTTTAAGCCGCTTACAGTGACTCTCCCCTTTTCAAGGGTATTAGTCCGAAAGGGAACTTCATAGCAATACTGGAGTTCGAACTCGGTTACTGCGATGTCACAGTCAAGCACGTTAACCACTCCACCATAAGAAATCTCGCCGAGATTCTTTCACTGACGACTAAGTCAAAACTGAGTATCTAGGCAACCCAGATAAAACCTTGTCTGCTGTCCTTGCAGATGGACTAGAGTCCAAAAAGGGTTATCTTCCCTTACCGCGAGGGTTTCGCCACTAGGTGAGACTACTAGCTGAGTATTTAAATTCAGCCCGGGAAGCCCTCACTCTCTCTCTCTCTCCTTGGTCTGGCATCCACAAAGATGAACTAGACGTGTGTGTCTCTGTTCATTAAGTGGGGGGTCTTGTCCCCCCCCCCAGCAATTATGTATGTATTCATCTACGCTACTATTATAAGAACCAGTTTTGACCACTAAAGCCAAAACCACCCATTTAATGCTTATATATCCAACAAAGCTCAACGTACCAAACAACCTTTCATATGTGCATTCAAGCATCAGGCATTAGTGGCTTTTATGTCGCACTTAACAAAGCTGAGCAAATACGAATGACAGACTAAACAGACTCAATATAATTTCAGGAGACAGATGCTAAATACACATAGAATTACGTAATGTATAATATATTGCAAAAGATGATCATAGGAGTCTGCAAGCCAGTCTAAGGCATCAGTACTACTGCAGAGAACTAATAACTGAACACTGCACTGATATAATCAAGTGACAATAAAAAAAAATCTTCGTAAAAGAAGGGTCATTCTTTTGAAATATTGGAATGAAATAAAATGGAACTTAGTACATAACATCCAACTCAGTTTCTCATTTATTTCACTTATCACTCATGCCCCCACACACATACACACACACACATATATATATATATATATATATATATATATATTATACACACACACACACACATATTATATATATATACATATATACTAAAAATTACACTGAATATACATAAAAGCATACGTGGACTCCACAACAACAAAATATAAAGTACTATATATATATATATATTTATATATATATATATATATATAAAATTGTTTCGTTCACAACCTCTTTTGAGTATTATTTTCAAATTTCCAGACTAGATAAATGAATATGGACGTTTTTCATTTGGAAATTCGAGACGCCGTTTGTTTGGGGTTTTTCAGCTGGAAATATGAGACGCAGTTCAAAATCAGATGCGTAATTTCCTTTTGTATATTTACTGCTATTGTTTCTTTTAATGTGTGTTGTTTCTTTTCCTCAACTGCAAAATGACCCCGGCCAAACCTATGACACAGCCTCGCTGATAAAGTTTAGCCCTACTGGATTCTTTCAAGCTATGATGCAAAAAGAATTAACCCTCAAACCACCATCACCGGTTGGTTGGTCATTTATCAATGGCTGAATCAAACCACAAGGTTCCTGGCTCGATACCGGCCCTTGCCAACTAAGCGTATGAGTAGCCCAGGGATATCTATGGTAAAATAAGGAGCTTATAGTAGGTGTGACGCTTCACCTCAGACGCAAAATCAATCTCCTTGACTAGCGCTAGTGAAAAGGGGATAGACTCCTCTCGATCTGGCTGATACCGGCTATAGGCTTTACTACATTATGCCGAATCAAGTCATTTTTTTATATCAGGTTCCTTACAATATCTGTTATTGCTTAAATGGTCACCCATCTAAGCACTGAACAGGCTCATTGCTGCTTAACTTAAGGGGGTGGATGGTCGTTTTGTTTTACGGTTGGTTTATTTGTTTTCATTGCCATTGCTCTCAGCTCCACTTGGAGTTGCAATACCTGTTAGGGGGGCTCAAATAGGGGTCCCTTCTATGGCTCAAATGGCTCAAAATAGGGGTCCCTTCTATGGCTCAAATATATCTGTTTGCAAGTTTATGAAAATTATTTCATTAAGTTTATTGATACACAAGAAGTTAGTGATAAATCTAACAAGGTAAATTATTTCTACTAATAATGTTGAAACACGTGAAGTTAATTAAAAAATGTTTTAACAGTTTATAAAACTAAACGTGACTAAAATATTTACATACAAACTATTTGCTTTCGAATAGTATAAAGAAAAACCAAGAAGATTTGGCATTAGATAGCTCCCAAGAGTTGATATGCCATTAAACTAAATAACCAACAGACATAAAAAAAATTCTACAATTAATAAACATGAAGTTAATTAAAGATCTGAAATGAAAATAATTTCTACTAATTCATTAATACACATGAATTTAAACAAATCAAATAAAAAGAAAAAAAGATTCGGCATTAAATAACCCACAAATGCTGATAGGCCATTAAACACCAACCAACCCTATCTATCTATCTATCTATCTATCTATCTATCTATCTCAGAGTATCTTATTATAATTCTATTCTTTATATCTATCTCACCCTGTCCATATCAATCAATCAATCTATCTATCGATCCATCTATTTTTTTCATATCTATCTGTCCATTTCAATTTGTTCCTATCTATCTATCTATCTGTCTATCTATCTCAGTCTTTTTATATCTACCTATCTGTCTATCTATCTATGTATCTCAGTTTTTCTATCTATCGATAGATCCAGTGATGTTAACATTCGCTTGAATGTCTTTAAGATAGAAAATTCTTGTTTACGTTTTTACAATTACTGCTACGGACTGAAATTTTGATATTTAATGTAAAAATATTGAATAAATACATATGGCTAATACAGGGAAAATATATTAAGCAAATATTTTCTATTTGTGTGTGGCTTTTTCTTTGAACAATATTTTTGGTATGGATAATTGCAAGCCTTGTAAATACGTCGTTTACAGGGAAAAATCATTTCGCTAATTAATCATTTTATTGATAAAACGTTTTCAAGTATTATTACCCTTTTGATCTCCATTCTTCTTTAAGATAACAGGATTGTAAATGAATCATATCCAATGCTTTGCTGAAGTAATATAAACAAAACACAGAAAGTTTCCAATTAACAGCAACAGCTTACATTACAATAGATGGAAATAGGTTGTATTTTTAAACAGAAATTTTTTTTCTTGTCGCTAGAAAGAAAAAAAGAAAGAAAGAAAGAAGTAAAAAGAGAAAATTTAAAAAAAACCATGTTCACTTTAAAAAAAAATTAATACTTTAGATATCGGCTGTTAAAATTCTCGCTGAAAAAAAGCGTGTTTTTTTTTTTTACTCAGAAAAAATGTGTATTTTTTCCGCCGAAAAAAAATGTGTATTTTTCCCGCCAAAAAAATTGTGTATTTTTCCCGCCGAAAAAATGTGTATTTTTCCCGTCAAAAAAAATAATGTGTTTTTCTTGCCGAAAAAAAATGTGTATTTTTCCTGTAAAAATATTTGTTTGTCCCACTGAAGAATATGTGTGTTTTTCATACCAAAATAAATAAATAGATAAATGCGTATTTTCTACCGCCGAAAAAATGTAAGTTTTTTTTTCCTGCCGATAAAAAGGGCATTTTTCCTGCAGAAAATAATGTTTGTGTTTTCCGCTTAAAATAGGCGTATTCACTCCACCTCATCTCGAAAAAAAGTGCGTTTTTTTTTATTCGTACCTATAACTCATAGATTGATTACAGGACACAAATGTAATTTGGCGATGTACTAACTATCACTACGTTATTTTCCTAACATTGCTAATCAATCTTTCTGACCAAATTTACGAGCCATGAAATAATTGTGTCATAACAAAACAACTGATCAGATTAAGAGGCGGCCATTTTGGCACATCATGGACGATCATCCGAATGCTGCAGCATTGAAATCAAAGTAAACAGATAAATCACAATGGAGTTTCATTGTATCATTTTCTTCCTTTGGGAATTGTTAGGTGTGGTTGTTCCATTTGGCGGAGTTTGTATTGATAACGAAGAGGATCAGTGTGGGAATTTTGACCAGAGGTAGAAGGGTTGTGGCCTGAGTGGGTGTGTTTGTAGACGGGAAAGGGAATAGAAAGTTGTAAAAATAAAATATCTCAATCTACTCCTATCTTAGTCTGTTTATATCTATCTATCTATCTATCTATCTATCTATCTATGTCTCAATCTATTCTTTCTTTCTGTCCGTCTATCTATCGATATATCGGAGTCTATTCTATCTAGCAATAATAGTTTTTTGCTCATATCTATCTATCTATCTATCGCAGTCTATTCTATCTATCTACAAACGTCTATTTCTTTTATCTATCTATCTATCTATCTATCTATCTATCGCAGTCTATTCTATCTATCTGCAAACGTCTATTCGTTTTATCTATCTATCTATCTATCTATCTCAGTCTATTCTATCTATCTACAAACGTCTATTCTTTTTATCTATCTATGTATCTATATATATATATATATATATATATATATATATATATATATATATATATATCGATCTATCTCTGTTTACATCTGTTTAGATATATCTATACTCTTAATATATTTGTATACATCTATGTCCGTATCAACTTAATTTATATATACACGCAGATATAGCTCAACTGGTGCAGAAGATATATATATATATATATATATATATATATATATATATATATATATATATATATATGGTCCGATTTTCATCGTGTTGGTGAAAAAGTGGTTCAATGAAGTAGTTGAGACAGATTGGAAGAAAGTAAGGTTTGGAAATTGGGACAGAGGGAAGATAAAGATAAAAAGAGATTTGAAAGAGTGGGAGAGGGGCGGAATAAAGAATAGTAGAGAGAGAGAAAGAGGGAGAGAGGGGGTAGAAGGGTGAAAGAGAGCGATTGAGCAGTAAAAATGAGTGCAATACTCCGAACAAGTTTTGCAATAGGAATGACTCACCTCAGAATTACAGAATGTTTCTTGCCAACATATTATACATAATTTGATGACCGTAGAATGGATCGACCCTGACTATGTGTTAATACTAAAAAGAATGAAATCAATTGCTCAAAAATGCGCTTGGAATTACTTTTATTGTTCTTTAGACAAATATTACAAAATCTTATTTATCTTTAATTGCATTTCAGATTTTCAAATTATCCATTTTTTTTAAATATTCAAGATGTGTGAATGTAATTTGTTTCAATGTCAGAATAATGATAAATAGAAGACCTAGAACTACTCAAATATTTTAGATTATTCAAATTGTAAGATTGGTGAATATCTGCTGAAATACATAGTGTTGCGAGGGAGAATATGTTCCCCGCAAGAAGTTGGACTCGTCTGACGAGTGGCATAAATAACAAGTTTCTAACGACAGGAGAGAATTAGTAACTAGCCTTTGCTGACAACACATCACCCGGTACTGCTATGTAATAACTGTACATTTTCCTTCCTATTCCTATGCTCGTTATATTTTCCTGTGAACAGGTAATAAACAGTATTGTTAACCATTTCGGATTTTAATGTTGTTTATGATAACTCAGTCTCAACATTTTGGGGTTATCTCCTCGAGTGTTCGAATCATATCCTCGTCGCCAAAGTGTTATCAAAAACAACATTAAAATCAGGAATGGTTAACAATAATGTTTATTACCTTTGTACAGGAAAATGTAACGAGAATAAGAATAGGAAGGAAAAGCCTTCTAAGCTCCTTCCAACGGAGTGGATTGGCATTTGGTTTGAAATCAGGTTCTTTGGTTGCTTGTTTGGTTGGGTGGCTGGGTGGTTGTATTTTACGGCATGTCAATGCTTGGGTTATTTCATGCCGAAGGTGTTTTTGTTTTATTCATTCTTGTTGGGTATGTAATTTTTAAAACTCATCTTTAACACATTTAGATCTATTTAATCCAGAATTTAATCTCCAGAACTGGAACCTGGCCATAAATTCAATTTAACATCGTACCCAGGACACCCAGATACTCAGCCACCGCATTCTAGAAAATGCACTATAAAAGAATTTCGAGTTTGCCATAAGAGCAATAGGAGCGGGACAACCATATAGGTGCTAGGGCTTGACATGACCAGCCGATTGATCGTAAGGGGTTTCTCCAAATGCTCGTCTATCCCAAGTAAGAGCCAAACTGAAGTGTTGCATGTCATGAACTACTCAGCGACCAGAATTCCGTCCTTAAGCATCACTGGTCACCGCTCACGACTGACAGGTAGCCCCAATGGGGGGAAGGGTTTTACCCCTCTACAGACGTGCAGTTGGCGTATTCTACAGCCCGAGCTATTAGGGCTAGATGTCTTTGGTAACGAGTCTCACTTGCACATCCGTGATTGAAGAGAAACTGAGGTCAGACAGTCGTCCGGTCATATAGAATGGACAGACACTGTGGCGCCAGCTGTTGGGGCTTGATTGGAGTTGGATTCGGAGACAATAAAATAAATTTTACAGTTATTTATGGCAAAACCATCGACTTCATCAAGAGGGGGCATTGATTCCTGTGTGTCAAAACTCGATCTTGGTAAAAATGAAGACTGCGAAGAAACACTATCAAAATTAAAAACGAAGAGAGAGAGAGAGAGAGAGAGAGAGAGAGAGAGAGAGAGAGAGAGAGAGAGAGAGAGAGCGTGAAAATTGTTTTATGAGTATTGTGGGTAGGGGTGGAGCTGGATTGATTGGGGGAGGTTGGGGTACGGGTATTAGAAGAAAATGGGTGGGGAAGAGGCGGGCGGGAATTGAAGGGGGTATTTTTGAAATGAACAGTAGTCGGAGGGAAAAAAAGTGATGCAGGAAGAGGAGAGAGGAAATATAAAGAAGAAGTGATAGAGGGAAATTCAGAGAACGATAGTAAGAGAAAGTGGGCGAAAGGAAAAAAAGAGCGAAATGCAGAGAAGGGTAGAAAGAGGGGGGAAGAGGAGGAAATGTAGATGAGAAGGAAGAGGGTAATGTAAAAAAGGAAATCAAGAGGAAGGGGGATGTGCATAGGAGGGAAAGAGAGTGGTTGAAGGGGAGATGTAGAGGAGGGGGGAGATGGAAGATTTAGAGAACGAAAGGAAGAGGAGAAAAATGTAGAGGAGGAGAGAAAGAGGAAGTGGAAGAAGGGGAAATGTAGAGATGAGGATGAGGGGTAATGTAGAGAAGCAGAGTAAGGGGAAGAGGGAGGAAATGTAGAGGAAGAGGAAGAGGGGTAATGTAGACAAGGCGAGGAAGATGGGAAATGTACAAAAGGAGAGTAAGAGAAAAGGGTAGATGTAAAGGAGGAGAGAAATAGGAAGTGAAAAGAGAGAGAATGTGGAGGATAAGAATGGAAAGAAATTAAAAGAGAATAAAGGGGAGATAACTACGACTGCATGTTGGATTATTTATTAATATAGAAGCTTAGTTTATCTGGCATTATGGGAGTTGAGCAGCCAAACTCACTAACAATGCACATGACATTAGATAGTTATTTACTAAGCTGAGCTTAGATGTGTGTTGAGGATCAAACTCACTAACAATGGTCTGCTAATCAAGCTTGCACATGAGTGCCCATATTTGGTGATAGTTATTTACTAAGCTGAGCTTAGATGTGACACCAGGAGTGTGGGGCACCCAGTGAGGATCAAACTCACTAACAATGGTATACGAATCTAGCTTGCTAACCATTACTCCACATGAGGTGCCCATTATTTGGTGATATAGTTATTTACTAAGCTGAGCTTAGATGTGACACAATGCCATGAGTGTGGGGCACCCAGTGAGGATCAAACTCAATGGTCTGCTAATCTAGCTTGCTAACCATTACTCCACATGAGGTGCCCATTATTTGGTGATATAAGTCGTGCTACAATGCAACACTAGACTGAGCGAGGTTATGTGGTCTATTCCTCCGCCAATCAACAGCCATAATGCGTGGCTGATTGACTACTTAATAGCTGATACTGACAGCCGTCCATTTGCAATCATTGATGAGGAACTTGCAACACCGAGGACAGACAAGCGCTCTTGCTTGAAGCCAAAAGGATGGCCCATAAAATCGTAACACTGCATTTACTGTGAAGTAGAATGAAATAAAAGGGCAAGAGACAAGATCTTAAAAGAGCAAGAATAGAACAATATATAATATCTACTATTACCTCGTAATAACATTAATATTAGACATGTATTTAATACTCAGAGCCGGCTTAGCTCAGTCGGTAGAGTGTCCGGCTGAGCTAAGCTCGAGGTTTCTTGTTCGATTCCGGCCATCGCAAACTCAGCGTATGAGTAGCACATGGATATGTGCAGTAAAGATGAGGAGCTGATAGTGGGAGTGGTGCTCCGTCTAAGACGGCCAAATAATTCCTTGGTCTAGCGCTAGTGAAAAGGGGATAGACTCCCTCGCTGTCTGGCTGATATCGACTTTAGACACCCCGACGACGACTAAATAATTCACTTCAACTACTACTACTACTACTACTATTACTACTACCAGAGGGGTCAAAATTTAGGACCGAATATGTATGCCGAAAAGGAGAAAAAGAAAAGTTATATTGTAAAAAGTGCTGGTACCTGTTACTTAATCATAAGATTTATTATCTAGATACAATATAATATAGATAATTCAAATAGTTATTGACATCAATTTTCCATGATTGTATTTTATTTAAACCTCAATTATTAATAAAATTGGCATACTGACAACATGCAATATATTTATATATAACAAAATAGCGGTTTTACAGTGTGAACGGAATGCTAATTTGCATATTGATATTAAAAATGTGATTTTATTAAATACTTAGTATTATTGATTTCTAACTGTTTGGTTTATTTAATGAATATAATCAAAAATCTCTGCAATGAATCTTAAATGAAATCCATTAACAAGAAAAAATAAGACTTCCTATTTTAACAAAATACTTAAATTAGAAAAAATAACAATGAAAGACAAGAGTGATAGAGTAAGTTTCAGTTGATACTCCCTCTGTATCGTATTTACTTTCATTAGATTACATTAAACTTAAATACTTGCACCCGGAGAGTGCATATATTTGCTAGTCTAGATAATAAACTAAAATAATTTATAATAAATCATTTAATTTTTTTAAAATGCAGGCCATCGTGTTATTTTCCTATTAACTTTTAACTTGACTAATCAAGTCGTTCTAGAATTTAATAAAGATAGACAGCTCATTCAACTGTGCCACAAGGAAATCTTATAGATTGCAATGGAGTTATCAGAATATTAATTAAAAGAATAATTTTATTTATTTTGATATTGTCAAAAAGAACTACAATTGTTAGGTTATAAAAATACTAATAGTACTTGGTTACCTCATTTTAGGAATGAATTTCCTCCCCTTTAGAGGTACCAGGTACTTTTTAAAATATCACAATTTTTCCTTAAGGGAACCCCCCCCCCTCTTCGATATACATGTCCGGTACCTAAACTTTGACCCCCTGCTACTGCTATTGCTGCGACTACTACTACTACTAGTAGTAGTAGTAACCGCAGCAATATGAGCAGGTTTAACGTATGTATTTGCCCAACCCCTCCGTTTCGATCAATCATAAGCGGAATAAACCTGGTTTGAATTCAGAGAGTACATTGCTATACCGAGGCTAAAGAACCCAGTCTGTAATATTATTTACCCATAGCAGGAGAAGCCCAGATAGATTCCTACCTTTCCTACGAGAAATATACCAGTTTTAACGCGCAGTACTATATATATACACTCATATATATATATATATATATATATATATATATATATATATACACTCATATATATATATATATATATATATATATATATATATATGCGTGAGTGTGTGTGTGTGTTTTCTATATTTATAAATACATTCTGTGAAAAACAGAATCCTAATGAACCACCAGAAAACTTACAACTAAACAATAAAATAAGTAGATAAAAAATACCTGCATGACTCAATCCCGACCAGAAGACCAATTCTAGTCTCAATCAACAGGAGAAAAAAATGTGTTCTTTATTGGATTTTGTTATTCCGGCGAACCATTGAGTGAGAATAAAAGAAAGTGAAAAGATAAACAAATGCTTAGATTTTGTCAGGGAGCTAAAAGAAAGCAAAAACTTTGGAACATAAGGATGACAGTAATATAAATGTAGTTGGTGCGCTTAGAACGGTCTCCAAAATCTTGGTAAACAGACTCGAGGAATTGGAAATCAGAGAAAGAATGGACATAATTCAGACAACAGCATTGTTAAGATCGGGTAGCATACGCAGAAGAGCCTGGAGACCGGAGGAGACTTGCCCTCACTTTGACACAAGTGAAAGACCACCCGCTGACGCTGGTGGGAAAAAAATTCGCAAGGTGTAGTCCTGGAATCTTGAGGAGACTTGTTGTCACTCAGACTCAAGTGAAAGACCATCAGATAACGCTGGTGTAAAAAAACACAAAACTCAAAATAATAATAATAATAATAATAATAATAATAATAATGAGTAAGTAAATTAAGAAATCGAAAAGCCAATACAATATAACCACGTAAATAAATACGCAGTATATATATATATATATATATATATATATATATATATATATATGGTATCAACTCCAAAATTTTTGCGAAGTAAAACCATCATATATATATATATATATATATATATATATATAGAGAGAGAGAGAGAGAGAGGGGGTGAGAGTGAGAGAGTGAGAGAGGGATAATGGTTTCACTTCGCAAAGATTTTGGAGTAGATACTATGTCCAATTCAGGACATTTAATGGCTACACACGGGACCTAATTAGATGAGTGAGAAACTCTCAGACCGTAATATCGTGTGTAAGGAGAGAGAGAGAGAGAGAGAGAGAGAGAGAGAGAGAGAGAGAGAGAGAGCAAATCACCAAGTACGAGCACTAATTAATTGTAGGATATAAGCTCTTTCTTGGAGAAAAAAAGACCTATGCAAACTTACCGAAGACATCAAGATAAATTGGAAGGACAAAAAAATTCGAAATCCAGAGAAGAATCGACGCCACCCAAACAACAACAAGATGATACTGGACTATCGAGAAAATCTGATTTCACTTGATATTCAATTTGGTTTAGTTTATTTGTTTAAAAGGTATATCAACTCCTTATGGGTTATTAAATGCCAAGATATGATTAGTTTCTAAATGTTTGATTATAATCTATAAACTATATGTTCAATGATCCATTGTATTTTGATGTAGTCCTCGTTGCATAGTGGCTAACGTGCTAAGCTGCGACATCGTAGTTAACGGGTTCGAACTCTAGTTGAACTATTACGTTCACTTTCGGACTAAAACCCTTAAGAAAGGTATGAACTCTCTTATCACCAGCAGCTATGGGTTAAATTGCACGACTACTATTCTACAAGGATGGTTTGGGCAGTAAATAGCCCACGAAGGTTCATATGCTATTAAAAACATACATATACATATATATACATATATACATATACATATGTATACATTAAAAAATATATATATATCTAAGGGCACCCTCATCCCCTAGTTATTTTACCTATAGATACTGCCAAACTGAATCAGAGTTGACCTGCCCATCTATGGGTTAAATAGTACCACTACAGTTCTTCTACAAGAATGGCTTTGGAATTAAATACCACATGAAGGTCGATATGCCATTAAACAAAGAAACCAAACCAATCGGCGTGGACCTGGGAGTAATTGCAATGAAAGGGTACTTCACACTTCCCAGAAATCCATAATTAGAGCTTCATCATCAGATGCAGTTTAGTGTCATACACTGGGTACCATTTTAGTGGGGGTATTACCTCTCAGCAGTGGATACACTCGGCGTATTCTAAGGCGGTGTCCATTTTGAGGTGGTCTCGTAACTAAAAGAAGAATTACATTTTTGTCAAATAAGCGTAGATTTGTTTTCTTTGTATGTCTATTGTTTATTTCCTTTTTAAGTCCGTGTATTGGATCTTGAGGGTTTTTTTATCAGAGAGTTCTTTAGGGTTAATTTTGTTGCTACATCGGTTTTCTCTAATTCCTGTATGGCTTGGGATCCAGCATAGTACTATCTCTTTATTATTTAATAGAGAATCGAATTTACATAATAATTTTATTAACAGTAGGTTGTCTCGTGGATGAGCAGTCCATGACATGCAACACTCCACTTACATACATATTTACCAACCCCTCTGCACGGGCAGGGTGTGACACGAGATCAATTTTTTAAACGGAGTTTAACAGGTTTGAATTCAGAGTTTTCCTTCTCTTAGACTGGCTGCCTAACCAAGGTTAAAGAGCCCAGTCTATTTACCCATAACAGGTGGATGCATACCTTTCCCGAGGGTATTAGCGCCATGTGAAATGTAGACAGCCTCGTCTAGGATTTGAACTCGGGTCGAGAGTCCATTTCTTTCGATATCTAATCTCTTTGACAGATCCAACTCAGCTGCAAAAAGCTGAGTTGGATCTGTCAAAGAGATTAGATATCTCACTGAAATCACGTTAAACGCCATGGGACGAGAGAGAAGATTATCCGACGAGATTTCTAAAATGGTGTTGTTGCTATGCAACGGTTTGGTTTATCTTTTTTTTCTGTGTTTTTATTGAAGGTGTTCGGCACATCCCTATTCCCCGTAAGATCTCTCGGATAACTAGCCAATGTGCATCAAGGTTGCCACAGTTGGTTTTAGAGATAGAGACAGTTGAAAAATAACTGGGAGATGCTTTGTACATTTAACATTTTCATTTTCATAAATGTGAAATTATCACCCCCCCTGCACGAGGAGTATGTGACACAAATGTAATTTGAACGAGTTGAACGGGGTCTCCTTCTTTTAGACCGGTTGCCATACCAAGGTTAAAGAACCCAGTCTACCCTACTATTTACCCATAGTTGGCGGGAGAATAGTTGGCTGCAAACCTTTTTCTAGGGTATTAGCACCATGTGAAATGTAGTCAACCTCGTCCAGGATTTGAACTCGGATCGCAGAGTCCATTTCCTACAATAACCATTACATAACGCGCGCCTCCATCCTAAATATAAGCATCAATATCACCATGGATGTTGTTTTCATGAAGAAGCTGCAAGTTTTCGACCATGAACTTTCAGAGCGCGACGTGAAACGGTTATCGTCGTAGAAAGTTGACACGACTAACCGAGTTCAAATTCTGGATGAAGCTGTTGGCGTTTAGGGCTAAAACCCTTGGAAAAGGATGAACCCAGCTCTTCACTCCCACCTATACCCCTTATGGGTAAATAGTCGGACAGACTGGGATCTTCAGTCATGGTACGGCAACCAGAAGGAAAACTTTGACTTCAAACCAACACTATTCTGCTAAAATAATTACCTTGTGTCGTATCCTGATCGTCGCCCAGGAGCTGGGTGTAGTAAAAAAGTAATGCCATTTTGTTTAGGACAGGTATAATTACCAACACAGGAACATGAATCATACATCAAAATGAAACTGGTCCTCTGTGGATAACATCCCTACTCCTCCACATAGTCACCATTTCTCTCAATAGCAATGTTCCACCTTCGAATGAGAGCATGTATCCCTGTCCCGTAAAATTCTGTTGACTGTTCTTTGAGCCACTTCTTCACTACAGATTTCACTTCCTCGTCACTGGAATAATGTTTGCCTCTCTTCAGCCCCATGAAAGAGGGTTTGAGAGGCAAACATTATTTCAGTGACGATTATTTATGTTCGATTGAAACAGATTAGCGTCATCCATTCCTCTCTCTCTCTCTCTCTCTCTCTCTCTCTCTCTCTTCCCTACTCTTTTCTTTCTTATTTATTATATTTTCTTTGTAGCATATTTTCCCCTTTCTTTCTCTCTTTATAATAAAAACGGAATGGTCAATGTAGCTGGGATGACGAAAACCATAAGCAATAAAATTCGGCGGATAAGCGACACCAGATAATACGGATTTACATTTTTTTTTTTGCATTTCATCCTGGATGATTTGGAGGGTCTTATTTTTAACCAGGGGGTGTTGTAAGATAATAGAAGATTAAGGAACAAACATATTAATATATAGATAGTATGTATGTCTTACAGGGGCAAGGTGTGTACATTCAGTCAAGATGTGTTTTTCTGCAGCTTAGCATATTGTACACATCGGTTGATCTCCTTTAAGCAAGTATAAATTGGTGAGATGTGTGTAATATATTGGTACTCGAGATAGCATTTTTTCCCTTACTCTTCTTGAAAATGTTTTTCCTCCATTCTCTTAGGATCGGTTTGATAAAAACGAAGTTTATTGCTTGTATAATGTTTCCATCGATTTTTGTCATTCCCGCAGGATCTAATTGTTTATTTCCCTTTTTAAGTCCGTGTATTGGATCTTGAGGTTTTTTTTATCAGAGAGTTCCTTTAGGGTTAATTTTGTTGCTACATCGGTTTTATCATTTTCTCTAATTCCTGTATGGCTTGCAATCCAGCATCTCTTTACAATTTAATAGAGAATCGAATTTACATAATAATTTTATTAACAGTAGGTTGTCTCGTGGATGAGCAGTCCATGACATGCAACACTCCACTTACATACATATTTACCAACCCCTCTTCACGGGCAGGATGTGACACGAGGTCAATTTTTTAAGCGGAGTTTAACAGGTTTAAATTCAGAGTTTTCCTTCTCCTAGACTGGCTGCCTAACCAAGGTTAAAGAGCCCAGCAGGTGGATGCATACCTTTCCCGACGGTATTAGCGCCATGTGAAATGTAGACAGCCTCGTCTAGGATTTGAACTCGGTTCGAGGAGTCCATTTCTTACGACTCTAACCATTACACCATGTGCCTCCATTGCAACTCCACTTATGCCCATACTTAGGCTAGACGGGTGGTCGAAGAGGCCCCCTCCGACCAATCGGCTGGTCACATCAAGCCCTAGTACCTATATGATTATCCCAACTCTATTTCGCTTATGGCAAGCCCCAACCCTTTTTAACATATATGTGCTAGAAGGTGGTGGCTAAGGGTCTTCATGTTCTGGGAATGACGTTAAACTCTACCTGATGGAGAGGTTTCAGTTCTGGAGGTTAGGGAATTGTGAAGCGCCCCTTCATCACCATTGCTTCCTGGTCCACTCTGACCTGGAGTGGTAGTACCTGTGAGGGCCCCATTAATGGGTTAAATAAAAAATGTGTTTATAAAAAAATTGAGTATCCATTAAGAATCAATTTATTTCAATTCAATTCAACTTTGGCTGATCCCTCTAAACTTGGTGGCGCCCGTGTATAATGATTATCGTTGTAGGAAATGAACAGTCACACGAGTTCAAATACTGGGTGAAGCTAGTTGCATTTCTTATTGCGATAATACACTTGGGAAAGGTATGAATCCACATATTCTCCCTCCGCCTATATGGGTAAATAGTACGAGGTTCTTCAACTTTGGTGTGGCAACCGGTCTAGGAGAAGGAAAACTCTGAATTCAAACCCGATAAACTTTGCTTAAAAATTAACCTTTTGTCACATCTTGCTCATGCGGAGGGTTTGGTAAATACATCTGTATACCGATCAAATTATGTTAAGTAATTCCAAAGATGGTTCCCAAAAATGCCCTTTTAAATTCTTCTAAAATCATTCAAATGGATTTCTTTTTACACTATTTCCGCTTTTTTATCAGATTAGGCAATTAAAAAACAATACTATGAGCAAAAAAATCTAATTCGTCAATCGACTTAGTTTTTGAAATCGGACTTGACAGATCGACGAGAAATAATTAAAAAAGAATAAAGCAAATAACGACGACGACGACGACGACTGCAATGAAGAAAATTGAGAAAAATTTAAATTGGAAATTGCACATTCAAGCCGCAGAATCTAAACTAGCGAATCAAATTTGAATAATCTGCAGGGGACGCGGATTGGACAACCAATCAATGAAAAGGTTATATTTTTCTTTCATTAGTCCACATTTAGTTTACGGTAACTTATCTAATCTCCGGTAGAAAGTCTATACGCAGAGGCAAACAAAACTCAAAATCTTAGACAATAAACTAGACCTATAGAATTATATATAAAACTAAAAATCCCATTTGAATAACTCTGCACTTAATTGCATATTTAGCCCAAAGTACTCAGACCTCTTCCAAGGAAAAGAGAAAGATGTAAAATATTCCAGATAGCTAGTTGGTTGGATTTTACGGCATGTAAATCCTTGGGTTATTTTATGCCGACGACGTTTTATTCATTCTTGTTGGGTATTTTTTTAAAACATTCTTTTTAAAACTCATTTTTTCTACAGCCCTATCCGACAAGACTCCGGAAACAGAAATACTTACAACTTATATCCATAATACAACTATATAAGAGATATCCCCTTGTACCCTAAAATAAACAAAACTCAGCACACATCATAAAACAAGCGTATGCCCTCTTATCTTCCAAGAGAAATTAGAGAAAATCAAATAAAGCTACCTCGAACATTCATACCTCTTCACGCATGGATCAAAATACAAAAATTCCACTGGATGTGCAGTAGCATGTAATAGGAAAATAAGGCGAAGTACCTTCCAGAAGGAAACTTCAATCTTTGATGCAAAGATCTGTGTAATAGACTTCATATTCGAAAACAAATTTTTAAAATATTAGTAAAATTAAGTAAACAAGAGTTTTCAGCTGCCTCATGTATGAGGGGGGGAGCTCTTAGTTGTTTTTTGACTAATGAGAAGAGGGTCCCCGGTGCCGTTATAGTATCTACCTTTTTGATTCTGTTATAGTATGTGGCCTACCCGGTTTGAATGTTTCCTTCCTCAGTAAGAGTATATTTATAGATATAAGTAGTAGGAAATTTATTGAAACTAATTATTTTTCACATATATTCAATTTCAAGAAATGTAATTCAGTCATAAGCTGTATATAGTAATTAAGAATAATTAAAAAAAGAATGTATCCATAATTTACATGAATCAGAATCTATTTAATTCTAAAATTCTGAAATAGGGTTAGAAGTTATTATTATAACCTTATAATATGCTTTTTATGTTAGGCCACATATAAGAGAGACATGATTTCGTTGGCCACATACTATAATGGTACCGAGCCCCTTTTGTTTGTATTTAAGTTTTCCTTTTACTAATCCAATTGCTATACCAAGGTTAAAAATCCCAGTCTGCCCTACTATTTACCCATAGCAGGGTGGCGAATAATTGGATTCCTACCTTTCCTAAGGGTATTAGCGCTATGGGATATGCAAACAGCCTTGTCCAGGATTTGAACTCGTTTTGCCTTGTCCATTTCCTACGACGGTAACCATTACACTACATGACCTTTATTACTACATGGAAAATACGAAACAACTCAGCCGCTCTTTTGAAATTTATGTTTGAAGAGTATCACAACTCTACGTTCAATTTCCATTTATCTTCACGTAGTGTAATGGTTAGCAAACTGTGTTAGTGAACCATTGTTACTGAGTTCGATTCTCACTGGGTGCCCCCTTCTTCCGGCCTTATGCCATAACTAAGCTTAGTATATATATATATATATATATATATATATATATATTTGTAGATTGGTTATCAGGTAAGTTGGTATTAGGATGATTCTAAGTTGGACCTTTCTTCCTAGAGCGGAATGTTAGAGATGCTCAGGTCCAAGTTGAGAGCTTGATGTTCAATATTATTGAACAGAGCATTATAAATGGTAAAAAAAGAAAGGCTTAAGAATCGGTCATAGATGTTTTCTGTCCACATGTATACACATGTACATGTGGGCAGAAATAGATCTATAACCACAAAATGACCTATTCTTAAGCCTTTTTCTTTATAAAAAAAATACATTATATATACATACACCGTATTTGACGGCTTATAAAACCTGCCTTTGGTAACTTCCATTTTTCCTTAAAGTGAATATTTGTTTTTTTATGGAGAAAATATTGACATTAGTAAATTATAAATGAAACATTACATTAAACTGTTATTATCAGGCGGTTAGGAACTGGGTGATAGCTTCCACATACTATAACGGCACCGACAACCGTTTACTAAGTAACAATATATTAAAATAGTACCTATCAGTACTTCCTATTAGACAAAACCAGTAGAGCTTGAATGAAATTTATTGTTATACGATTACTGCTATACATTTGGTGTCCTTGACAAAATAGCTTAAAAATATAGTGGTTGTAAATTCATTCATATTTCACAAAAAAAAAAATCATAAAGAAACAACATTAACCGTTCCCTCTTTTTCGGTGGTAGTGGTAGCAGATTACGTGACGAAAAGAATTACAGCGAGTTTTTACGGCCTATCCAAATTAGGTTGCGTCTTATAAGTCATCAAAAGAAAAAGAAAAAAACGAAACTTTATGACAACGACGAGTTTCTACCGAAAAGGAGTTGATACCACAGAACTAAAAATCCATCGAGATAAAGACAAATAAAAATTTAGTTGTAAATAAGACTGCATAAAATATATAAAAGAACTGAAGGAATTAATTAAGCTTAAATTACATGCAAGGAAAGACTGGCTATTATTGAGCAAGATCTTTGTCTATTCAAAGATCGGTTCGCTCAATTTAAAACAGAAGTGGACCTACCTATTAGGTCATTGGGGTACCATGTCAAGTAATTGTTCTTTGTTGTATCACTCAAGGCAATGTGTAATTACTTTCCACTTCCTCTCCATGTAACAAACGACAGGATATATAGGTTAAATGGTACAGGAAAGAAGTGACTAGTCGTAAAATGTACGAAGGTTTAAAACTAAGTTCAAAACCGCAAAAAATAATTTTTTAAATTGCCTTAAAAGTGATCAACGAGTTATATCTATTTTTGATACTACGAATCTGTTCTGTTAATGTAGATATTTATTAAGCTTAGATTAGATGCAACACAAGGCCAGAAGTATGCGGTACCCAGTGAGAATCATACCCACTAACAATGGTTTGCTAATCTAGCTTGCTAACCATTACAACACATAGGGTGCCCTGTTCAGGTAATATGGTTATTTACTAAGGTTAGCTTAGATATGGCACAAGGGTTGAAGTATGGGGCGCCCAGTGAGAATCGAACTCCTAACAATGGTCTAAGAATCTAGCTTGCTAACTATTACACCAAGTGAGGTGCCTTGGTCTGTTAATATAAACTGCTAGATAAATCCATAATGGTGCTCTGTAGCACTATAAATAAACACCGATAGATTTCTGTATTAAATGTTTCTGAGCTTTAAAAAATTCTTGTTAAAATTGTAAATATCTGTATGGGATGATAAATAGATTAAGGCGCCAATATCTTTTTTGCCCATATCCCCCCCCCCAGATCACTGTCAGTCCTCCCTGAAAGGAACGATTTGACGATAATCAAACGTCCTTTTACAAGGCTCCAAAAACCTAATATGTACACATAGCTGGGAGGAGTGGGTGGATTTTTTTTAAACGTGTAAAACAAACGTAAATTGCCCAACCCTGAGTGCATTAACCATGCTGTTAAGCTATCTCCCCCACCCTGCGTCTTGAATAAAAAATACTAAAATTATATAGCTTAATTAATGGGGAGAACCGGACTTCAATTTATGAAAAAAAAAGTGTTACTGGCAATAAGATTGGTGATAATATATTGATCAATTTTAACGGTTTGTCAAGCTATCTGGGGTTATTTTATTCCTATATGTTAATGAGTTGCGTAATTTTACGGTTATATTCACATTTGCAAATTTTTTTAAAATTTTACACACCCAGTTATATTCTGTATTCCCATATAATAAACATCACTTTTAAACTGATCTATTTGACCCAAAGATGGGACCCTAACATACTCCGGGTCAGAGTGGACTTTGGAGTAAGGGAAATGAAAAGGTAAAACTGGAGACTCTTCAGATGCAGTTTAGTGTCCTACCCAGGACACTCTTTTTTTTGGGGGGGGGGGGAGAATACATTTAGCGTATTCTAATCCCCACCGACAGAGTGTTGTAATAAATATAATAAAATTTAAGATTTGCCGGAAACTCGTAATCAACGTTGTCGGTCTTTTGAGTCTGGACGATTCCTTTTATCAATTTGGCAAAAATAAGAGACAGTTGCATTCCATCCTTGACGATAAAGGAACGTTTGATCATCGTCCTCTAAGTTTACATCACAGCCCCCAGCATGGCCAGACAATATCCCGACGCTTCGGTCATAATCAGATTTTGCCAGATTCCTAGCAGAATAAGGCAGCGTATCGAACACCATACTAAAGTAGGTTTGCAAATTAGTAACATTGTTTTTGTAATAAACAGAATAATCATCTATTAAGGATAAGACTTTGCTTTGAAGGAAACATATTAAAGAAGATTTAGAAAGCTCTGAATTCTTATCGAGGAGGCTAGAAAGGAAAAGATTCAAATCGTCGTAGTTTCCCCCAAATTCCGGGAATAACAAAACCCAATCGTCTCGGCTAATCCAGTCGAGACTATAAATGTTCCATGCAAAGAGTTCCGCTGAAATTTTCCCTTCCTCCTCAAGTGCGTCAGCTATAAGCAAAAATATTTCACAGGCTTTACGAAACCGGGAGAACTTATCGACAAAAGCGAAACGTTTTTGGGAAACCGTATAGTATTTTTCTCCAAGTGTTGTACTTGGGGTCTGCAGGTCCGCACCGGCATCGATGAGACGGTCAACAAATTCCTTGTAATGTGTCTCTTGGTGCTTGCCAATGCGAAAGAAGCCAAGAGTGTGTTCGTTTGTGCTATTGAACAACTTTTCAGGCGTCAGGTAGTGATCGGGACTCTCTAATCGTTCTAAAATATCATCCTCAGCATCCATAGAAAGCCACCAACCATCGAAAGAATGAATTGGATAATTACACATCAGACTCCCGCTCACATAATGGTATTTTTCGATTCTGGCACCGTATTTTATGGGGGAAAGATTCCGGGTGTAGACAACGACATGAGTACGGCCAGCTTAATCGGCAAATCGGGGTAGTTTTCGGGTGGCAATATTCAAGCATTAACTTATCAAGGTTAGTAACTACAACACAAGTTCTTTGCCAGTCTTTTCGTAGAGTTGCGAAAAGCTCAATTCAAGATCGAAGGATTTTGATTCTAAGAGTCGACCAAACCAATCTATAAATTTAGTGCCAGAAATCAAGCCGTAGTTTTTATCGAAATTTTTAAATAAGTCACTTTTATCTTCATCACCGAGGAGGATACTATTCAGATATTCATTGGAAGCTGCTAGAATTTCTTTTGAGTTAAATCCCAATGCCAAAAACGCCGCTACAATGGCGCCGGTGCCAACACCAGCAAATCTCTTTACTCCTTGCAGGAAGCAAAGTCTCTCAAGAACGCTCACGGCTCCTGCATAAGAAAATCCTTCTGTTGAACCACCAGCAAATACCAAATTTTCGATCTTATAATTCTGCACTGCTAAATTTCCAATCGGCAAGAGTCCCGGAATGGACCTCTCTTCAGCTGGAGTCGTTGATCGGTTTTTGGACGAAAAATTTCCCATTGGCCCGAGTAATAAAAATTTGATACTGACAAACGCTATTCTCTATTTATGGAAATATAATCATTAAATGTGGCACAAGGCCGAAAAATCGAGGGGAGTAAGGCTGGTCATCACTAATATTTGAAGTGAGAACACCTCTGCCCTCACTCCAAATAACTTTTATTCAAAAATGGGTTACAGAGGTGTACAGCACTTCTCGGCATATAGCCGGAAGTTGAATTTGGGGAGGGGTGACAAAACTGGTCCTACTTCTACACGGTTTTAGCTAGCTAGATAGAAAGCTGGTCATCACTATCCTATCTTTAACTTAACTAGATCCATTTAATAACCCAAAATACACTATAATAATTCTTTCACCACAACACTTTATTCTGAAAAGAAAACTTACGAACTACAGTCACCAAAAAAGAACCAGTCTCTCAATAGGTATAAACTAATCTCCTATTTAGATAATTGAGAGGAAGGAGGAATAATTAAATTTTATTTACAAGTAAAAAAAAGAAATCCTTGGCAAAATGAAATGAATAGAATAAAACATAATTGATAAAAATAAAATCTTTAGTAAAGCACCCCCTCACTAACTAATAATAGTAAAAAAAAACTAGTTCACCATAAAAGCTCAAGGGAAATTTTCTCTTCAAACACGCGGGGGGAAAAAATCGGGGTACAAAAAACATAGACACGTCTCTCTGCTATTTGTCACTTAGACTCTTCCATAGTCTCATTCAGGTTGAAATTTAAATACATAACAACTCTGTAGTTCGAGAATCTAGAGAAACATTTCTTTGGCAAAAGGTCGGTTTAATGTGGGGGAGGGTCTCAAGTTAGTACGGAAGGTCATCGTGTGAGAGTATTATAAGTAGTTATTTTGCTGAAGGCCCACCAGGTCCGATTAACACAAGGTTTTTTTTATGAGGTGAGCCACGCACAAACCGAAGCTCATACTGCAGTCAGTGCAAAACGTGCATGGTCCCGTCGGCATTTCCATTTTGAGGCGCCTCAGCAACCAAGCAATAAACCCAACCCTGCTCCTTTTTGGCAAGGGGCAAGTGCTGCCTGGAAGGCCACCCTCCTGGGACCACGCAATGTATTTTACGTGACGTGAGGCAGGTAACTATCAATGTATTATAACTATGAGGGTTCAGGAATATGTCGAGCTAAGATAGTTCATAAATGTTTCTCTGGCGGCCACGACTCTCTCCAGATATCTCAAAAATCAATAATAAAATTTGAGATATATTTATTGAAAAATCCCCAAAACAATTTATAGATGTGCGTATGGGATTAGTTTAAGATTTCAGAGAATAACTGGCGTATTTTGGTGACTGTAGTTTAAAAGATTTTTTAATACATGCGACACTATGGTGAAAGGAATATTTTAAAATCAACTTTTTGACGCATTTTTTAAAAGACATTTTTTCTATTTAACCCATAGATGGGACCGTCGCAGATACTACAACTTCAGGTCATGGTGGAGCTGTGAGTAATGGCGATGAAGACGTTCTCCATACTACCCACAACTCCAAAATTGGAACTTTACCATTAGTTTAACATCATGTCCATGACTCTAACAACCCAGACAACGCCTTCTAGCACATATATGATAAAAGTTGGAGGTTTGGCAATAGGGTTGTGACAATCATATAGGTGCTAGGGCTTGACTTAACGATCCAATTGATCGGAGGAGGCCTCTACGACCGCTCTTCTAGCCTAAGTAACACGCGCTTCACATACATACACACACACATCAGTTTTTCATATCTATCTATGTCTTAATGATGATGAATGGAAATTTGACAACAATAATCAAGGAAAATAATAACTTCCTATATGTGTCTAAACTATTGAAGTTTCATTAAAATTTATGGTAATAATAGAAAAAGTTCAGTTTTCGCTCTACTTTTGTCCAATTATCTATCTATCTATCTATCTATCTATCTATCTATCAGTCAATGTGCATTGTTAGTGTTTTGTTAAGTTCTGTTAAATCTAAATGGGATGAATGGCAAAAACGTCCAAAACATTTTACTGCAATGATTTCCATTCTAAGCTGCGTGTTATAATTATAGAACACTTCTTGAAGCATTAATCAGACGCCCAGCCATTAAAAAATCACGTTTATTTAAAGTATAAAGCAAGCAATTACATTCTTGTTGTTTTCTCATTTTTTAAAAGCATCTTGTACTTTAAGTTTTAATCGAGCATTTTGAGATGATTATTTTTATTCCATTCCGTACAGCTTTTTCGGTTAGAACAAAATCTCATATTTTATTTGGCCAATCATCTTAAAAAGAAAAATTCAAATGAGAAAAAATAAAGAACTGGAAAGGAGAACGAGAAAATCTGTGAATATGTCTGGTTTAATAATATTTTTGTTTTTAGGGTTAGGGAACATTGGTCACGATCATCCAACGAGGAAACGTGATTTTCTACGAGATTTCTGGCAAGAATACTCATTGTGAGGCTTTCTTGGTATTCTAAAACGACCAATGATAAGAAGGCCGTTTTTGCAGAGAAAGATTTCGGTTGGCTAAAATGGGTTCTGTTTACCAAAATCTCGGTTATGAATCACAATTTTCTCCCCTCTAACACTTACAGTTACATGTATGTATTTATCTAACCCCACCGACACAACAGAATGTGATACAAGGTCAATTTTTTGGTTTAGCTTAGTCGGTAGAACATCCGCTAGGATGCACAAGGTTCTGGGTTCGATAGTGGCCTTCGCCAACCCAGCGCATGACTAGCACAGCTTGGATCTGTGTGGTAAGGTGAGGAACGGGTGATAGATGTAGCACTATTTCATACGCAAAAACAATCTCCTTGGTCTAGCGCTAGTGGAAAGGGGATAGATTCCTTCGCTTTCCGGTTGATACCGACAATAGGCCATTCCGCCGACTTTACTTTACTTACTATAGGTTTGAATTCAGTGTTTTCCTTCTCATATGCTGGTTGCCTATAATGATATCATTTGGAAAGGTATGCATCATGGACACTAACCTTGAATTGACAACCAGTCTAGGAAAAGGAACATTCTGAATTCAAAACTATTAAACTTCGCTTAAGAAATTGACCTTGTGTCACATCCTGCTCGTGCGGAGGGGTTGGTAAATATATATATATATATATATATATATATATATATGTTTTCAAGTATTCTGATATAATACCAATAATTTGCACTATGGTTTATAGTAACTACTCCTCTTCTTATTATAATGGAAATAGTGTGTTTTTTGTCTGTAACCAAAACTATATTACTACTCAAATCACAGTTCCTTTAGTTATTTATGTCACATTCTCCATGATTTAAATTTTTATTTAACCCCAATTATCAAGAAAATTCTTTTACATTATTAATACTGTTAACCATATCTACATACTAATAACATGCAGTTGTATTTATATATACAACAAGATATCAGTTTACAGTGTGAACAGGAAGGCTAATTTGCATATTGATATTAAAAATTTGATTTTAATAAATATGTGCTTAGTATTATTGATTTCTAATTGTTTGGTTTTATCTTAATGAATATGAGCAAATATCTCGGGGATAAATCTTAAAAGAAATCTATTAACAAGATGAAATAACTGTAATTTTATTCTTTACTTCCTATTTTAACTAAACAGTTAATTAGGAAAATTTAGCAATGAAAGACAGGAGTGGAGGAAGAGTAAGTTTCAGTTTGTTCTAATTTTCAATCATACCCTCCTCTGTTTCAAATCTTTTTAATTGCATTCTTATTTAGTTTCATTAGCCTTTTAATTTAATATCATATTTTATTACATTAAAACTTAACACCCGGAGGGCGCATATATTTGCTAGTATCTAATTATGACCATTTGTTTGCACACAGTTGTACGGCTTTAAGTACTCCTATCTAATCCTGATAATTTATACACAACTCTTTATGGTCATAAAACTATCAAAGAAACTGCTGGTCGTTGCCCAATAATATGGTAGGTGTTTTTGGCAAACAATGTGGCTGATTAAACCGAATCTAAAAACGTTTTTACCACGAGCGAAAAACAGGAATCGTTTGCCAGCATTAAAGATAAAAGCCGGGAGGAGGGAACTAAAAACTAGAGAAACAAACAAACTAAAAACTACAGAGACAAACAAACAAACGGAAAAGAAAAAAAAAAGGTCGAAGAGGAAAAGTGATAAAAATAGAATTATCTGCTTCAGCGTTTCACCTATTTTCGTGATCAACAGATTTCACTGGAAGGTATAACTCAATGGTTATGAAGTAGACAGACTCAAGAGAGGTCCCCCTCTATTCCTTTTGCAACACGAATGATGCTCGATGAAAGCAAATGTCACGAATTGTCTGAATTAGGTGCACGGGGTGTGATGAAAAATATATTGTAAGGAAGTGGTCACCTCCCAGTACCAGTGAACCTGATGCCCGGTTGTATGACCGACAAAAAAAAGTCCAATCACGAGAACGCTCGTTGTGTGTAAAAGACAATTTTTAAAAAGGGCCACTGAATTAGTTACCGGGAGAGTGACAAGTCACGACTTAAATTTTTGGATAAGCAAAATTTTCCCCCTCCACGATTTTTTTTTTTTGGGGGGGGGGCTACAATTTGTCAAAGAATAGATCTTTCCTTAATCGACTTGAAAATACGTGTTTTTGTTTTTGAGATTTGTTGTCGGTTAAACAGTCGAGCCCCAGGTTTACTGATGCTGGGAGTTGGCCACTTCATTTCAATACTTTTTTTATCACATCGTGTGACCGACAACAAAAGGTCAATGACGAGAACTTTAAGCCGCTCACAACAGCTCTCCCACCACTGTAATCCTACCGTAAACCGCTGGTAGAGGCTTTCGCACGTGTCACTTGTTTACACTGAAAAATCACTATATGAACTAATTATAATAGGAATTTATTTGAATAGAATGAGTTCTGACGTAAATAAATTGTGAACTTTGAATTCTTCCATCATATACGCAAAAATACCAAGAAAATTTGGTACAGCTGGTGAGGGTGGGGATTTGATAGACAAAGAGTTAATGTCACATCCAGGACACTTCTTTTTAGGAGAGTCTTACCCCTCTGCAAGGGATAAAGTCGGCGTATCTTAAACCCCACCGACGAGTTAGGGAACTATCAGAGGATGAGTGCTTTACACAGACTTATTCAAGCACATCATTCTCATATTCTACAATTAGCCAATACGAAATTACTGTCGATGGGACTGAGTATAATAATAATCATATTGTATATTTCAAGTGTATCTTATCATGAAATGCCACCAGCGTTTAGAAATCGCAGCACATCGAGCGATAGGTACTGCTATCCAATGGTAAGCAATATGAGATTTAAAAAGTGTATGTTTAAATTTAACCGGAAACTATATAATTCGGGCAAGGAACATACAATTAGTAAATGATAATCTAAAGAAACCAAATCATGGACAATGGTTCATATTGCGCACCACTGAATAGCAGTACCTATCGATTGATATGCTTTTGGTGAAAATATTACAACGGAAATTTGTGCATGTTAACGCCCATTTACCAATGTTGGGAGAATCCTGTGACGAAGTGGGTAACGTTTTGGACTGTGACATCGTACCATCAAGTTCGAACTCCAGTCCTGCCATTTGGAATAATACCCTTGGGAAAGTTATGAAAACCTTCATCGCCGCAGCTGTGGTTTAAATAGTATTACTACTGTTCTTTTACAAGGATGACTTTGACATTAAATAATCCACGAAGGTTGATATGCCATTAAACAAAGAAACGAAACCATTTACCAATACAATAATAATAATAATAATAATAATAATAATAATAATAATAATAATAATAATAATTTTGAGAGGGAGTGAGACGCAATATCAACAGTTATAATTAATGTAAGTGGTCCTAATGAACAGAATGATCGATATGAAAATTCATTAAATTTGCAAATATGTTGGAGTTAATTCCCTTGGTCTATTTTTCCTTATTTTCTCATACCACAGCCAGTAATTTGTCCTTATTCATCCCAAATGAATTATTATTAATTACTTGTAACTATATAACTGTAAACAAATTACTTTAACTAGTATGAATACTTGAAACAATGTAATTATTAGTATTAACACTAATTGTTATATATGAATACTTGAAACCATACAACTGTGTGAAAATTATTTGTATTTGATAGAAATACTTGATATCATATAACAGAGTGCAAAAACTCTTTAGAAACAATGAAACAAAAATATAAATACAAATATAAATGAATGCAATTCCCTAAAATCTTAACATAAAATAACGCTAGACAAGTTGGCATGCCGTTAAAATCAATCAATCAAACAATCAATCAACAAAAACTTTAAATATAAACACAGTGTACGCGATTCCCTAACCTCTCGGCATGAAATAACTTCAGATGGGTTGACACGACATTTAAACCCGCCGATATCTTGATATCCTTATAAGTTTGGAACGAGGCAAGAAGTGTGGGGCGCCGATTGTAAATCGAATCCACCCGTAAGCGTAGCTTAGATGTGGAACAAGGCCAGAAATATGAGCACCTGGTGAGGATCGAACTCATTACTCAGGAATAAATCTTCAACACTAGCTTGTTAACCATTACACCCCACGAAGGTGTCATAGCAATTGTAGTGGTTGATGAAAGGCACAAAAAGAAATAACAACTGTAGCAATGAAGTCTAGGACTTTGTTATAGCTGAGTCTCTTTTAGAAATTTAGTCTACACGGTTTTAGTAATATTGTCTTGTTGCGTACGATATTTGGCAGCTGTTCTAATACAAAAGTAGCCTCGATTCTGTTTCTATTTTCCGGTTCGATGCCTTTTTATTAATTTCTTTCCTTCTTTTCCTCTTTTAACAGTGTATTTCTGTTTTTATTTCTGTTTTTGTTTTGTGGTTTTTTTCAAGGTGACTTGGTTGAGCTTAAGGAACTTGAATATAACTGGTGTATACGCAATTGTAGCCAGGGTGTTTTTTATGGAACATTGGTGGAGACACTAGACAAGAAAAAAGGAAAGAAGAAGGAAAAAGGAACTAAGGAAAGAAGGGGGATGAAAAAGGGATAAAGAAAATAGACAAAGAAAGAAAAAAGGAAGGAAAAAGAAGGAAGAAGGAAAATATAGAAAGAAAGAAAACAAGGAAGGAAAAGAAGGAAGAAGGAATATAGACAAGAAGGAAAAAACAAGGAAGGAAAAGAAGAAGAAGGAATATAGACAAAGAAAGAAACAAGGAAGAAAAAGAAGGAAGAAGGAATATAGACAAAGAAGGAAAACAAGGAAGGAAAAAGAAGGAAGAAGGAATATAGACAAAGAAAGAAAAAAGGAAGGAAAAAGAAGGAAGAAGGAATATAGACAAAGAAAGAAAACAAGGAAGGAAAAAGAAGGATGAAGGAATATAGACAAAGAAAGAAAACAAGGAAGGAAAAAAAAGAAGGGTGAAAGAAAATACGCAAGGAAAGAAAGTGAGGAAGGAAAAGAATGAAAATGAAAATAGAAAGAAGAAAGAAAGGAAGGAAGGAAAAAAGAAGGAGAAGGAAAATAGAGAAATAAATAACAAAGAGAAGAGAAAAGAACAAAAGAAGGAATAAATGGATGAATAAATAAATCGATAAATAAAACAAAGGAAAAAAAGGACAAAGGAAGAAAAAAAAAAAACAAAAGAAATAAGAAAGAAGACAAGGAAAGCATAGAACGGGTGGAATTAAGGAATTAATAAATAAATAAATAATACAAAGAAAGAAAGAAAGAAAAAAGAAGGAAAGAAGAAAGAAAATAGACAAGGAAAGAAAAAAGAATTGAAAAAAGGAATTAATAAATAAGTAAATAAAAAGAAAAGGAAGGCTGTTGGTTATTTTGTTTTACGCATATCAACCTTTTCGGTCATTTAATGCCGAATCAAGCCATTTTGAGATCAGGTTGCTTACAGTATCTGCTGTTGCTTAAATGGTCACCCACCTAAGTATAGATCAGGTTCATCGCTGCTTAAATTCGGTGGTCTAGCGGGAGCCGGGGGTTTCAACGTGACTTAACCGTAAGCGAAAGAAAAGGAAACAGAAAGGAAAGAGGTAAGGAAGAAAATAGACAAATAAAGAAAGAGAAAAAGAAAGGAAAGAAAGAATGAATGAATTAATAATACAAAGAAAAACCAAAAGAGACAAAGAAACGAATCGAAAAGAAAGAAACAGAAAAGTAAATAGACAAAGAAAAAAAGAAAGAGAAAGAATTGATGAATGAAAAGCTAGGAAAATAGAAAAAAGAAAGAAGACTAGAGGACGAAAGAAAAAGAAAGAAAGAAAGAAAGAAAGAAAGAAAGAAAGAATGAGGAAAATAAAGAAAATGAAAGAATGTAAGAAGAATAAAACAGAGAAAAGTAAGAAAAATAAAAAGAAAGAAAGTGCGAATAAGGAACTGACTGAAATCAGTTACGGAATTCGTGTGGAAAGAACGAAAGAAAAATGAGTTAAATTAAGATAGAGAAAAAGTAATAAAATAAGAAGGAAGATAAGAGGTACGATGAAAAAGAGTCGACAAGAGAACAAGCACTAAAACAGGAAGGAAAGATGTTGCGAGAAAAAGAATAATGAAAAGAGAATAAAAACAAACAAAAAGAAGAAAAAACAAGAAAAGAAGTATTGTACAGGTTAAATTCACAGTAAGAGTAATTTGAAATCCAATGTTTTAGACCTTATTTTTCCGATGCAGGTATCATTGTTGAACGATAAAAGTTTTGGCAAATTAGAATTTGATTTCTGAGATTAAATTAATATTTTCTCGCTCCCCAATGATACCTGCATCGAAAAATGTGGTTTAAAAGATGTTCCGTTTCGGGTTACTCTTACCGCACTTTTAACCTCGTCTAGTAGAGACGGAAGGAAAAATATTTGGATTTATGAAGAAAATAACAGCAAAATAATAAATCGTGGAAACAACACATCACAAGAAAGCAGCTGTACGGCCAATTGTTCCCTATCACATAAATTGCCCGAGTAAGACAAACAAGACATGATAGAGAAGCAAAAACGAACTCATAAGTGACGTTCTATTTTGGAAACCTGCTCATGTATACGCCAGTGTGGGTTGTCCAGCAAGGATCTGCATTGATTAGCTCTATGCGGATACTAGATGCTACACAGAGGACCTCCCGGGATGATAATCGATAGGGTCGGTTGGCGAGAGACTGTCATGGATATCCATGCTGTCAGCGCCACCGGATGATGATGACTTTAGTTTGTAGAGGTTAACTTAAATAAAATGTAGGATTTCTGAACTAAATATATTTAGATAGACAGTTGCGTCTCAATTTCCATAATGGCTTCCTATGTGTACAGTAGCAGAAATGAATAAGAAATTATTGAATTATTTTTTGACAACATATTCTTTGAAATTCTATGCACAAACGATTTATATTGTTGATGTTTACACGAGTAGAACAGAACATATGATATAAAAAAAAAACAGTTGTTTTCGTAAAATAACGGCATTAAAAAAATAGCCCATAAAGATATCATAAACAATGTCGTTTTAACTTTTTATGCAATATGAAGATATATAAAAAATGGAAGAAAAGAATTATTCCAGTGGCGAGGATGAAATAAGGTGAAGAAAAGGCAGATGCGCAACATGTCTGCTATTAGGCACATTACTTTCAGCTTCCGGTGAACACCTGTCAGGTTGAATCAGTGTTCAATTCTGAACTTCCGGTCTTTGCTTCCGGAACTGCTCGTCAAGAAACTAGAAGGATGGTGGCGGATTTGGCTTCTTTTTTTCTTCTTTAACCGGGGCGCAGTGTTTTTGTATCGATCAGTTCAAGTGGCTGCATTCTGATCAAAGCGGGAAAATTTGCAAAGGAGAGGAAGAGGGACGGAATGGGGGGAGGGTATGATCACGGATGTGTACACGTGTGTGTACTCACCTCTATGTGTACGCACCCGTATTTATTTGTTTTTGTGTGTGTTTGTGTGTGTGTGTGTACGCACCCGTGTGTGTGGATATATTTGCAATTCGATACTATTATGCAGAAGTGTAACTCATTACATATGCGTATTTGTTTGTGTAAGAAAGAAAGAAAGAGTCTGAATATATTAAAGAATAATTTTGCATTCATTCATATTTCTGTGTATATGTTGGTCTCTACGAGAACTCAGATAAAACAGATTTCATGTTTTTAACAAACTGTAGCCGTGTTAGTACTACTGTATAGTTGTACCACTTGGACTCGCAAATATACCTGTCCAAACCAAATATCTGTTGCATAGTTTGAAGCAGGCAGCAAGAAGTATTTGCTTCCCCGCGTTTTACACAAGACAGAGCCATCTCTTCAATACATGGCAAGATAGAAATTAATAGACCAATTCATATACATCAGAAGCAATATCTCATCTACTGAAAGCGATGTCAACACACGCATAGCTAAAGTATGAACTGCTATTTACAGGTTATTGATGATATGAAAATCTGATCTCTGTGAAAATAAAACGGAAATACTTCTAAACTGTAACCGTATCAGTACTATTGTATGGTTACACTATTGGTCTCTAATGAAACACTTGGAGTAAAAAGATAGAAACTAAACAAGGACGTTGTGAGCTGTTTTGGACAAATCCTGGAAGAAGAACATTGCAAAACAACAGCTGTACGGTCTCTAGCCACACATCTCCCAAAATATCTAAGTAAAACGATCAAAACATAGACTCCTACTCATGGACACACCAGTGTTGGCCGGTCAGCAAAACTTACATCAGCTCTGTACAAATACTGAATGCCGTCTACCAAAAATGATGCTCTATAGGCACACACACAGAAGAGAGAGAGAGAAGAGAGAGAGAGAGAGAGAGAAGAGAGAGAGAGAGAGGGGGGGGGGGGTCAGCTATAAAAAAACAAATCACTTGATTTATTAATACCCACCAAAGAAAAAAGGGTTTTTTTCGGAAACATTTTTTATTGATTTGCTTACTAATTGGCCTATATTAATTAGCCTACCTATATTAGAATACCTACTTATATCAGTTGTTAGTTTCGAAATCTATTCATTTTTACGCCCAGTCAAGAGGGGAGGTTGAACACGCTGACTGTATCTCCTACAGAGGGGTACGCCCAAAAGGGAATGTCCTGAATAAGACACTAAATTAAATCTGTGGATACCCCTTCATTACCCTTAATTTCCGGTCACTCTTACACCTTTGAGGCTCCCCACTATGGGTCAAATAAATCCGATTGTAAGTCATTTGAATTAGAATACTTGATATCATATAATTGTAAATTACTTGTATTAAGAATAGTTACTTGAAACTATAATTGTTTACTAAAGATTTTTATTAGTTACTTGAAACCATACAACGATGTGCAAACAAAGGGCTACTATTAGATTGAAATAATTACTTGAAACTATATAATATATATATAAATTTGAAATAAGAAAAACATAAAATAAGATCAGGCGGGCTATCATAAATAATAATTTCAACCAAACTTCCCTTTAAAAAAGTTTAGCATCTTCAGACAGTCAATCCACTATGAAGAATGAACACAAATAACACATATTTTTGCACTTGACTTTCTCTCTGATTTTCCAAAGTTTCTTAATGTATATATTCAAATTTCTGTGCTTGTATTCCGTGTCAAAAGGTTTTTGGTGGTAGGGGCTGATATATATATATATATATATATATATATATATATATATATATATATATATATATATATATATATAAGGTAGCGTGAAGATGGAGTCAATGACGCCAGATTACTAACAGACCAAGTTGGTCTGACGCTCGCATCTGTGAGAAACTGTCAGTAACCAGACATCGTTGACTCCATGTTACCGCTACATTAACTTAGATATAAATACTCTATCTATGATATTGAACACTGTTTACTAATAAATATAGCACTAATGTTAAATGATATTAATATATATATATATATATTACTATGTGTATACATAAAAGAGAAAGATAGAGTGAGAGAAAATAGACTGAGACTGATAGATAGATAGAGAGAGACAGAGACAGAGACAGAGAGAAACAGATATAGATTTCTAGATATTATATCCCATGGTAAGTGAACATGCATCAGTTTGATCAAACGCACATATCTAAATCCAAGCTATTTCATATGAAATGAAAAGATGGGAGACCTGATCTAATTACCATATTATCTTACCATATACAAGATCGGCTTGTCATCGTTTGCGACTTTACTATTAATATCCTTTGACAAATAACTGTTCTAGTCCGAACCACTCATGATGCACCATCGGCACATTTGACAGTCATTAAATGTACCCCAACCAGCCATGTTGTAAGATGGCATAATCTGATATGGCTTGATGATATCGCAATGCAGATTTCAGCAGTGTTGGAAATTCTCCAAGTCACCTGAATGTCCTCTTATTAAAGGATTCAGATTAGATCTGGATATATTCACATGGACAGCATTCCTTGGCAGATCAACAGAAACGCTCGAATGAGGAATTTGTAGCCTTAAGATTCCAACAACGGAACACCTCACGGAGAAATTAGAACGTTCCAAGAACTGAAGGAATTTGGAAACTGGTACAAAGACCGTATCATAGAAAGTCAATATTATTGTCTACTGTATCAATGTTGAATTATATGTTTCATTCAAACATAATATGTATATTCCTGACTTCCCCTAGTGGGCTGTAGAATACACTGATTGTACCTATGGATAATACCCCCAATGGTTATGAGTGGAGACACGTGATCTCAAGGACGGAATCCAGGTGGCTGGCAGTCCATGACATGCAACTCCACTTTCGGCGGTCGGTCGTCGGAGAGCTCCCTCCGATGAATTAGCTGGTCATGTCAATCCCTAGAACCCATATGATTGTCCCAATCCTATTGCCCTTTTTATCATATATGTGTTAGAAAGCGGTGGATGAGGGTCTTAGTGTTCTGGGTATGATGTTAAACTATCTCGTGGTGAGTTTTCAATACCGCAGCTCTAGGGAGTGTGGAATATCTCTTCATTGCATTACTTCTATGTACACTCAGTAATAAAAGACTTTAATTGTATAGTATATCATACTAAATAAACATAGCTCTTACATCTGTAATCGAGCACTTTATTTTCCTTTCTCCAATGCAAAATACCTATATATATATATATATATATATATATATATATATATATATATATATATGTGTGTGGTGTGTGTGTGTGTGTGTGTGTGTGTGTGTGTGGAAAATAAGAAAAAGTAAAGTATTCTGCCAGACTCTGTATAAGTCTATCAATACCAGCCCTACTTCAGTATTAATACTTTGTAGAATTGAAGGGTTTCTGATATTATTATCAATGCCGGTTGAGGATGAGTAGTGTGCAAATGGTTAAGAATCATTTCAATCCAATCATTGGTCTGCATTTTCAAATCTTAACAATCATTTTCATCTTAAATTGGCGTCAGACTCGCATAAAAATATTTTTGCACATTAAACGTTAATTAGATTCCGATTTGTTTTTTTTTTTTTTTTGTTTTTGTTTTTTTGTTGTTTTTTTTCTAAGTTCATCACTTAATTCTGATTAAAAAAATGTCGGCCATAAATCGCGCGTACATTGAACACATGTACATTTGAAGTTAGTTTATGAACACAGAAGAGTCACTGTTAGGTGATGGGAAAGGAAGTGAGATTTTGGTCATTAAATCACCTTAATACATAAACACACAAAAGAAATTAATTTACAACATATATCTTTCTTTCTTTCTTTTCTTTTCTTTTCTTTTCTTTCTTTTTCTTTTTGACTACAGCTTCAGTTCTTTCCGTTCTTTTTTACTTTCTTGCTTTCCTTTTTTTTTTTTTTTTTTCGTTCCTTCTTACATTTTTACTTTTTATTATTTTCTCGTTTTCCTCTTATTTTTATGCTAATTTGTCTTTTCTTTCTTTCTTTCTTTCTTTCTTTCTTTCTTTTATGCCATTTTCTTTTATTCCTTCCCTGCGTCTTTCTTTCTTTCTTTCTTTTCTGTCTTTTTCTTTCAAATTTATTTCCAATTTTCTTCATTCCTTTCCTTTTTCTTCGCCTTTTTCTTTTTTCCTTCCTTCCTTACTCCCACCTTTGTTTTTTTGTTTTTGTCGTACTCTTCTTTCATTCATTTTTTTCTATTACGGTCACTTTATGAATAGTACCCCTGGAAAATATATGAAACCCCTCATCCTCCCCCAGATACGGTTTAAATAGTGCTACTACTGTTCTTCTACAGTGTTTCTTTGGTATTAGATAACCCATGAAGGTTGATATGCTATTAAACAAAGAAACTGAAACCAAATATTTCTTTCTTTCTTTCTTACAAGTACACCTTTTCTTTTTTAAGCCTTTTCTTTTCTTCATTTTCTTTCAGTTTTCTTTACTTGCAGTTTTCTTGATCCCTTTTCTCTTTCCTTCCTGCCCTTTCTTTTTTTATTTTTCTTCTTTCTTCTTTCTTTCTTTCTTTCTTTTTCTTTCTTTCTTTCTTATTCCCGTTTTTCTTTCTTCCATTGTTTCTCCCTTTCATACTTCCTATAGTTTATTTTGCTCACTCGCCGATTTGTACTCCGATCTTTTTCCCGGCTTCTACTTCTGTCTCGGTTTGGTTCTTTTTGTTCTTACTCTTTCACCATTTTATTTATTTGCTTTTATTTCATTTTCTAACTTATCATTCATCCTCTGACTTCGTATTCGTTTTTCTACACAAGCTTTGCTTTCTTCCTTTCCTTCTTCCCGCCTTCTTTCCTCTTTCCTAAAACCTTTTCTAGATTGATGTTCTTTAAAAGTAGAACATCTCAGAAATAATCTAATTACAATTACATTCAGATAAACTCCCATGAATCTTTATGAAGACACGCTTGCGTAGTAAGGCATATAGATCAATATCAGCATTCAGATGTATATTCTTATATATTACACGTTAAATTTACATAATTTTATATATGTTTCCTTTCTTCATAAGTGATCTTGTAGACTATCATTCATAATGCAGTATCAGTAAGTGTCCACAAAAATATAGACATACGTCAGTGCAGACGTAGAGTTAGTCATGTTCAAATATGTGCGAAATATGTTGTGCTTTAGTTGCAGAAAATAGGGCAAAATTATGTTTGTGTTCGATGGTAGATTAGAAGTTGGTTGGTTGGCTGGTTGTCTGGTTGGTTGGTTGGTTGATTGGTTGGTTGTCTGGTTGGTTGGCTGATTTGGATTTTACGGAATATCATTGGGTTATATCATATCGAAGACGTTTTGATTTATTTATTCTTGATGGTATTGATTTTTTTCAAACTCAATTTTTTAAACACAATTTTTAAAAACTCATTTTTTTCTTTTTAACCCATAGTTGAGACCCTAACAGGTACTATCACTCCGGGTCAGGGTATACCTGGGAATAATGGTGATGAAGGCTTACTCCACACTCCCCAGAGCTCCAGAATTGATCTAGTTTAACATCATACCCAGGACACTAAGACCCTCAGCCACGCCTTCTAGCACATATATGATAAAAAGATTGTAGGTTTGCTATAACGGTAATAGGGTTGAGACAATCATATAGGTATGGTAGGACTTGACGTGACCAGCCGATTGATCGGAGGGGCCTCTCCGACCGCTCGTCTATCCTAAGTAAGAGCTAAAGCGGAGTATTGCATGTCATGAACTGCTCAGCCACCAGGATTCCGCCCTTGAGCATCACGGGTCACACTCACGGCCAACAGGTAGCCCATTGGGAGGACCTTACCTTCCTGTCCCATTTCACCCGTCTGTAGAGGTACAGTCGGTGTATTCTTATGTCCCAACCGACAGGACAAACAGATGCATCATATTCAGTTTAGCTCCATACCTAGGGCAACAATCAGCAGTTAGAGTATGTAAATAGAGACATATGATACTTTAGGGCACGCTTGGCGTAACGGTTATCATCGTAGGATATGGAATCGGTAACCGGATTAAAATCATGGACAAAGGCTGTTAGCATTTTAACTCGCGCTTTGATTCGTGCCTTTTGGAGAAGCATGAATCCACGTCTTCCTCCCCGCAGCCATTGGCAACCAGTAGGACAGACTGGTTTCTTTAGTCTTGGTTAAGTGACCAGTTTAGGAGGAAATCAATGAAAATACTGAAAACACCATCTGTAGTTTACTTAGAAATAACCTTGAGTGAGATCTTGCTTGTAGTGAAGGGGTTGGTTAAATGCACACACACATGCCGAAATAAAAATATACGCATAGTTAAATACAAACACACAGATTCACAAAAGGAACAAATGTACACACATATATATATTCATATACACACACATGTTCTTGCTATTTAAGTTTTGCTTAGTCTGGTACACTAGCCTTATGTTGCTTACAATACCAGCTGATACTAAATAGCCGCTTATCTCAGTATTGTTTATGTTCATCTGCCTTGTACTGGCCTTTGCCAATGTGTGGCCTGTTCTAAAATGCGTGAAGAAAATAAGAATAATGAAATGCTGCAGTATAATGATATGAAAGATTCTGACTTCTCAGAGGATGAATAATATTTGTAAAGATGAACTTGCAGGATCAGAGGACAGTAAATCCCATTTTATTTCCTTTTCAAAATGTTGCCTTCCAAGATAACAATTCTCTCAACATAATAACTGAAAGGAAATTGAACCTATTTGCATTATTCTTTTATATATATTCAAAGTTAATCTAAACATCCATGTTTATATCAGTCAATCTGTGAGGATAAAATTACATCAAAAAGTAAATGGCAGTACAAAAGTAAGGAAAGGAATTTAATCGACATAAATATTTGAAAACAGTTATTCCATGTATAATTTTTGGAAGGTTCAAGGTTTGGAAACATATGTAAATGATTTTATCGTCTTTATCAAATGAATATAAATTGCAGTGTTTTTAATGAGAGTAACTGGAATTTGAGCATCTGATACAGATATGAAAAGGAACGTTTTCTTTGTTATAGGCTTTTAACAGCTCATTTTTTTGTTCTGAAAATCCTTGATTAAAGAAATTAACACACGATATAATAACATAGACATATCAGTTTCTTGTTAATGCACTTAAATGTGTTAAACGGTTTATTTAAACTTCATTTTACATAACTTTCTAAAAAAAAAAACTTTTCTCCTGAAGATGACCTGAGGTCGAAACTAGTACAGAATTATCAAAAAAATGAATAATACGAAATAAATATTCTTATGTTTTATCACTCTTGTTCTCTCTCTGTCTCTGTCTCTCCATATATATATATATATATATAATATATATATATATATATATATATATATATATATATATATATATATATATATAAGATGTTGTTCTGGTTCCAACGGGAAAAAATTCAATATTTTATAAAAAAGAAGGTCCGCAAAATGTATTATGTTTTCAGAAAAAAATGTATTCTTTTTATCTTACATATGCAACACGTGTTTCACGCATGTAAGAATTCATTTTCATATTATTAATCAAAGCCTGAAGAAGATACCGGAAGATCTGAAACATGTGTTGCATATGTAAGATAAAAAGAATTAATTTTTTTCTGAAAACATAATACATTTTGCGGACCTTCTTTTTATAATATATATATATATATATATATATATATATATATATATGTGTGTGTGTGTGTGTGTGTGTGTTTGTTTTTTCTAATTGTTATTTCAAAAAACCAAACGCTACTAAATATTACAACACACAATTTTAAAATTGAACACCAGTAACGGTTTATTGTTTTTACTATATACGCATCCTCTGAAGATGGTTCCTGATAGAATCGAAAGTACTGGTGAAGATATAAGTCATGGTTGATTTATTAGGTAATTTTGGCCTGACATTATAACATCTATTCGAAAACTTGAAAAATTTACAACCAAAATATGTAGACTAAAACGTTTCAATTATTCAACCAAACATGTTTAAATGAAGGAATGCTGCCTAAACGCACACGCACGCACACACACACACACACACACATATATATATATAATATATATATATATATATATATATATATATATATATATATACAAAGATTTTTCATATACACATGTAAATAAATCATAAATCAGTGTATGTGCATATTTTTACATATATGAAGTATATTATAGATGAATGAATATATGAAAACCTTTATATGTTGAGGTTTTCATATATTTATTCACACACACACACACACACACATATATATATATAAAGAGAGAGAGAGAGAGAGAGAGAGAGAGAGAGAGAGGGAGGGGAGAGGATGAGAAGCATGTTATAGAAGTTTTACAAGGTGATGTTTTAAACTATCTTTTCCTCTGTGTGTAGTTATAATATTTCGTGATAAGACTGGAAACTGTCTTTCTGTCATGCCATCAAACTCATGTGAGACTAATTAACATTGACGGGATGAAAATAAGTGAACCTTATTTATTAAGCAGTTGTCGCTGTCGGAAAGCCG
>CM042138.1:96297910-96307910 GCA_023376005.1 Doryteuthis pealeii
TTGTATTATCGTTGTGTTATTTTGCTACGATCGGTTGATTGTCTCATCTCTGTCCCCACACACCCTACATTTACTGTTCTGTTGTGTCTTATCTATTTTTGCTTTGACATAATTTGTTCTTATGGCATTGTTTTGCGCAGCAAATATGAGTGATTCGGTTTCTCTCTTGAGGTTTCCTTTTCTTAACCATGTCCAGATATTTTCATGTACAATCTCCCCATTATTATTATTATTATTATTATTATTATTATTACATTATCATTGGTTGGTTGGTTTATTGATTTTAACGGCATATCAACCCGTCCGGGGTTATGTCATGCCTAACGGTTTATTATTATTATTATTATTATTATTATTATTATTATTATTATTATTATTATTACATAGAGATGTTATTTGAAACCATATAATGCTTTCACAAAAATCCATCAGTAAATAATCCTCAAAGGGTTGATGTGCCATAATTCCAACCAACCAAACAATACATGCGTAGAAAATAATCACTAATTAACAAAAGGAGTCACAAAGAGGATGGAGATGACACACAAATAGCGGTTTTCAAATGATTGAAGAAGAAGAAGAAGAAGAAGAAGAAGAAGAAGAAGAAGAAGAAGAAGAAGAAGAAGAAGAAGAAGATTGCTCAACACAGTAATGATCGATCAGGAGAGGAGTGGCATATCACGTGATGAATTTGTCTTTCGTCCGACCAACCAATCAGGTGTGTTGCAATGCAGCGATAAAGGAGTGGACACAATGATAAAGTGGATTGAGAGACGCTACTTTTTCTCGTGGCTCTCAATCAGTTTTGGCTCGTCTTTAAAAAACTGGAAAGAAACTTGTCTCGCCGATGTTATACGTCATGGATTGACTAACGAAAACCCGCATACAAACACGCACGCACATACACACACACCCACACACACACACACACACACACACACACACAGTTGCATATACACTCGCTCACACATGCACGCACACATTAACACATAGACACATGCACAAAAATACATTCGGCCAGTCAGCGAGGCTTAGAATATGCTGATTATATCCCCTGCAGAACCCCCCCCCAAAGAAATGGCAGTATCTGAGTATGGAATTAAACTGCACCAGTGATGAGGCTCAATTTCTAGATCTCTGTGGATTGTGGAAACCCCTTCATCGCCATTACTCCCAGGTCCACTCTGATTTGGAGTGTGGAAACCCCTTCAACCATTACTCCAGGTCCACTCTGATTTGGAGTGGTGGGAACCCCTTCGTCGCTATTACTCCCAGGTCCACTCTGATTTGGAGTGTGGAAACCCCTTCGTCGCCATTACTCCCAGGTCCACTCTGATTTGGAGTGGTTCCATCGATAGGTCAAGTAGATTTCATTGAAAGTATTAGTTTTAGATTAGAATACTTGCTGCCATATAACTGTAAATTATTTATATTAAGATTAGTTACTTGAACTATAATTGTTTACTATGGATTATTATCAGTTACTTAAACCCATAAAACTATGTGCAGATAAACGACAATTGTCAAATAGAAATAATCACATGAAAGCATATAATTATTTGTATTAGATATGAATACTTGAATCCATACAATTGTGTACAAATTATTTGCATTTGATAGAAATACTTGATATCATATAACTCTTTGCAAACAAACAAAAAAACTATTTAAAAATGTAAATATGAACGTACAATTACAACGCGATTATTTAAATTTATGGCATAGAATAACCCTAACCAGGTTGACATACCGTTAAAATCAATCAACTCAAATAGGTATTAGATTTAACCTGATATTTTTAAAAAGTGAATTTATGAGCTGATTATGGAGGAAGATTACACAACGCCAAGCTGGTCTGTCTTACAAATCAGCATGTCACAACTTGAGTTCAAACTGGGCTTGACAGCAGCCTCTGACACAGTTTGGTTTGGTTTGGTTTTGTTTTGTTTTACGGCATATCAACCTCAATGGGTCATTTAATGCCGATAAAGTTTTTAAATAAATCAATTCTTAATAGATAATACAATTTTTTATCAGCTCATGTTTTTCTATTTAACCCATAGATGGGACCCTAACAGGTACTACCACTCCGGGTCAGAGCGGACCAGGGAGCATTGTTGATGAAGGGGTGCTCCACATTCCCCAAACCTCCAAAACTGGAACCTCACCATCAGATAGAGTTTAACGTCATTCCCAGGACATGTAGACCCGCAGCCACCGCCTTCTAGCACCCATATGATAAAAAGGGATTGGGGGTTGCCATAAGGGCAGTAGGGTTGGGAAAATCATATAGGCTGACACAGTTTGGAAACACGCTACTATCGATAATTACTAAGTTCAATTTAGACAAGAATAAGGCAGAATTAGTTGGTAGAACATTCGCCTAGGAATCACAAGGTTCCGATCTCAATACCGGTCCCCGCCAACTCAGCACATCAGTAGCACAGATTGATTATTGTGATCAGTGCTGTAAAGCATCTGGGGGCAGACGATAGGTATAGCCTTCCAACTCAGCAAAAAACAATCTTCCTGTTTTTGCGCTAGCGAAAAGGAGATACACTCCCTCGCTGTTCGGATGACACCGAAAATAAACCACTCTCCATACGTTAGTTGCTTTTTACTTAAGATAGATATAAAGTAGGAAGATTATGTTGCGCCAATCTCTCAAGTGGAGAGGACCTTCCCGTTTATTTTGAAAGCTGAAATCATGTTTCTTGGAATAAAAAAGACGGGCTGATATACTATTAAAATCAGCGAACCAATCAATCAATCGATCAGTGAATTGGGATTTTTTGCAACTTTTTTCTACAGTGAAAGGGTTAAACAAGCAGTTCTATGATCGTAGACGATCTGAATATCTAGCGCAATATGGATCCAGATCATTTTGTATCATTGATCTCATTTTTCCTGCTAACAGAAGATCGATATACAGCTGTGTTCAAAACGATACGAATAAAAAAAGAAAAAGAAAAGAGAAATAAATAAAAAATAGCTCATAGGCATCTCTGGAGTTGACTTGTAATATTTTTCAGGAAAAAGAACCTGCGAAATTTTTAACGTGTCATTGGCAGCCATTTTGTTTTTCTCTCTTTTCAAAACGTTTCTCTCTATTCAACATTTTTTTTTTTTGTATTTATATATCTATTTAATCGTCCTAATGCAGGAAACTGATAGATAATTGACTTCTCGATTGACTTTTTAGTGGAGGGGGGTCTATTCCATTGTTTCTTTTATATTTTTTTCTTCTTCTTCGGATGATGAATAATCCTACAATGAAAAGGTCTAAAGAAAATGCAAGCGAGAAATGAAAGGTCAAGTTCAGCCTTGAAATATTTCGAATTTGGTAAACGGATACGAAATTGTTGGCCTGATTGTTCATTGATACGAACAGACATAAAAAAGTCTGATGATTGTGAAACAATATCATCATAATACGCATGCGTCAACGGAGCTATAAATAGCGTCATTCAATGAAGAATGTATATAACCCAATCTATGTGAATGTACGTGCATATATTTTGCCAATCTTTTTTTTATTTACGTTTATTTGGGATATTCACGAAGAACTTAACTTTCTCATTCATGGATATGATTTTACCAACCCCTTTGCGCGACCAGGGTGTGATACATGGTCAATTTTTATATGGAGTTTAACAGGTTTGAGTTTAGTTTTCCTTTTAGATCAACATAATTCTAACTCTGGGGTGTATGGAAAACCGCGTCATTGCCATTACTCCCAGGTTCACTCTGAACCGGAGTTGTAATACTTGTAATGGTCCCATCTATGGGTTAAATAGATTTGTTAGAGAATTTTTGAAAAATAATTTTCCGCCCAGTTGGCTGGGTCAGAAGAATGTAACCCTGCAGAGGGGTAAAATACCCCCATTGGGGCCACCTGTTGGCCTTGGGAGGCGACCCATGATACTTAATGATGGAAACCTGATGGCTGAGCTGTCCATGACATGCAACACTCCACTTTGACCCTTACGTAGGCTAGACGAGTGGTCGGGGAGGTCCACTCCAATCCATCGGCTGGTCACATCAAGCCTTAAACGTATACGATTGTTCCAACCCTATTTCCCTTATGGCAAACCTCCAATCCTTTTTATCATATATGTGTTAGAAGGCTGTGACTGAGGGTCTTAGTGTCCTGGGTATGACGTTAAACTGCATCTAATGTGAAGTTACAATTTTGGAGCTCTGGAGAGAGTGGAGTACATCTTCATCGTCATTACTTCCAGTTCCACTGACACAGGCTAAATAGAAAGTGAGTTTTAATAAAATGATGTGTTAAAAAATTGAATACCCATCAAGCATGAATAGAATAAAACGTCTTCGGCACAAAATAACTGTTGTGAGGTTTTAAGGGGTCAAATAAGAACAAAACGACGGGTAACAAATGTAGAAAAATGTATTAACAGAAAGTATACAAATACAATAGAGAGATGTGGAAATTACGTCCGACGAACAGAGTTATTGGCACACTCGCATTGGCTTACTGCTAAGCCACAATTATCCCTGTTATCTATAGTAATCTGTCGGTGCATTCCATTAGTCTTATAGGGTGTATCACCTATAACAATAACCCAACAAGAGTTGGCATGGCGTAAAATCCAACCAACGAACCTAAAAATAATTCTAAACAACATTTGCTCTAAGGCATTAATATTGCAACTAAGTATGAAGTACTTACCAGTTTATAAAGTCTTGTTGTTTGGATGGTGATATATATATATATATATATATATATATATATATATATATATATACTATAATTGATATACTGACTTTCGTATGCTAATAAAGAATACCAAGGCCCCATTGATAGGAATGTTCCTGATCCTAAATATTGTTGCTCCAAACTAAACACACCTTCCAGGGAAAAATAATCAGTTGCTAGATCAACTCGGCGTATCGGGGATATAAGGTGAGAAAATAGCTCCCTGGAGACAGGCTTTTTTATGTGGGTGAAGGAGAAAATTAGATAGAGTTGTCAGTGGTTTGTCCAGAGTTCCAAAAGAAACAGAAGCCGAAGTGTTACACTTTAGTGAATTAATTTTTTTGCGAATATCGTCAGATGACAGATCTATCGACACCCACGTGATCAGTTTATCAAATGGAAACCGACGTGTGAAATGATTCTAATCGATCAGTTTCTCTCGAGATGATTTTTTTCTTTTTGCAGCCACACTTCCTTGCCCATACTTTCACACAATGTTTGATCATCGTCGTCATTTGAATTATTGTTTCAATTGTGACACTTTCAGCACAAGCTGATATTTAAAGATAGTTAAACATTGATATTTAACAAATTTAACTGAAATAGACAGAAGTCCAAATAAGGATAGATGCGAGATTTTCTTGCTCTAATTCTCCAAGGGGTAATAGTCTTCCTGCCTTTAAAATCAGCTCTGGAAATCCTATAATTTACCTGGAGTTGAACACTGATCAATAGCATTGATGTATAGTACGCAATTACTTTAACAGAGATTCAGACCCAAAGTAGGTATTAAAGTTAGCCAAGTACAAAGAAACAACTTAACTTCAGAGCCACTTATGAATTGGAACTAAAATACCTAAAAATGTAATTATTTTCCTGACCTCCTACCTGGCCGGATTAACACGAAGTCTTTTTTTGCGTAGGGATTTTTATAGGGTCATCCAGTAAGGATCGAAATCGCTGTTCAGTAATAATGGATATGCGGAACTAGTTTGCTAACCATTACACCATGACGAAATGGATATGGTCACAAAATGATGCTCATGCATGGCCACAGCCGTCACTTAGAAGTGGTAGTAGTGGTTATCGTTATGTTTGTGGTGATAGTGGTGATACGTTTGCTCGTTCCAGCACTTCTGTGTTGGGAACTTTGTTCTGCCAGGGAATGCGTAGAATACGGCGTAGGCATCTGAGGTGAAAGCTGTCCAGTTTCTTCACGTGACGTGAGTACGTGATCCAGACTTCGCTACCGTATAGAAGAGTACTGAGAACACACGCTCTGTAGACGCGCATTTTGGTTCTCTTGGTAAGGCTGGCATTGTCCCATACTCGCTGGCTCAGTTTCGCCATGACTGCCACCGCTTTTGCAATTCTGCTGTTGATGTCATCGTCGGTGGAGACTGAATTGGCAATGGTAGACCCAAGGTACTTGATGTTCTCCACTGCTTCCAGGCTGTGCCCGTTGATGTTGATGTTTGGAGGGTTGTCTACACCTTGTGCCATGATCTTTGTCTTTGGTAAGCCCAAACTCCCTGCAAGCCTGTGTGAGTCGACTGACGATAGTGGTGATAGTGATCGTTGTTACATCTGATTGTCTCACCAGGCCATAAATCTGAACCTTGAACAAAATTTTATGGGAGACCAGCAGTTAACCATGCAGCTAGTATCCCCTTCAACACCACCAATGCTGTCCAAGAGACGGACAAGTGCCGTTAGCACTTGGAACCACGTATCATTACTGTTATGTATTGATAAACCATTGTTTTGGGACTGTTAGTGTAGCTAGATTTTGAATGAAAAATCAATGAAATTCAAGATCGGTAGGGTCAGATGATTAATAGGTAATAACCTTTAAGTGACCTTCCTTCCGGTCACACAGTCTGGCCTGAGAACGAAGGTCCAAAGATTAGTCAGTCAGTTAAGCGATAATACCATGATGTAAGCATCGTGTCCGCTTGACTCCATCGCGGTTGAAAAGTCTGGTTCAAAATTTTAAAATGTGATCACATAAAATATAGGCTTCGTATTGTCTCTGCTAATGACAGCCTTTGCAAACCAGCTTCTACATAACCGATCTAGTCAAGTACGTAAAAAAATACTTAAATATGCGGGAGACATACACAAATGCCTCTCATCTCATAAGAAGAATAGAACTCTCTCGCAATCTATATAGCCAGAACAAGGGGTATATATAATTAAAAGAGTTTTCAGAATGAGTTTTAAAGACAACGTCGGACTCAAGCTCCTGATTTTAAATCCAAAATTATCCAAAATTATCCTTCTCTTAAACTGGCTGCTCAAATATTGTTATTAAAAAAACAACATTTTTGAAGGGTTGAAAAATCCTGAGAATGGACGATCCAAGAGTTAAACTGCGGTATCAATGAATCAAAGTCATTCCGTTCTTGGTGGGATAAAGGACTTTTCAGCACCCTTCGTACTTCAAGTTTCTCACTAGAAATCTCATCTGATTATAATGATAGAAAATCGTTGTTTCTTTAGAGCCCTCTACAAAAAAAAAATACCAAAATAAAATGTCTTTATATATATCTACATAATATTAATATATACTTTAATATCTTGAAAGCAGCGCTCCACAAAAAGCTGCTGTACAGTCACTTACCTCCTATCACCCTAATCATCCAAGTAAGACGAACAAGATATGCTGGAGAAGCGAGGACATTCCTCTGTGGACACCTACACGTGGACACACCAGAATAGGCAGACCAGACTTATATAAATCAGGTCAGTGTGGATACTGGGTGCAGTGCGAAAGACCTACCAGAGGCGATGGCCGATAGGGAGAGGTGGCGAGAAAGAATCATTGGAATCCGTGTTGTCGGCACTACTTGATGATGATGATGATGATGATGATGATGATGATACACTTTTAACGTTAGGAGGCGCTGTGTAACGATTATCGTCGTAGGAAATAAAAATTGGAAATCCGGGCTCAAATTATGGACAAAGCTATTTGCGTTTCACGACGAACTAATACATGGATCCATATCTTCTTCCCATAACTATGGGTAAATAGGGCAGACTGGGTTTTTAGGCTTGGTAATGAAAAACAGTCTCAAGGGAAACTCTGTAGTTCTCTGATTAAAAATTGGCCTTGTGCCACATCCTGTCCGTGGTAGATGGACTAGGTAAATACATAGATACCTATAATAAGGTTTAAATTATGAATAATTATAAAATTATAAAAGCAATAAATGGCAGTCATCGTGGCATAAAGTGCTCGACTGTGACATCATTGTAAGCGATTTCGAACTCCTGTCGCGCTCTTACGTTCACGTATGTTTATCTATGTATATGCGTGTGTGCATTGATGTCTATATGTACAGGCAAACACGTGTGTGCGTGTGTCATATGAGTATTTTCCGGTAAATTCATGTATGTATGTATGCACAAGCAATACGTGCACGTGTGTGTTTGTGTGTGTGCGTGTGCATGTATGTCATATGCGCGTTTGCGGCGAGCGGTTCCCTATTTTGTGCAAAATTTTCATTGATGTTGTAGCTTCGGTTCTGAGCAAACACCAAACTATTTTTTTGGTACAAATAATGTTCAATATGTGTGAAATAATAATTAAAAAATTGTCTTAGATTCAGTGTCACATCGGGTTATTGATCTTGCTATGAAAAATCAAAAATCATCGCTAACTTAAAATTGCTTGACTTTCAGTTGCTTAAATCGTCACTAATCTAAATATTGAACAAGTTGATAATAAATAGTGTGCGTGTCTGTCAGAAGGGAGACAAATAGGTAAAATAAGAATTATTTTGATGAATCAATAAGTTCGTAGCCGGAAACAGTTATTAGTAGAACGTTGAGTTAAAAGGTACATTTTTTTTAAATTTTAAATAGTGCATGTTTAGTTGGCTGAGCCAGCAGTATTATTTTCGCATTTCAAAAATACAGAACAAAAATATAATATATATATATATATATATATATATATATATATATATATATATATAACATGTTCACAATCCAGATAAGAGTACTTTTCTGACATTTGCTTCACTTTTCTAACAGATAAATGTGCCAAAAATCATACCCCCCCCCCACATACGACGCAACCCGTCTCTGTGTAAAAATGCATTTATAAACCAATTTTTTAGAATTAGGAAACTCCTAGAACTCATTTTACAGACAAAAATAGATTACAAAAAGTCGCCATTTTTCGTGACCCCCCTCAAATTTGGAGAGCTAAAAATCGACATCTCTGCCAATTTTTGGAATTGGAAGCTCAAATTTTGGGGATTTTCTAACTTTAACATAGTCCATGCCTCTACACAATATACGCTTTTTAATTGTATAGTATCTAATAATAAATACCGTTCTTATAAAAGTATGAATTTGGCAACGAAGGTTGATATGTCATCAAACAAAGAAACCAAAAACAATAAAAAATTTACATTAATAACTAATAATGAAATGCAAATAAAACAATATACTGCAATGGCAGATCACCAAAGTTAAGCAATGATGAGCCTGTTCAGTACTTAGATGGGTAAATAGCAAGAAACATTAGGTCATTGGGTCAGACGAAACTTACTTAGACTGGACGGGCAGTCGGAGAAGCCCCCTTCGAACAATCGACTGGTCACGTCAAGCCGTAGCACCTATATTATTATCCCAACCCTATTGCCCTTATGGCAAACCCCAACCCTATCATATATGAGCTAGAAGGCAATGGCTGAGGGTCTCAGTGTCCTGGGTATGACGTTAAACTGTATCTAGTGGGGAAATTCAAATTCTGGAACTCTGGTGAATGTGGAGTATCTCTTTATGGCCATTTCGCCCACGTCCACTCTGACCCATAGTGATAATACCTGTTATGATCCCGTCAATGGGTTAAATAGATAAAATATTGAGTATTAAAAATGTGTTTTAAAAAAAGTGAATACCCAACAAGAAGGAATAGAAAAAAATGTCTTCAGCGTAAAATAACCCAACAAGGGTTGACATGTCGTAAAATCTAACCAACAAGAATGAAATTCGTATTCCTACTTAAAATTCAGTTTAAAAAGCAAACATTAGATTTCATTTTTGTTTATATGGGGGTCGACTAGACAGACAATGAAATAGAAATGGGTGACCCAAAAAGTTTGAAAACCATTGCTTTACATGCCATTAAAGATATGAAACTAAGTTGCATCTTCGGCAGCGCCTGTTAGACGTCGCAGCGCCGGTACGCGTACCTCTCTCTGATTAGCACCGCTCAAGCCTCAGTTCGGTTTTAGCTGCAGTGCTTAATCTTCGTGCTGAACT
>CM042138.1:96312910-96317910 GCA_023376005.1 Doryteuthis pealeii
TACGAATAAAATCATTTCTATTGTAAATAACCTTTTCCGGGCTGCAAACAGTATTTGGGAGCGGTTTAGTTTTCGCTAAGGATTTTGGGCGCGTCTTCAAATATTCCATGAAGAGCTAAAATGTGAAAAAATCTGATCTCTCTCTCTCTCTCTCTTTCTCTCTCTCTCTCTCTCTCTCTCTCTCTCTCTCTCTCTCTCTCTCTCTCTGTGTTTGTTGTGTGCTATATAATCACATGAATGCACAATATTTTCTTACCCTCCCCATTGGTACTATCACGTACAAAGCGCATATACATAACCAGAGTTTGTTGATTGGATTGTCAACACATTGGATCATTTTTATGCCGAAGAGGTTTTTGTTTTATTCATTCTTGATGGGTACTCAATTTTATTTTCAAAACTCAATTTTTTAAACACATTTTTAAAACTCATATTGTTCTATTCGATCGATAGATGGGACCCTAACAGGTACTACCACTCCGGGTCAGAGTGTACCTGGGAGCAATGGTTATGAAGGGATACTCCACATTCCACAGAGATCTAGAACGGAACTTCACAATCAGATAGAGTTTAACGTAATACCCAGAACAACAAGACCCTTAGCCACAGTCTTCTAGCAATTATAGGATAAAAAGTTCGGTGTTTGTTATAAGGGCAATAGGGTCGGGACAATCATATAGCTTCTATGCCTACACATACCAGAGACATGAAAAGGCTGTGATACATGCAGGTGACAGTGATACCATTAGTAGTTGGAGACCTTGGAAAGATTCCCAAAGATCTGGAAAAGAGACTGGGTGAACTGGAAATCAGTGGAAGAATCGAGAAGAGACCTGGAGACTTGCTGTCACAAAGACTTCAGTGAAAACCTACTAATTAAGACTGGCGTGAAAAACTCGCAAACTTTGAGATACTAGAGGATCATCTAATCCTCACCTGAAGATCAAAACAAGTATTAATTAACAAGAAGAAAAGAACTTGTTGAAGAATGGATTTTGTCGTTCCAAGAGATCATAGAGGGAAAATGACAATACAAAGAGAACTGAAAAACTATGAGACATGAAAGTGACGTTGATACTAACTGTTGTTGAAACACTGGAAACTGTAACCAAAGAAGTGGAAAATAGACAGGGGAACTGGTGATCGGTGACAGATTTGATAACAGCCAGATAACAGCCAGATACTGGTAAAATAGGCTAGAATACTATATATAATATATATATATATATATATATATATATATATATATATTGCTACTACTCGTTCTCCTTAAAAAACGAGACACGAAACCATACCATCGTTTCCTACCTGATGATGGCAAACTGTATTGCCGAAAGCGCTCGTATCGAAACCTTTGGTGGACTGTTACACCAGTTCCACCCCGACAAAAAGATGACCCGAAAATTAGAACGGATCAACCAAAAACTCGTCCGACAAGAATTGTCTGTACAGTTCAACAAAACTTGTATAAAAGAAAAAATGTTGCCAAAATAGACTTATATATATATATATATATATAAGAGTAGAAGAGATAAAAACATGTTTTAGTAATCGTTTGCAGATTTATTACTATTGCATAGCGTGTTCGGTCCTCGCAGGATGACCCATAAAAATCACCACGTAAAAAGATCTTAATTTAATCCGGCCTGGTGGGAGGTCAGGGAATTTTCTTTTCATCAGATTTGAGGGAATGACATCACATGGCTAAACTTGCAAATCGGTTGGAAAATTAAAACATATTACAGGGTGACCCAGAAAAAACAGAACTCAAATTATTTATTTATTTTCACATTAAACTAACCCTAACCCTAACCTTAACTCTAACCCTCACCCCTTAGTTAAAATTAACAGTTTTATTACAAAATGTGTGGGTTCTGTTTTTTCTGGGTCACCCTATATACAGGGTGACCCAGAAAAAACAGAACCCAAATTATTTATTTATTTTCCCATTAAACTAACCTTAAACCTCAACCTTAACCCTAACCCTAACCCTAAAACCTCTAGTTAAAATTAACAGTTTTATTACAAAATGTTGTGGGTTCGATTTTTTTCTGGGTCACCCTAATTTTCCTACCGATTTGCAAGTTTAGCCCATCACGTAATGATATAGTCAGTAATTCTAATTCAATCATTAACTATATTTTTAAAATAACATATAAATGACGCGTTTTGCTAAATTTCAAATTAATATTTGAAAAAAAAAAAGAACTAAATAAAGTAATCAAATTTATGTAAAACGATAAATAATCTTTAAAAAAAATAACATTATTAATTCAAAGCGTAACCGATCGAATATCAAATTATTATACTATAAATTTGATAACAATTTGAGTTTTCAGGTATTTCCGTGAAATGTATTAGGTAATCTAATGATGTTATCTCTTGCGCACTGTTCTGCATTAGTATCATGATTTTATTTGTATTTCTAATATCAAAATAAATAAATTAACGCGATTATGAAAAATAAAAAAAGGCTTTGTTTACAAATGACGAACGACGGGAATTAATTTTTTAAAAGTTGAGTTATCGTTAAATGTTTTCGTTTGAATTGTTATTTAATTAGCTGTAAAAAAAATAATTCAATGTATGAAAATACATACTAATTACATATTTAGAAAGATATTTTTTCTAACCAAATAAATATTTTAAAGATAGGAACAGAAATATGCGATAAATAAGATTTGATTTTATGTTAAAATTTAGTATGAAAAAATTATACTACGAATTCTAGGCTGACTGAAGCAAAATATTATTTTTTTAACTCACTGTAAAAAATAATTCCATTGATAAAAACTCAATCAAATTACATATTTAGAAAGATTATTTTATTTCCTTTGTAACCATATAAATATCTTAAAGAAGATTTAACCGTAAATAGGCGAAAAAAAAAAAGAATTTGTTTTTTCCATAAAATTTAGTCTGAAAAAAAAAATCATAATTATCAGCTCTCCGAAGCCAATTATGCTTCTTTTTTTTTTTTAACTCGCTGTAAAAATAATTCAATAGATAAAAACGCATACAATTTACATATGTTGAAAGATTATTTTCTTTTCTATCAAACCATATAGATATTGTTAAGATTGGACCAAGAATAGGTGATAAATTCCTAGAAGAACGGCTTAGACTGCGAAATTCATTCACTAAAATTAAACTTCACTGCTGGTATCGCTGTAAATCGCTGTAACAAAAAGTCAGTCAGCGAACAATAATTTATTATCAGCAGGTGCTGGTATACGGACAGTTCCGCAAAATAGGTGATTTTGGCTTAATTAATTAATTATATCCCTTAATTAGTACAAATCAATAACCAAATTTGGCGTGTTTCTTAGTTAGAAGGGTATTAATCTATATGCAAGATTTCAAATCTGAGTGACTCCTCTTTTCTGAGTTATAGGTCGACACGTACATACCAAAAAATTTCCTTTATATATATAGATAATGTAACATTTCACAAGAGTTTTAACTGATAATTTCAGTAGCAGGCGTCTCCTCAGGTTTCAAGGACTCTTCTAAATATTCTAGCCAATTTTAGCCGTGTTGTGATATCACATTTGGTATCAAATCTTCCTCTGGTCACCAGTTCCGTATTAAGGAAAAACAATAACGAACTACACTGGACTGTGGGATGCTGAGCTCCCCTGATACTCTCCGATTGTTACTCGCCGGATTTTATGGCTTGGAGTACGTCTTCGAAATCCATGCTTTTAGGCCTACCTGACATTGTCTGATCGTCGATGTTCTTGCAATCCGAGCGAAATTTCTTCAACCATCTTGTTGCTGTACTGGCATCAACGGCATATTTACCTCTCGCACAACTGGGGGAATCGGCCACTGGATCGTGGATTAAATAAATTAACGGCGTGATTCCAGGAGACCATCCCTTAGGCAATACCTGCTACCTTGATTTAAAGGGGCAGGGGTGGGTTTATTGGCCCCTGAGGCGCCCCCTTGTGCCTGCCATCCCATGAGCTTCGGTTCATGGATGGCCCCACATTAAATGGACCTTTGTGTATGACCGGCTAAGTGGGATGTGCGGAAAATACCACAAATGTTTTTGGTTGCTTCCGCGGCGTAATGGCACAGTTCGAATTTGTAAAGCATAAGTTCCCGAATGAAACCTCACAGTTCATCTGTGCGTCTTTCAAATTACACACGGAGTGAAACAATGCTCAACCTGTCATCGCACCAACTACCACGATACTACCAATGACAGCAGTTATCTTTTACGGCTTGAACTGGTTCGGTCTCATTGTATACGCGCCGCAAACTAACTCCTTGCAAAATATTGCAAAACTTTTTACTCACCCTAAAAAAAGTAAGTACAGTCGTCGGTGCGGCCTAATGTCGGTATCAGCCAGACAGCAAGGGAGTCTATCCCCTTTTCACTAGCGCTAGACCAAGGATATTATTTTAGCGTCTGAGGTGGAGCGCCACACCTACCACCAGCTCCTCACTTTACCGCACAGATCCCTGGGCTACTCATACGCTGAGTTGGCGAGGAGCGGTATCGAACCAGGAACCTTGTGATTCCTAGCCGAACGCTCTACCGACTGAGCTAAGCCGGCTCTTCTATATTTTTATCAGTCATATATCATTCAGTGCGATTCTCTAACCACGAGGCTAGTATATCGTAAACAAAAAGTCAACATTTTCTTACGTACTCACCTATTTTAGTTCACTGACTGATTCAAAGATGTAAGCATTCACCCAGCGACAACATGTGACGAATGTAAATACATTCGAATGTATATAATGTTTGTGTGTCTCTGTACGAGTTTCAGTGTGCCTTCCGGAGATACAAAATCTAATATTTATGTTCCTGAACGTTTTTTTCACCTAGATTTTTTTTTTAATTGAACACTCTCATTAAAAGTTATTTTTTTTATTGGTAAGACATATTAGATAGTCACTGGTTATCAAAACATGACTCATATTGAGTATTAGTTTTAATGTCAATAATATCGATATTAGAAGAAAAAAAACATTAATGAGCAAATCTA
>CM042138.1:96325410-96330410 GCA_023376005.1 Doryteuthis pealeii
GCTTTATGATACCATACAAGTCTCTTTAAAACATATAAATTACTAATCGGTGCATAGTTCTTTTTTATGAACAGGTGAGAACACTGACTTTAAGAATAAATAGGAACATGGAATCGATATTAGAATACGAATTTATAGATATTAGCAATAACTCGAGATTACCTGAATGATATAATGTAATATGATATAATATCAATATATTAGTACCTAGGATCTGACAGTAAAAAAAAATTTCCCTGATCTAGCGCAGTCGAAAAGGGGATAGACTCCATTGCTGTTCGGCTGATATCGACAATAAGCCATTCCGTAGACTTTAATTACTTTTTACCTATCTATACACATATCTTCCTGCTGTTATTTTCAATGACTAGCAACAATTGAAGATAATTCTTTAAATATCAAGTGATAAATTTTTTTTAGTCTGAGTGAAAAAAAAAGATATTAAAAAATCAAATTCTGTACTTCTATGACATTTATGTAAGCATGCTTCTTTTTGTTCTTTTTTTTTCAGATCTTCTTTATTAGTCTTCCCACATTGTCGGTTGGACAGAAGAAAACACCGACTGCACCTCTGCAAAAGAGCAAGACCCCCCCCCCACAACCAATGGGATCACCCCTTGGTCGTGAGTGACAACTCATAATGCTTATGGACGGAACCCTGTTTGCTGAGCAGTCCATGACATGCAACACTACTTTGCCCCTTAGGAGTTTAGTGGTATTACGTTTTAGGGTCCCATCTATAGATTAAATGGTAAAAAATGAGTTTTAAAAATGTCAAAAAATTGAGTTTCAAATAAATTTGATATTTTAATCCTCCAAGTTTTGTCTCGCGGCATATCCCTCCAAAAACCCACTGTTTTTTGGTCAATCTACCCCTATTATAATTTCCCATTACAAAATGTCTTTCATTATCTCTATCAGGCCCATTGATTACAGTAAGTATAGCATAAACTTCCCTTAATAAGTGTCTCAGTGTTCGGCGGAGAGTGTTGAAATTTCCAACTCACATTGGCAAAATAAAAAGCAATATGGAATTCTTGTGATGAGAGAACAACAAAGAAAGTAAAACTTTCAATCAAATTCTTAATGATATAGTTGACGCACAATAAAGCATTTTTCAAACCCAACTATCGCTTAATGGTCTTATTTTTTAAGGTACAACAATTTACTGAACACTGCTCCAACAGAACGAAACAAAAGTGAAACGGTCGAGAATGTTCAAGAGTGCCGATGAAATTGCTGTTGAAATTTGACCCCTGTAAATTAATGACTTTCTCTTCAAATGTTATGTTTTAGGATCGTCGCATTTATTTTGCGCGGGAAATTCGAAACCTGGACAAAAAAGAAAATAATAGATAGCTTAGACAGAAAGTCTGGGGTAACAAAAGGAAGGGTAACAAAAGACTTCCTCTGTACAAAGAATTTGAACAAAGAGACTGGAAGGGGAAGAAAGAACTTCCGGTCAAAGGAACAAAAGGATGTGTGGGTGGGTTGCTTACTTAAACAGTCAGCGGTCAGTGGGGACAGTCAGTCAGACCCCAGAGAGACGGCGAACAGAGTGGACGGAGTGACCGTTGACACGGTCGATCGCCACCAGCGAGCAGTGAGGCGCGCCCACCACCTTCCACCACACCAGCAGTAGTAGTTCCCATTATCAACGCTCGTCACCCACACGCACCACGAGGGAATTAAATAAAAAGTCAATCTTCTACTACATATGTCTACGTGTGAATCTTTATACTCCACTACTAACACATACGACCCAGCAACAGTATATTACATGTACGATTTTGTGGCCCGAGTCGAGCGCTATGCAACACAAAGAGAAAAAGAAAATGCAACTTGTAATTATATATGTTAGTTTTTGATTGGGACTAATTTTTTTTAAATCTATCAAATTTCAAATCTATTAATATTGGAGCCCCGGTCTCTATTTGACTGTAATCAAAACTACGTCACTGCTTACGTCACAATTACCAAAATCGTCAATACATAGAATAAAGAACAATTGATATTGATAAAATAAATAAAAAGCTGTTCCTTATAATTCAACGTTTGAATCCTTTCCATAGTAATAAATAAAGTATTTATTACTTAAATAAATAGACTATATAAACTATCAAATTAATTTTTAAAAATTGTATGACTTTAAATGGAAAAAATTATTTGCAAAATTCGTAATCAATTTGTAAAAAATAATTTTTACTCTCGCACTTTTTTCAGTAACAAAAGTTAACTAAAAGTTGACAAATAAATAAATACGATTTTGTGTAAAATTTATGTGTGAAATATAATAGATACTCACAACATTTTATTTGAGGAGGGCAGAACTAAGTTCCATTTCAAATTGTTTTATGTTTTTTTTTTTTTTTTTTTTACTCTAATAAATTTGATGATTTTACTTACTTATGATAAAAACCCTCTGACATTGAATTTTTAACTTCACCCAACTCAGGCAATATCTTTTAAAATTAAGTTTTACACCGCTCAGAGAGCATTTTTTTTTTTTTTGCTAGTATCTTTAATGTGTGTTTTACTTTTACCTAGTTCAATTTATCAAAAGTTCGCCAGAAAACAAGAAAAAGTAATTTCTTTAAATTTTTATAGTGAAAAATCATCACTATTGTACAGATTTTCATTTGAGCTGGATGCAAGCGTTTGTTTAATGCAGTTGTTACCAAAGTGGGCGGTACCACCCACCTCGTGTAGTAAAATGATCTAGTGGGTAGTAAAGCAAAAAGAGGTGGAGGTGGTGAGGCATAAAGGGGTGGCATGGGGGCAACAGGGTGGAATTAGAAGCAGTTAATAAATAATTTTTTTTTTTTATATAAAATCTAAATATATGTTATAAATACAAAGGTAAAGGAATGCAGTTTCTACAGAATAAAACTGACATGAGAATTATTAACGAATCAAAATGAACTTTATTGCCTTCTCAACATCATATTTAGTAGAACAGGTTATCATTGGAGTCGCCTTGCTTCTTTCCAGAAGAAACAAGAAACAAACTCAAAATTACTGAATGTGGGAATCTAATGTTACATAATTATTGGATCCCTAATACTTATATAAGGTAGTGTAGAAACATAATGGCGATTAGTGCAGCTGATGGCCTTGAGAGTAAATGACGGCGCTTGACCTCATTCTCACCATGCCTTCCGGGGATAAATCATGAGAACCGGAAGGCATGGAAGACCCTGTCTTCCGGTTTAAGGATAGAAAGTTTAAGTCAGTTAGCAAGTAGGAGCCGAGCTCGTAGGATGTGCGCAGATGTCTGGTTTGGGGATTTACAAATAAAGTAACATCAAAGTAAATCGGAGTCTTGTGTTTATTACCTAAAAACTAACAATGACACAGGGCTTCTGATAAGGAGAAATCCCTAACAGAAACCAGACCCGAAGTCCCCAAGAAAGTCCAAACATTAGAAGATATCCAAAATGATAGAAGATAGAACCAAAGCCGGCTAGAAGAAAAGATGACAAGAAGTAAGAAGTAGAAAGGGTATACAACACTAAGACTTCTTCTTAGAGAGTTCCAGTCTGATGTTGAGAAGCTGATATCCCTGCACCAAGCACATCCATCCCATTAACAATAACTGAATTGATTTACCCTTCCATATTGCTGACACAGCTAAAACTGCTAGATAAATTGGTTTAAGAAATTGGGTTTTATTTGTGAAATACATCTTTGTGTTTGATATATATATTTTAATTTGAAGCATACACCCCAAATAGTCTATGTTTACATGTGTGTGACGGAGTGCTAGGAATCCATTGGGAAGAGAAGGGGTGCTAGCCTGAAAACTTTCGGGAACTACTGGTTTAATGTATGTAGTTTACCCGGCGATTAGAAGTTCAATCCCTAAGTGAGGTAGTGAGATACATATACTATGGTTCCGTGGAATGAGAAAAAACGGCATCATAAGAATGAATTAAAAACGAATTACAACGCGATATCCTCTTGTTTGCACAGCATATTGAGAACAGTCAATTTTTAATGATTGAATAAAAGGCTCTGTTTGAAATTAGCTTGACGATTATCTGAAGAATGCCAGAAACTAAAATGGTCGAAACGTTTTGATTATAACAGTGAAGCTGATGAATCTTGTTCGAATAAGTCAGCATATAAGAAAGGTTATTCTATAATTCTTTCTGTAATTTTCGAGTAGAACTCGTTTTCTTGTCTTCTGGATATTCCTCAAGCCTTGTAAACGACATGTCCCAATTGACAAGTAATGAAAAGCAGAGTAGACTTCAAAGATGAAGTTAGGATTAAAAATAATGAAACTGTAAAAGTAGAAAGGAGTTATCTCATCTTGGTTTGGTGGTGTGTCTTTTTTTTTTTTAGACATTGCTTCTCTCGTCTCATGGTCGTTGGTCACGTGAAACACGATACCCTTTTCTCATTCTCTTTTTGGTGAAGCGAACACCTCTTCTTATCTATCCAGCGAGATAAATCGTCACATTGTAGAGTTGAAATACCCTTCAAACGTAAGTAGGATAAACCTTTACATTACTCTTTGCATCACCAAACGTTGTATAGTTGCTTTTTTAGGCACATGTACAGTTTACCTGTTTGGGACATTATATATATATATATATATATATATATATATATATATATATATATATATATATATATATATATATATATATATTAATGTTATTTAATGTTGTACAAGGTGTGGCAAAAAAGCATCGAGATTTTTTGTACTTTTTGACATACCTTGTATTCTGAAAAAAAATAACGTTCCATTCATTATTTTTTTCAGAATACAAGGTATGTCAAAAAAGTACCAAATTTAAAGCTGTATTTACCAAAATAGAAATGAAGAATGAATGGAACGTTATTTTTTCAGAATACAAAGTGTGTCAAAAAGTACAAATAATCTTCATACTTTTTTTACACACCTTGTATGTATTTAATTTTCATATGTGTATTGCTTATGAGAGTTAGTTGTGTGTTGAATGTTCAAATTTAGTGTATCCATGGATGCACTA
>CM042138.1:96335410-96362910 GCA_023376005.1 Doryteuthis pealeii
ATTTAAAACCAAAAAAGTATATATATATATATATATATATATATATATATATATATATATATATATATGACTTGTTTGGTTGTATATATCTTGCTATTTCAGCGGCACCAGTAGTTAGGGTTCTAGCCCAAATTAAACCTAGTATTTAGAATGTTGATTCTCAAGCCTTGAAGGCACTCGCTACTCGCTTGTTTAATGTTGTAAGTTTTTTTTATGCCGATTTGGCTCTGTGCTAAAAAAATCTTAGAAATTATTTATATGCATAGACTGAGGAAAATATAAATAAAATATGATAGATACATAGGTAATTTGATAGATGGATAGATAATGACCAGAGTGATGTATGTATGTATATATAGAGAGAGAGGGGGAAAGAGAGAAATGTGATAGATAGAAAGATAGAATATACTGATAAATATATAGATAGATAGAATAGACTGAGGTATAATAGACTGATTTACAATATACTTAGATCGATAAGATAGATAGATAGGCTGAGATAAATGAAATACAATAGACGGTTAGATAAAATAGAAGTGATAGATAAAATAGATTGAGTTAGACAGATAGATAATGAACACATATAGATATATAGGATAGGTATAGATAGATAGATAGGTATGAGTAATCTAATCTCTCTTTCTTTCTCTCTCTCTCTCTCTCTCTATATATATATATATATATATATATATATATATATATATAGAGAGAGAGAGAGAGAGAGAGGAGGGGGGAAATAGTGAGAGAGATAGAGCGACTGATAGATGGATAGATAGATAGAACAACTTGAGATATAATAGATAGATTGATCACACTTAGATATGATAGACATAGATAGATAGATAGATAGATAGATAGATAGACCGACTTTTTGAGGTCAATAGGTGTTTTAATACATGCTGATCTGAATTTGGTACGTACAAATTCCCGTTGTCACTAATTAGATATCACCATTTTATTAGTGGATCGAAAGAGAATCATAAAATCTTAATTTAGTCCCAAGTGAAATATCGCATTATTACATTGGCGTGGCAGTGGGAGGGCATATATATTCGATGAACTTTGGATAAAGCACCCTCCTGCTATTAAATGACAATAAAACCCCAAGAGAGTCGCCACATTATCTATCCAAGTTTCCGAGCCGGAAGGAAATTTATCTGTGCCTGAGCACGTGGATACTTTCCGTTTGTTGCATTTTATCTTTTTGTTAAAAGAAACACAAAACAAGTCCTGTCTCATGGCTGAGATAACGGCGTGTCTTTCACACAGAGGCAGTGTTTGTTGTTCAAAACAGGTAAAAATAAATAAATAATTAATAACAATGCAATGCCGATTTTCAAGTCCATTCTCAGTAGGGTTTATTTGTTTAATGGCATATCAACTTCTTATTGGTGATAAGCCATTGTTAGTGTAGTTAGATTTTGAATTCAAGTCGTTGAAATTCAAAATCGGAGGGAGTTAGATGATTGGCACTCGGTAACATCAAGTTGAACCCCCGGCTTCCGCCGCTGAAAGACAGTAAGAACGGAAGTCTTGGTAGTTTAGCAGTTAAGCGGGAGATGCCACGATGTAAGCATCACCTCTGCTTCACACCTGTCGCAGGTAAGAAAGTCTGGTTCTAAATAGAATAAAATGTGATCATATAAAATATAAGCCTTGGTTGTCTCTATGTGAAATTAATTGCGAACCAGCTTCTATAGAACTAAGAAAGCCAGTTCAGTTAGAAGAAATGAAAAGAACAGACCAGACCAGTTAGAAGAATGTCCTAGTTACACAAGAAACAGAAATAAGGTACCAGCCGAGCTACTCAATTAAATAGAGAGCTTTGGATGTGGGAGTATGACCACGGATGTTCTCATAGCATATCTCATATCTCAAGTAAGATAAAGACTTAAATATACGGGAGACATATACGAATGCCTCCCATCTTTCATCTCCTCATAACACTTATAAGAACGCTCCCGCCAATTTATATACCCAGAACAGGGGTATATAACATTATGGGTTATTTAATGCCGAAATGTATTTGTTAGTGTTGATTATAATCATAACCATTCATATTTTTAACGTTCTATAGCAATTATTTTTTGAGTCCTACTTTTATTTGTCTATAATGATCAGTTGCTTGCACACAGTTATATGGTATCAGTAGGCGCTCTTACCGTAACGGTTATTGACGTAATAAATGGAATCGACTACCCAGCTTCACGTCGCGCTAATCCCCTTGGGAAACTCAAAACTATCTCTTCTCGCCCACTTATGGGTAAACAGTAATGCAAATTAGATTTCTTACTCTTGTTTAGGCTACCAGTCGAGAGAAAGGAAAGCTCGAAATTCAAACCAGCTGTACGCCATTTTAAAACTGAATTTGTATCACATTATATCAGTAGCAGGAAAAGGGAGATACATAGCCGTTATAAAGGGTAATCTGAACATTAGCTACATAAATGAGAGTAACCTCCCCTTGTTTATTTCACTTTGAGGAAGCCATATATTTTGGTCGACCATTTTTATTTCACCGTAATCAATACAACTGCAGGTGTTAACACGAAAATATCATAAAATGTGTTCTTAACAACAATTAAGTTCATTTCAAATAATGCACAAGTACAATTAGGAACACATTTTATGATATTTTCGTGTTAAAATATGCAGTTGTATTCGTATTTTCAGTGTAGATTTACGGTGAAATTAAAATGGCCGGCCAAAACATATGGCTTTATCAAAGTGAAAAAAAAAGGGGAGTTTACTCTCATTTATGTAGCTAATGTTTAGATTACCTTATAAAGTAAGTATTTACCCAACCAGTTCGCCAGTTCGAGTAGGATGTGCCTCAAGGTCGCAAGTATAGGACATCCAGCGAGGATCGAACTCGCTATTCATTAGTAACAGATCTGCGAGTAGCTTGTTAACCATTGCAGCACCATGGACGCTATTATATAAGATATAAAGTATTCCTATTTAATAATAATAAGTTATATAATTTATATGGTTTCGGGTATATCTATCCAGTACTAATCATTTTCAAAAAAATCTATTTGACCATCGATGGGCCCATAACTTGTATTGAAACTGCGAGTTAGAGTGGACCTGGGAGTAATGGCAATGAAGGGGTACTCCACATTCTTCATAGCTCCAGAACTGGAGCCTCACCAGCAGATGAAATTTAGTTCACACTCAAGACGAAATTCATTACTTAGAAAAATGTCCACGTTATCGTTTATTTCGCTCACCCTTTCAACTGAGGGAAGGATTGTGACATTGTAGTATGTGTTCGAACTCCAGTCAGGCTATAACGTTTACACTCAGACAAATCCCCTTAGAAATTTATGAATCACCTTATCCCCCATTGGTTATGGGTTAAATAGAAACACTACTGTTATTCTACAGGGGTGGCTTTGTTATTAAATAACCCACAAAAGTTGATATGACATTAAACAAAGAAACCAAACGAAACCAAAACCTTTCAACCTATAGGTTTATTGTATTCCGTTCTATAAAATCTTGCTACATTATAGAATGTGTTCGTTTTGCAGGAAGCTATTTGCAAGACAGTGTGCCTTGTGTCATATCCTGCGCGTGCGGATGGCTTGGTAAATATATATATTGATAAGAGATTTATTTTTAACGTTTTAAATCCCGGACAATGCTGAGTAACTTTACTAGTTTACTCTAAGCTTAGAAGATATGAATAACATAAGAAACTCGATATTTTCTTTGACTGATATAAGATATAGTCACTTTGTATTTCTTTTCTTTTCTTTTCTTTTCTCTTGAGTAAGTCATAAACTTAGTGCATCAATTTATTTTGGGGACACTTTGCAAGGAGTAAATGTATTATCAACTAAATAAGGAGAAACGTACCAGGATGAAAGGGGTCAATATCTATATGGTAGCTATTTTCACACACTTTTTAAAAGGTGGTAGGTGATGATTTCTTAAGATAACGCTTTCCCATTCTAATGTATGGTTGTTCAAACGAACACAAATTTACACACCACTCACCTCTGGATAATCATCCAAGACAGTTTGAACCATTTAGTGTCACATAATGGCAGAATGGTGATAAATAAATAGATAAAAAAAGAACGACCCGGTTAACCCATAATCTTAAGTTCAGTTAACAAAGAAATAACTAAATGAATAAATGGGCGGCCATCCTCAAAGGAGTTTCCTTTGAAGTTGATGAAAACGGGTGATTTAAATCAAATCTAATGAATTTTAGGTCAAAAGTTTGAAACAAAAAAAATATCAGATTTGGAATCTTCTAGACACAACTTATACTAAGACTAATAACTTTTTTAATTACTTTTTGTATATATATATATATATATATATATATTGGGTACAAGAGATAACCTACTCGATTTTCACCATAAGGATCTTCAGGGTTAAATCCACTGAATTAATCGAGACACCGATTAATAGCAGGGTTAAATCGACTGCTATTAATCGGTGTCTCGATTAATTCAGTGGGTTTAACCCTGAAGATCCTTATGGTGAAACTCGAGTAGGTTATCTATTGTACCCATTTTATAATAAATTTGCTCTACTTAGTATTGAGCACTTTGTATTTGTTATATCGCTGACTTACCCCCCTGAATTCCACACTTACTAATCATCGTGACCAAATTCACCGGTAAGTCAACTTTTCCTTTATATATATATATATATATATATATATATATATATGGGGGTAGAGGATTGCGTCTCGATCAAAGAAGAAAGTTCAGTTGAACCTAGGGGACTGCTTGGGCAAGTTCTTTCTCTCTGCTTCCCCTATGCCTGTCGGTCGACAATTTATCGGGGAGGGGAAGGCATTCGGGTGAATAAAAGTGTATACATATAAGAAATATGTCACCGTGTTGTTTCCTGATAAAAAGAGCAAGATGGAACCCATAGAGAGAGACACCCCCAACAAGCGAAAAGAAAAAACAATGTCGATACGAAGAACAGAACCCGGCTTGAAGGAGAGGCAGAAACCCTGATACGACCCGATAGAAGAACTTAAAGAGACCTGACTACGCTACATTTAGACAAAGTTTTTAGGCGGTTCGTCAGGACTTTTCTCGTTCCCAATGATACCTGCATCGGAAAAATAAGGTTTAAAATGTTCAGCTTCGGTTTACCCTTACCGCACTTTTAACCTAGACTAATTCAAGAAACGTCTTACTGCCATATATGAATACCACTGAGAATTGGGCTGGTTATTGCCTTCGAAGCCTCCATGCATACTAAATTCATACCATCGTATTAAAAGTCGTCGGAGCGGCCTGAAGTCGGTATCAGCCAGTCAACGAGGGAGTCTATCCCCTTTTCAATAACGCTAGACGGAGGAGACTGTTTTGGCGTCTAAGGTGGAGCGCCACACCTACCATCAGCTCCTTACTTTACCGCACAAATCCTACTCATACGCTGAGTTGGCGAGGACCGCTATCGAACTAGGAACCTTGTGGTTTCTAGCTCTACGACTGAGCTAACCCGACCCCTTGAATCGTATTAACTATATTAAAATTTCAGTGGTTAACGATTATCCATAAACTACATTATTTGTCGATTATTAAATCGCTGTTATTTTTAATTACTTTTTAATAACAACATCTCAGGTCCGATCAAAATATCGAAAGAATAAAAGAATCTAAAAACTAGATTTTTTCGATTAATAAAAATTCGATTTAATTCAGGAAAATCTTTACCAAAAAATTGAGCACAAATATTTTTCTTTTTATATTTCGTAAGACGACAATACAATTTAACAAATAAAAAAAAGGGGGGAAAATCCAATATTTTACTTCATTGTTTAGTTTAAAGTTTTCCGATTAAGAAAATCATTTCAAACAAGCAAAGCTTTTCTTTAAATTCTCTAGGGAATTATCTTTTAAAAGACACAACATTATTCACGAACAGAAAGAATTTTTATAGAGATTTCATAAATATCAATGATTTACAAGTCAATGTATTAATGTCGTTCAAAAACATTTTAAACATTATCTTAATCAGATCTATTTGGCTCAGAGAGGAGATAATAAAATGGACTATAACTCTGGCAACGAAGGGATGACTCCACACTCCCCTAAGATCAGAAACTGGAGCTTCATCACCAGGATATAGATAGACAGAAAAATATGAAAAATTCATCTAGCTAGCTATAGATATATACAAATTTAGATAGATATAAACAGACTTACAAATATACATATATACATACATATATACATAAACACACGCATATATATATATATATATATATATATAGATATATATATAGATATAGAGAGAGAGAGAGAGAGAGATAGAGGGGGGAGAGGGAGAGGGGGAGAAAGAGAATAGATAGAGAGATAGAAACAAATTTAGACAGATATAAACAGACTTAGATATGGACAACATCCATGCATACACATATAGATAGATAGATAGATAGATAGATAGATAGATAGATAGATTAGATATGACCAGACTCAGATATACTCGTATATGAACCTACCTAACAGACTTAAATAGATAGATCGATAGAAAGACACAAAAAACATAATAGATAGATAGATAGATAGATAGAGATGATTGATAATCAACAGACCTAGATCAACAGAAATATATATATGAATAAATAAATAGAGATATCTCTCTCTCTCTCTCTCTCTCTATATATATATATATATATATATATATATATATAGAGAGAGAGAGAGAGAGAGAGAGAGAGAGAGAGAAAGAGAGAGAGATTCGAGGATGCATGGCTATAAAGGGGTACACACAAGGGTGATATATATTTGCAAACTGGGATAGATATTTGTAATTTACCAGCGAGTGTAAATCTACATAATCCAGCTGATAAGACTGCGTTTGGTACTTACAAAGTAATAAAAAAAGGTCAAGCCGAATTTGTCTTTGAATAGGAAGGACATTATATTCCATCAATATACAAAGCAATTCTTTTACGAGGGTTATTTAAAATTTCAACAAGATGGCGCCTGTTTGCCCGTCTGATCGATCAGTGAGAAAATAGGGCAAAAGTCCAAAGAAAATAGGGTCGATATTCAAGCTCACACACACATACACACACACGCACACACACACACTCACATACATACACACGCGCATTTTTGTTGGATATATTATAATATTGCTCTGTGTTCCTTTACGAAAACTAGTTTAGGAGAAGGAAAACTCTGAATTCAAACTTGTTAAACTCCGCTTCAAAATTGACTTTGTGTCACATCCTTCTCATGCGGAGGGGTTGGTAAATACATAATTTTGCCATGAGATAAAGAATTTATTTTAATCGCTATAATGGAATAGAGTAGTTGTAAACGTGCTGGGATGCAACATCGTAGTAAGCGTGTTCGAAATCATTCAGGCTATTATGATCCTTTCCGAATAAATACCCCCAGATTTTGACTTTTTTAGCGTTAAATTTGAATTATACTGAACATTTTAATAAATGTATTTTCACACACACACACACAGAGACACACACACACACACACATATATATATATATATATATATATATATATATATATATAAAGATCTTTTTTAAAATCATTTTTATAGTGAGTTAGAAGCATTAATTAAAATGTAATAATATATTTTTGAAGGCGAAATAATGCAAATTTATGTTTAAAAACATATTTATTAATTATTTTTTTTCAACTCTCTGAATATAAAATATTAAGGGAACAAAAAAAAAATTAAAAATAAATATGTTTTTAAACATAAATTTGCATTATTTTGCCTTCATATATATATATAATATATATATATATATATATATATATATGAGTGTGTATGTCCGTGTGTGTGTGTGTGTGTGTGTGTGTGTGTGTGTGTGTGTGTGAAAAATCGGTAAATCTAATCGTTGAAAAATTTATATTGACAAATTTTTCCTGCGAACAGACTGAAAATATCCATCTGGAAAAGATTTTCTAAAGGATCTTGTTTCAAGAATTCAATATCGCGGATTTTTTTAACGTTTACTTACTTTCTTTACTTTTCACATTTGCAACTGAAATGGCTTTTCCATGTTTTCAGTTAAGTCCAACTCGCAAGCTGTTTTTTTTCTGTCAACTCTTCTTTCCTTATTTATTCCATTCTCACAGGAAAAAGTGCCTGTGAATTAATGGCAGTGTTTGTCAAACAGGATAACAGTCACTTCCGCACATGCGCAGAGAGGATGTATGCTTTTATACCCTTTCTTTTCACATTCACATTTAGCAACATCACTACTTTCAATTTGTTGTCATTGTTGATTTTATTGTTTTGCTTATGTTGGGATTACATCTCTCGCATTATAGGGGACACGAAAGGTAATTATCTTCTATGTTTGCCAACAGCCACTAGGTGGCGCTCTCCACGTAGCATATAGAGAAGACGCAACAGAGCCAAATCTCTTTCTGATTCTTCCTGCCTCGACAGAAGTAACAATGCACTTGTAGCGTTACTGTCCACAGAAATGGGGTTTGAGCCCCCCCCCCCAACAACAAGTGTTACATGGCATTCTATAACATGCTTAACATTTAAGTCTTCATCTTCTTATTCGGTACCAGTTACATATATACTAAAGACTTTCCATATTGGAACATTCTTAAACTCATTCATAGTTTTTTTTTACTCCAGCGTAAGCTGATGGTCTGTCACTGAGTGACAACAAGTTTCCTCAAGCCTCTAGAACTCCTCTGAGTATTCTAGACCATTTCAATGGTCTCGATTCTTCCTCTATTTCCAATTCCTCAAGTATATTTTTATCCTTTTAGGGACCGTTCCAAGTGCACCAACTACAATTGGTATCACTTTCACCTCATATTCTACAGCTTTTTCAATTCTCTGGCAAGGTCCAGGAATTTGTCTATTTTCATTTTCTTTCATCTTCACTCCGTGATCTGTTGGGACTGCAAAATCTATCTGTTGGCAAGTTCTCTTTTTCTTGTTAATCAATACTGGGTCTAGTATTCTGCCTGGGATAAGGTGATCTGTATGTATCTCAAAGTTCCAAAGTATTTTAAGTTTCATTCTCAAGAACGGATTCTAGTTTGTGTATATATCATTTTGTTGCATGGTCAAAATTTACTTACACAATTCCCAGTGGATCGCCTTTCCAGCTTAGTCATGTCTAGCCTTGTATTCTCGTAGTGCTAGTTTGCTGCATTCGCTTATTGCATGGTTGATCATCTCATCTCATGTCTCTATACTATGTATTATTATTACTAGCAAGAATATTCGCCCTCTGGGCGTAAGTATTTATGTTTTAATGCAATGGAATATATTAAATTAGAAAGACTAAAGAAATTAAATAAAAACGCATATAAAAATACTCTTATTCTAATTATATTTTAATTGGTTTCTGTATATAATCATTCATAGAATTGATTTTAATACGCTGGAGAATAAAAAAAAAATAGAGATCAATAACGCTGAGTAATTATTTATTAAACCCGGTTTTGTTAAAACCACTATTCAAATTAACCTCACTATATGTTATGTAAACCTTTATTTTTTAATAATATATAAGACACTTTTCAGGATTTTAAACGCGCTACTAACATAAGCTATTTTGAGGAAAATCTAACTCAGATTTTTATAGAGACCTGGCTAATAAATATGATTTATTTTTATGTATTTATGATTTTGACTATAAATTAAATAATCGTTGTTAAACCAACGCAATTCCTGAGGGTATTGTGAAGTAAGTGATGACGTGGCTTCGGTTATGCACAGACACCGAATCTCCATTATTATTATTATTATTATTATTATTATTATTATTATTATCTGTAAAAGATACTGCTACTAGGCAGTTTATGTCTCAATTGAAATAAGATTTAATAACAATCGACACCAGACGATTAGCAAAAAGCAAAACTAGAATTGACCATTAACTACATTTTCGCTATCCTCCGTATTTTAGATTTGACATCTGGACATAAATCAGTTTAGAAAATGAAATGCTCAAATGCAATACAATAAATTCTTTGACTGAAGTGTGCAAATCAATTCGTTGTCTGAGTAACTGTGGCTCATCTTCGGTTGCAACAGATACGGACATTAAATGTCCTGCAATGTTTCTGCTTAACTTCACTTCTTTTAGCCATTCAATATCAGTACTGCTTTTTTTTCTTTTTTCTTTCTCTTTTTTTTTTTTTCGTTTTTCCTTTAATAATGTGAGCAATAAGAAGATAGACGTAAATAAAATTAGATTTGACATGAACAGCAAGAAAGGAAATAACAGAAAAAATATATTATAGCGTATTTTTATTTCTTTACAGATCTTTGACCAAACCTTATTGTTATTGTTACATAATTATTAGATACCTAATATTTATGTACAATAGTGTAGAAACAAGATGGCGTTTTAAGTGCAGCTGACGGCCTTGAAAATTGAGTGACAAGCTTGACCTCAGTCCTAACCCTATCTTCCGGGGATAGCCGTGAGAACCGGTAGAGAGGACCCTCTCTTCCGGTTTAGATAGTAAGTAAGTTGCAGTCAGTTAGAAGGTAGGAGCCGAGCTCATAGGTTGTAAGTCGCGTATTACACGCTGCTGTTCTCATCTGCGCAGATTCTCTGGTTGGGGATTTAAAAATAAAACAAGTAAATCGAAGTCTTGTGTTTATTATCTAAAAACTAACAATGACACAGGGCTTCTGATAAAGAGAAATCACCAATAGAAGACCAGACCCGATGTCCCCAAGAAAGTCCAGACCTTAGAAGATTCCAGACTAAGACAAGATGTTATAAGATTTCAAAGACGGCCAGGAGAACAGAAGAAGAATAGAAGTAAGAAGCAAGTAAAGAAGGGTATGCAACATTATTTCATGTACATATCTGAATTACATTCGCCCTGTCTGCTGTGGCTGTAGAATACGCTGACTCCACCACTGAAGGGAGGTAAGACCCCCCCCCCCTAATGGGACCACCTATTGGCCGTTGTAGTGACTTGTCTGACCCGGTTGCTAAAGTGGTCACGTAATGTGTAATACTCTACTTTGGCCCTTACTTAGACGTTTACTTGGGCTAGACCCCATTCGATCAATCGACTAGCCATGTCAAGCCCCGGTACCTATATGATTGTCCCAACTGTATTTTTCAAATTGCTCTTATAGTGAACACACTACCCGTTTTTATCTTTTAGTTGCTAGAAGGCTGTGGCCGAGGACCAACTACCAGTTTACTAAAACACAGGAGGTTAATGAAAATTATTTCTACAAGTTGATAAAACCAAATTAATATTTAACTATAAACTATTCGCTTAAAAATCATTTATACAAGAAAAGCAGTATTTGTCGTTTAATAGCCCAAAAGGGTTAATATGCCATTAAGCAAAACAATCAACTATCTATGACTCAACTTAATTATTATTTAACTCCTTGCAAGATTTCCACAGATGCGTTTCACTCAAGTCTGAGTGACAGCAATTTTTTCAGGTTTCCAAGTAATAGTTATTTTAAACCATATAACTGTGTACAAACAAATGATTACTATCAAATACAGATAATTGAAAATATCTAATTATTAGTATTAATCGTTTATGTTGTTGATCATATATATATATATATATATATATATATATATATATATATGAGAAGTAAATACACAAACGACGTGTTTTGATATGGCTTTTTTTAGCCGACAATTAAGCACATATTCTCCCAAATATATATATATATATATATATATATAATGGATAGAAGTAACCTACTCGAGTTTCATCGATTGATTCTTCAGGATTAATCCGTTGAATTAATCGAGTTTTCGATTAAAGTTTAAAAGACTTATCTTTTTAAAAGATAAGTCCCATTCCAACGGGCATGTATTGTACCAACTGAGATTAATCGAAAACTCGATTAATTCAACGGATGTAATCCTGAAGAATCAATCGATGAAACTCGAGTAGGTTACTTCTATCCATTATATATATATATATATATATTATATATATATATATATAATTGGGAGAATATGTGCTTAATTGTCGGCTAAAAAAAGCCATATCAAAACACGTCGTTTGTGTATTTACTTCTCATATATATATATATATATTCCTCCGCACGAGTAGAATGTGACATAATTTAAATTTCTTTAGCGGATTTAAAAAGTTTTAATTCAGAGTTTTCCTTCTCCTAGATTTTGCCCAACCAAGTTTAAAGAATCCAGTCTTCCCTAGAATTTAGCCACAGTTGGAGGTAGAATAGTTGAACCCATACCCTTACGAGTGTATTAGCGCTATGTGAAATGCAAACAGTCGCGTCCAGAATTTGAACTTGGGTCGCCGAGTCCATTTCTTACAATGATATTCATTATATCACGCGTCTGTGGACTCCCTATAGAGCGAAGTGAAGTAGCTAAACTACGTCCGTGATCGAGCCGATTGAATCACAATTGGAGCTCTAGAAATACAGCCTTGTGTCAACTTTGATACAATTCATAGTATATCATCATGATCAGATGAAGGAACTAACTTTACGGAAATGAATAGATCTGTGTACATGAAATCATTTTCTCTATAGGGATTGGAAAGTACCCCCAGAATATAGACAGAAGATCTGAATTTGAATGCCAAACATGGCTGAACAAAAAGCTTGGCATTTTTTTTAACCAGAGGAACCATATTAGATTAATGTAACTGAAAAGACTTTCTTTGTAGTCTAATATAATACGAACAGACTTGTAATAGATAAGAGGAAACCGAGACTAGAGCTGAAAGACTTAATGACTAATTGATCGATTTTACGGCATTTCAAACCGTCTAGGTTTATTTTGTGCCTAGAGGTTCGGGAATCACGTTAATTGTACGTTCATATTTATATTTTATGTAGTTATTTCTTAAGAGTTTTCTTCTCTTTTGTTGTTGTTTTTTTTGGGGGGGCACACGGTCCCATTGAATAAGAATAACTTTCAAACAGATATAATTAACTCATTGCCGGTACTACCACTCAAGGTAGTGGACCTGGGAGTAATTGCAATGAAGGAGTACTCAACACTTCGTAGATCTCCAGAAATTGAGTCTCGCCAATGTTATAATATATGGGTTATTTTCCCAGAATGACTTGGAATTGAAAATCGAACAACTAATTGTGTTAAAAGGGTGCTTTTTTCAACGTAACTATTACCGGAAGTACATAAAAATCATGAGAGTGGGCTAGCGATTAGGGTTTAAAGGAATAACTAAGACATTCAACAAAAGTAACATTATATATCTCAGACAAAAATACTTTTCAGTTCAAAAATAAGATTCGGGGCAATAAAGAGATATACAAAAATATTTGTTCATGTCCTGAGTTTGACAAGGATGTTTTATTCTCCCTATAACATTCACAGCTAGGTCCTTACATTTAATGGTACTTCAGGGATGAAAACTAATATCAATGATGAAATAACTTCTTTATGTTGTTCAAATCTCTATATTCTGTCGACTGCACAGATGATCTACTGCTTTTTGCAAGTATTGTATTAAGTGTCTTATCAGAAAAACAGTCTCAACTGTTACTTAGCTAATTTGATTCATAAGAAAAGAATCACATGGGATCCACACACAGAAAGTATTTATGTCTTTGAGGCCTGCTTCAAATAAACTAGGTTCTGTTGCTTTTTTAAACATTTTAAACATCTATATTAATAATGGAGATTCGCTTCCGGTTTTTGTCAGTAATAAATGATACGTCACTGCTTACGTCACACTGCCTAAAATCGTCATAAATAGAATACACTCAAAATTTGAGCATGCAATGTTAGACAGTCCTCATTTTTTTTTTAAACAAGTTTTAATAAATACATATCTGGTATTATCTATCTATATATAGTTTTTTTATATACATATACTTAAAGTTATCAGAACTAAGTTTTCATTTCAATTTTTTTAATTTTTTACTCCTTGAATAAATTTATTTTATTTTTTACTCCTTTAATAAATTTGATGATTTTACTTTACTTATGATACAAACTCTCTAATATTACATTTTCAACTCCCATCCCCTCAGGCAATATTTATTTTACGTCACCCAGAGGGCATTTTTTTTATTTTGCTAGTCTAAATAAAGATTTCAAACAGGCTTCCTCACTTTTAATACTCAGTCATCCGAAGGTCAAGCCAAGGTTTACAAATATGGCAAAAATCAGAGAAATGATAAAAGAAAAGTACAAAGGAATAAGAAGAAAATAGAGATTTAAACTAAGAGATGCAGTTTAATGAGATATGCACGACACTCCTTTTTTGCACGCTTACTGAACATCTAAATGATTTGGTTGGTTGGTTGGTTGGTTGGTTAGATTTTACGGCATATCAAACCCTTTTGGTTATTTTATGCCGAGGACATTTTGTTTTATTCATTCTTGTTGGGTATTTATTTTTTTTCAAACTCAATTTTTAAACACATTTTAGTACTCATTTTTTAATCTATTTAATCCATAGATAGGATACTAAGAGGTACTATCACTCCGGGTCAGGGTGTACCTGGGATTAAGGGCAATAAAAGGGTACTCCACATTCCCCAGAGTTCCAGAATTGGAATTTCACCACTAGATGCAACGTCATACCTAGGACACTAAGACCCCCAGCCACAGCCTTCTAGCCCATATATGATAAAAAAAAGGTTAGGGGATTGCCATAGGAAAATAGAACCGGGACAATCATGAAGGTGCTAGGGCTTGATCAGAGGAAGCCTCTACGACCTTCCGTTTAGCCTAAGTTAAGGGCCAAAGGAAATGTTACGTCATAGACTGCTCAGCCACCAGGATTCCGTTCTTCAGCATCATGGAAAAGATGGCCCTACTGAGGGAGTCTTACCTCACTGTAGAGGTACAGTCGGTGTATTCTACAGCCCCAGACGACAGGGCAGTCTAAATGATTTAATTTCTTTTCTAAGTGCTAATATTTTTCTGTTAACTTACATTCATCATCCTAGGAAGGAGCTTTAAGGTGACTTCAGTTTGATTGCACATTAATAGTTTCTGTTTTTATTCAACTAGAAATGCACATTACGTAAAGTGGCGGGAATTAGGGGGATGGCTGTTTTATGGTGACAAGTTACTCGTTTAGAAACCGACTTTGAGCATTCTGAAACGCTGTAAATAAGGCAAAAATATTCAGCTTCTTCTTGTATCATTAATATAATATTCACTGTATCTGTTCACACGCTAAATGCACATTAAATGAAACAACTGGCACGAAATGTGAAGACAACTCGAATAACTTGGCCGCCAGCCACATTACTGAAACACAACGTAGTCGACTACGTCAAGCGGACCATTAACAACTGTTAGTATTGCAAAGTTTTACTGGAAATAATTGGTTCGAAAATAGTGTTCATATCCATTCATGCATAACATATGGAGTTTAATTCACTCATCAATATATATCTAATAGCGCAACTACCCGGGATAAAAGTAATATCCTAAAGCACATTTTGTTAAAGATAAGAACAATAATAATAATCTATATATTAAAGCGTTTAATGGAGATACATTGTGTAATGGTTCGATTCGTAGGAAATGGACTCATCGACGCGAGTTCTAGACGAAGCCGTTTGCATTTTAAGTACGATTGTAAAGTCATTCAATTTAAATTTTCTATCGGTCATCGCCCCTGGCAGTTCCTGTGAACGACATCCAGTATCAACATAGAGCTGATTGATGTAGGTTCTGCTGGTCGGCCCCCACACTGGTGTGTCCATGTGTAGGTGTCCACAGGAAAACACCATTTATGAGTTCGTTCTTGCTTCTCTAGCAGTGTCCAGCATGTCTTGTTCGTCTTACTTTGATGGGTTGTGTGATAGAGAGTAAGTGGCCGTACAGCTGCTTTTTTCGGGGTGCTGCTTCCAATATTTTTACAAGACAGTCTGCAGAATTCTTGTATAGGTCCAATCTAGCTTTTTATCTAAGTGTTTTGCTAGATTCCAAGTGGTGCAGTCATACTGTAGCACTCACACTGCTACAACTTGGAGGAATTCTCGTTTTATCTTAATACTAGACATGAAATACGGAGATTCAAAGATGTTTTTTCCAAAATAGCTGAATAAAATTAAAATTAAAATAGATCACCAAATAGGTCTGAGCCTATTCTAGTATTGATCAGGTTTTAGTGCAGAGATTTCCTTCTCGTAGACTGGTTGCTTAACCAAGGTTAAAGAGCCCAGTCTGCCCTACTATTTACCCATAGCTGGAGGGAGAATAGTTGGATTCATACCTTTCCAAAAGGTATTAGCGCTATGTGAACTGTAACTTCGTCCAGGAATTGAACTCGGATCGACGAGTCCATTTCCTGAGACTTTAGCCAGTACACCACCGCGCTTCCTTTCATAATAAAGAAAAGAAACGGCATTATTGTATGAGCCACTACCGGACCTCATTTTTGTGATCGGACCATTTGTCCTATGGGCAAGCAACATAGTGAATCTTTGGACTAAATAATATTGGTTAATACCCTGAGGAGATTTTCTCACCTTGGTTTTAGCGCGGCAAAACAAGATTTATTCGCTATTTTCAGATTCTTGCTTGATTGAATCTTTGTTGACTTTGAATTTCCTCCAACTGTTGGCTCAGGTCAGCGCCATGATAAAAATGGGGCTTCAATCAATTCACATTTAGGAGTCGTTTGTTTTTCACACAGAGACACACAATCATGCCGTGTTCTCGTCCAAAGGCGTAAGTAAGTAATGTCGTAGGGGTGGTCTAAGGTCGATATCAGCTTGATGGCAAGCGAGTCTATCCCCCTTTTCACTTGCGCTAGACCAAGGAGACTGTTTTCGAGTCTGAGATGGAGCGCCACACCTACCATCAGCTCCTCACTTTACCGCACAGATTCCCTGTGCTACTCATATGCTGAGTTGGCGAGGGCCGGTATCGAACCTGGGATCCTGTGGTTCCGAGTCGAACGCTCTACCGACTGAGCTAAAAGGTGTACCCTCGTGCAAATAACTTCTGCAAAATTCTATAATGTAGCCAGATAAACTGTTCCAAAACAGCGGTGGCTGAATCGGTCAATCAAAAATGCCAAACATGCATTTAATTTACTATTTAAAGGCATTGATAAATTGTCCTAGAATTACTTGCTACAGAAGGACAGACCAACCGACGAGGATTATACAAATCTCTAAGGACGGATTAGCGGAAGAGGATTAAAACTGATACTACATTATTCTTCTTCAAGAAAGGATCAAAGTTTATGATACAAGGGATCTCCACGGTAAAACTACTTTCAACTACAGACCTAAAATGGCTACACGTATCGTAACACCATTGTTCCCAGGTCAACTCTTACACAGAGTGGTAGTAACTGTTAGGATCCCATCTATGAGTCAAATAAAAGATTATTAATATTGGATATGAATTGTCCCTAACAGTCTAAAAAATAATTACTTCGCATTATTGCTTAGTTTGGACTAACAGTCAACAGATGTAAAATAATTACTTCGCATTATTGCTTAGTTAGGACTAACAGTCTACAGATGTAAAATAATTATTTAGCATTATTTCTTATTTATTACTAACAGTCTACAGATGGGAAATAATTACTTCGCATTATTGCTTAGTTAGGACTAACAGTCCGTCCAAAAATGTTAAAATCGATAAATTCATTGTGTCACTAGCTTGAAATTTTTTACCTATTTCTATACAAAACTCTATGAAAGAAAATTAATTTTATAGTATAATATAAAAATAATCGATTAATCTTTTTTTTATTATCTTAAATGACATATTAAACAGCAACACAGTCAATAAACTTGTGAAAAAAAGTTTTAGTTCCAGGTGTTACGATTTTAGCGGCCATCCTTTAGGCTTCAAGCAAGAGTGCTTGTCCAGCGGAGATCCTTTGTGTTAAGCAGAGCGCGATTCTTAGCAAAGAATCATTTGGTTGTTCCTTGGTGTTCCTCGGTCTTGTAGGTTCTTCGTCAATGATTGCAAATGGACGTCTCTCAGTATCACTGATTAAGTAGTTAACCAGTCACGTATTCGGGCTGTTGATTGGTTGAGGTTTAAACCACGTGACCTCGCTTAGTCTATAAATTTATGTGGCGTATTGCAGCACAGCTTATACAACCAAAATATTCCAACACCGGTTAACTCACAACTTCTTTATATCAAGTTTAACTCTGAACTGGTATGGTAGTGCCTGTTATTGGTCCCATCTATAGGTCAAATAGATCTGTTTAAGAATTATTCGCATTGGATAGGACCGCATGCGAAAATAGTTGGGACCCTTACAGATACTACCAAATGAAGGGTTACTTAACATTCTTTAGATTTTCATAAATGGGGCCTTACATTCAGATGCAGTTTAGTTTCATACTCAGGACACCCCCGCTTTTTGCGTGGGAGTGTTTTTACCCCTCTACAGGGGACACAGCATATTCTAATTCCTGCTGACCGGACAGGTATATACACAGCATTTTTTGTGTACCGACCTAACGCCTACACTGCTACAATTGTTCATTGTGGGAAACTTCCCTAGGCAGAATAATTCGAGCCAATGTCTAGCGCCATTAATGAGAGAGCACAATCATCTTTGTAATTATTACGAGTGAAGTTTTCCTGTTATTGAATTGACCCTTGGATAATAACTCACTGACTGGCTACCGGATTGATCCAGGCGCCGATTCGCCGTTCAATAACTCCAAGATCGATATTCCTCTTTCGAAAATAGATTTTAGCAAGCATGACATATTCATGTCGACATTTCAATTATCAAATATTTTGTTGTCATTTCTTGATTTTCTCGTTTAAATGTTTTTGTTCTGTTTTTTCTTAATCACCATTGTTGTTTTCATTTGATTTTTTTTCTCCTTTCGCACCACAACTATTATAAGTGTAATCACCGCCACCATCATGACTACAATTGGCCGATAGCCATGGAGAACCATAAATAGTAAGATGTTATTAGATAGATAGAGATAGATAGATTGATAGTAAACAAAGAGAATAGATAGATAGATAGATAGATAGATAGATAGATAGATAGATTGTAAACAAAGAGGAATAGATAGATAGATAGATAGATAGATACATACATACATACATACATACATACATAGTAAACAGAGATAGTGAGAGATAGTTAGATAGATAGATCGATAGATAGTAAAGAGAGTAGATAGATTGTAAATAAAGAGGAATAGATAGATAGATAGATAGATAGATACATACATACATACATACATACATAGTAAACAGAGATAATGAGAGATAGTTAGATAGATAGATCGATAGATAGATAGATAGTAAAGAGAGCTAGATAGATAGATGCATATATACATACATAGTAAACATAGATAGATAGATAGATAGATAGATAGATAGATTGTAAACAGAGATAGATAGATAGATTGTAAACAGAGATAGACAGATAGATAGATAGATACATACATACATACATAGTAAACGTTGATTAATAGACAGATAGACAGACAGATAGTAAAGAGAGAAAGATAGATCGTAAACATAGGTAGATAGATAGATAGATAGTAAACAGAAATAGATAGATAGATAGATAGATAGATAGATAAACAGGCTGAGATAGATAGATAGATAGATAGATAGATAGATAGTAAAGAGAGCTAGATAGATAGATGCATATATACATACATAGTAAACATAGATAGATAGATAGATAGATAGATAGATAGATAGATAGATTGTAAACAGAGATAGATAGATAGATAGATTGTACACAGAGACAGATAGATAGATTGTAAACAGAGATAGATAGATAGATAGATAGATAGATACATACATACATACATACATAGTAAACGTTGATTAATAGACAGATAAACAGACAGATAGTATAGAGAGAAAGATAGATCGTAAACATAGGTAGATAGATAGATAAATAGATAGATAGATAGATAATAAACAGAAATAGATAGATAGATAGATAGATAGATAGATAGATAGATAGATATAAACAGGCTGAGATAGATAGATAGATAGATAGATAGATAGATAGATAGATAGATAGATAGATAGATAGATAGATAGATAGATAACAAGGTTTTAATTCTTTAATTTGCTTTGTTTTGTTTTTTCCATTTATATCTCCTAGCCCAAAACTATAATTGCAACTACAGCCACAGCTATGAATACAATTGGCCGATAGCCATGGGGAACCATAAATAGTAAGCAATTATTTGTTAAATAAAGGAGCAACCATTATTCTTTTGTTTTGTTTTTATTATGTTTTCTTTTCTGTTTTTGTTTTTTTACTGGATTCAGCACAAGTTCTAAGTTAGTAACAATAATAGAAATTTAAAAATAAAATCTCCAATCTGTTCAATACTGTTGCATGCTACTATATATATATATATATATATATATATATATATATATATATATATATTGTGATTTGATGGTAGGTGTGACACTCTACCTCAGACACAAAATCAATCTCACTGGTCTAGTGCTAAGGCAAAGTGGATAGACTTCCATGCTGTTCGACTGATACCGACGATAGCCCACTCCATATATATATATATATATATATATATAGAGAGAGAGAGAGGGAGAGAGGGGGAGAGAGAGGGAGAGTGTATTGTTGAAGATACAACCAGAGAAATTTAAATGATAAAAAAGGTCGGTAAAGGGGTTTGAATTTTTCTATTCATTTAGTTTGAAGAGGATTTAAAACAATCCGAAACACGTATCACGCCCTCCAAAATAAATAGGAAAAATTGCGTACATTTTTATTATGAATATATTATTATTATTATTATTATTATTATTATTATTATTATTATTATAGTGTGTACAGAAATAAGCTACTCGAGTTTCGCCATAAGGATCTTCGAGGTTAAATCCACTGAATTAATGAAGATATTAATTAATTACAGCTAATTGTAGGAGTTTATGATGTAGTTATATATAACTACAGATGCTAACCGAAATAACTACAGATATATAACTAAGGATATAACTTCATCATGAGCCCTTGCAGTTAGCTGTAATTAATCAATATCTTGATTAATTGAGTGGATTTAACTAAAGATCCTTATGGTGAAACTAGAGTAGGTTATTTCTGTACACACTATAATAATAAATCCGCTCTAGTTACGTATTGAGCACTTTATATTTGTTTAACGCTGACTTATTTTGGTAAAACTTCTATCAACTAAATATTGAAACCAATTTCATCGGTAAGTCATTCCTTTTTCATATATATATATATATATATATATATATATATATATTGTGATTTGATGGTAGGTGTAGCACTCCACCTCAGACGCAAAATCAATCTCACTGGTCTAGTGCTAAGGCAAAGTGGATAGACTCCCACGCTGTTCGGCTGATACCGACGATAGCCCACTCCATATATATATATATATATAATATATATATAGAGAGAGAGAGAGAGAGAGAGAGAGAGAGAGAGAGAGAGAGGGAGAGAGAGAGAGAGAGAGAGAGTAGAAGGGGGTCCAGTCTAAAGACAAAGCCGTGGTAAGGGCAAGCCTTCAAAAAAGTAAACTCTTGAATCAAAAATCGAGACGGTAGCTCCAGCATCAAACCTCTGCTGACTTGTATGTATCCTTTGATGGAAAAAAAATCTTAGATACTCTGCATAGTTACAGGTTTACATGCCGTTAAAATCAATTAAAATCAATTAATCAGACATACACACATACATACATACATGATGTCTTGTAGTGGTTAGCAAGCTAGTCTCGCAGATCCATTACTACTGAATAGCGAGTTCAATCTTCGCTGGATGCCCATACATGTGATCTTGTGTCACAACCTACTCACGGCAAATGGGTTAGGTAAATACGAACCTATATATATAAAGAATATACATACTGGCAGGAATACAAGATATAAAGGAACAATATGATAAAGAAAGATAGACAAACTCATAAAGAAATGTTGATATGAGATATATACATACACATAAATAATAATACACACATATATACGTACACGCACACACACACACACATCATTATCATCATCATCAGGTCGCGTTATCTGGAAAGATTCCCATGGCTCTTTCTTGCCAACCGCCCCCATCGGTTATCACACCTGGCAGGTCTTCCACGTGGTATTCAGAATCCGAATAGAATTGATTGATGCGGGTTTTTGCTGGTCAGCCTACTACACAGGTTTGTAGAAGAACGTCACTAATGAGTTCATCCTTGCTTCTCCAACAGTGTCCAGCATGACTTGCTCACTTAACTTGGATGGTTTGTGTAATAGTAGACAGATGAACGTACAGCCTTTTTCTTGTGGAATGCTGCTTCCAAGATTTGTTCCAGACAAGGCATAACATCATTGTGTTGTGACACGGTGAGGTTTAGTGTTGGCATCTACTATTTCTAACAAGAAAGGAAAAATGTAAAAATTCTGTTTGTAAATCAGCGAAAATGATTTTGTTTAAAATGAGAACCATTAAAACCAAAATATTGTAGAAAGGTTGATTCCGTTGACTGTGTTTACAGATTAAATCAAAGTGTTACAATTTATGTGGTAGCATAAATTGTTGACAGACCCTGTAGCGAGTATTCAAAGGGGCCAGTGGAAAAATACCAGTGCTGTTGGTAACTCTGACTTCAGAGGCGCGAATCTCGTGCGTCACGTGATTAGCTAGTTTAGATTTGAGATACAACCTAATTTTTTTAGGAGAGAGGATGTGCCTCTCTCTGCTGCGAGGTTGATCTCATCCGCACGGAAGAACATGGGCTAGACTAAATAAAATCTTGATCAAGGAAAAAATGTCTTGTGAATTAATTAATTGCATGACTAAAAACTAACGTAGGAAAAAGAAGCCCTTAACTAAGAAAAAGAAGAGGTAGTTAGAAGAACCCAACTAGAAGACGACAAGATGACGGTCAGACAAGAGGTTAGCAGAACCAGTAAAGCAGAAATGAAGCAACAAGTAAGTCTCTAATCTCTGTCTCTCTCTAATATCTCTCTCTACCTCCGAGAACTCTCTGAATTAATACTCTCTCACGCTCTCGTTTATATACCCGACGATGAGGTATATAACAAAAGGTCACTGCAAACTACTAAATATTGGAAATTCCATAACCAATTATCTCCCCCTGCCGCTAAGGGGGCGGGTCGCCAACATCGTATGTTGGCGCCAAAAACCAAAAACTTCACTTATCAAAAAGCAGTTACTGGAAGAGAGACGTAAAAACAAACGCTCTCATCATTTAGCTCAAACAGGGCCTACTTATCACGGAGCACACGCTGAGGGTAGTCGCGTAAACTGCGTCCCTACACTTCATTCATCACTTAGCCCCAAAACAGGGCTTACTTATCGCATAGCAGTATTGGAGAAGAGACGTAAAAACACCAAGCTCTCATTACCAAGCCCAAACCAGGGCCCACTTATCACAGAACTCTACAACCAGCTCCCTTCTAAGGCATTGTATCTGCATATGTTAAAAGGCAGGTACAATAGCACACTTACTGAAGGACGAGAAACTACCGAGACGAAGCGTCTTATCAACATTTCCTACCGACGAAAAGCATACCCTGTTATCACCATTACTCCAAGAAAATTACTAACTCAGATAAGTCTTGTAGCAAATACCATTAAAATTTGCAACAGTTTTATGTAATTTTTGTCAATACAAGTGTCTGCATTTACTTTCGTGTTTGTTCCTTCCTTGTCCGACAATTTGCCTACAACTACGGAGAAATAAGAGCTCCTTCGAAAACCGTAAATACTCTTATAAATTGATATGTTTATCAAACTGTTGGAAGTCCCAGGTGTGGACTGATTTCTGGGGCCGGGGACTAGCAACGGTTGACACTGATTGGCAGTCGTCAAACAAAAAGGTTCAAGGTGTTTGTAGCTCCACCCCTCAAATGTAAATGAAGCCCAATCAAGTTACTTCCGGATGAAAGCTGGGTTCTCATCAACTGGCTAGTCAGAGATATTTGGAGCTATAATTTTTTATAAAAAAACGGTCTGAGCTATTAGTCATTCCGACGGGGAGAGCCAGGTCCAGCCAAAAGAACCACGAGACTTCGAATTGATTAAGTAAGAAATATTTGCCACTCGAAGAAATAGGCCTTACCACTAAGAAGAACTCCAATAAAAGAAGATAAAAGAAATGAAGACGCCTTGTACACCTTTGCTGAATTGCTCAATGCTTATAGGCATAGAACCAAAAATGACAGACGAGTTCCTCGCCGTATCTTTTCTCTCCGACCTCGTGTTCAAAACATATTCCTTTCCGTTATATATAATAAAACCATTGTTGTTATTAACGATGTGTTGTCTCGTTATTATTAGAGTTGCCAACAACAACGGCAATCCATTTCCACTAACCTCCCGACCCGTTACAAAGACAGTTCAATCAAGCTGCGTCGATCCCCGACCCGCGGATCAAAAGGAAAACACAACGTGGGCGCAGAAAGTATAGTCAGGGCAACTAGCCGGAGACATGATGTAGTCACGGAACTAAGTCCCCTCATCAAGTTACGTGACCATAATCACATCTATTTTTTTCTGTAAGCGCTTCTTTAGGGTCCAGGTGGTGCAGGTGTCCAGTAGCATTGATACTGCAATGGAAGAATTCTCGCTTCATCTTATCAGTGAGATCAGATTTCCACATGATGGATAATTTGTCTATAGTAGTCCATGCCTTTTCTTATGCGTGCATTGACGTTGCTTTCGATATATATATATATATATATATATATATATATATAATATATAAGATAAGATATATATATATATATATATAAAGATAAGATATATATATAAGATAAGATATATATATATATATATATATATATATATATATATATATATAATAATAGATAAGTTAAAATATAAACTTGTATGGACAATTACACAACAGAAAATAAAATGAATTCTTGAGGTACTCATTCATTAACATAGTTTACCAAAGAATAAAATTAATCAATAAAAATTTAATTAAATATGTATATGTTAAATATTTATATGCGAGGAACATTTGCTAAATTTAGAAGGTTTATGTTGGGTTTATTTTTCGGACAACAAATAAGCCTGCTTATCCGTGAATATATATAATTAACAAATCTCCTTGGCTATTGTCGTATGTACATATGCGACTCAAAACGTCACTTCTGTAGCTGCCATTTTGAAAGAAGATAAAAAAGAAAAAGAAGCGAAATACCATAAATAGAAATGGAAAAAAGCCCAAAAAGAGAAAAAAGGGAAAGGAATGAAGAAAAATTGAAGCGAAAAAAAGTGATAACGTTAGTATCATGAATATATATATATATATATATATATATATATATATATATATATTATATAGGGGGTAAAAACGAAGTAAAGCAAAGAAATATAAAAAGAGAAAAAGAGAGAATAAAACAAGTGAGCGAGAGAGAGAGAGAACTGAAGGAGTGGCTCAAACGAAGGATAGCTAAAGAAAGAATCACGAAAGAAGAAGATAAAATCATGAAGAGACAGTTAGACAAACCGAATAGCAAATAAATGAGTTGGAGATAATAAAATAAGAGAAGGATATAATAAAAAAGAGACAGAAAGACATACAAAGAAAAATAGATATACAGAGAGTGAAATGAAGGGGGGCAAAAACGAAAAAAAAAGAAGAAAAAGTAGCAAAAGAGGAAAGTAGAATCAGGAAGAGAGAGACAAAAGAAAACAAAACGTGAGTAGGAGAGAATAAAAGAAATGACGATGAAGAGAAGGATATGATAGAGAGAGAGAGAGAGAGAGAGAGAGAGAGAGAGAGAGAGAGAGAGAGAGAGATGAAGAAGCGGCAAAGACGTAGAAAAGCAAAGGAAAAAAACAGACAGACAGAGAAAAAATAAAGAGATTACAAAGACGTCAAGAAATAAAAACAAGAGAGAAAGAGACAGAGAGATAGAAAGAGAGAGATAGAGAGATAGAGAGAGAGAGAGAGAGAGAGAGAGAGAGAGAGAGAGAGTGAGAGAGAGAGAGAGAGAGAGAAATGAAGAAGCAGCAAAGACGTAGAAAAGCAAAGGAAAAAAACAGACAAACAGACAGAGAAAAAATAAAGAGATTACAAAGACGTCGAGAAATGAAAACAAAAGAGAGAAAGAGACAGAGATAGAAAGAGTGTGAGAGAGAGAAAGAGCGTGTGTGTGTGTGTGTGTGTGTGTGAGAGAGAGAGAGAGAGAGAGAGAGCAAAGAGAGAGAAAAGAAAAAGACAGAGACAGATTTTTTTAAAGTGACGAAAAACAAGTCCAGAGAGATTTTTAAGATAAAGAGAAAGAAGATAAACAACCAAATAAAATAAAAATAAAGTTGAACTTGAATGGAACTTGATCGACCATAACAATGAAATAATCTCTCATCCGTATAGAATAGACAGCATCTTCGTTCAATCATCCACACTTGTTGTATAAAACACATCTGCCAAGCGTCTGTCATGGATGAACAAAGAGGCAACCAACAGTGGCCATATATTTTGATTTCCAAGAATTTAAGAAGATCAGTGATTTATCTTCCACTCAGATTATCTTTCTTAAAAATCTACACTCAGTTCCTGTACACAAAGAAGGAATCTGTAAGAAAGCGTAATAACACATGGAGACAAGGAGAATAGTGATTCGGTTTGCCGTGTCTACGAGGTACTATTTTTTCTAATTAGATGCTTTGCTTGAAGGCGTGTTTTAGTATTTAAAAAAAAGACTCATTTTTAAACACATTTTTATAAACTTATTTTTTTTACTACTTAAACCATAGATGGGACCAAAACAGGTACTACCACTCTGGTTCAGTGCAGACCTGAGAATAATGACAATAAAGGGGTACTCCAGAGCTCCAAAATAAGAACTTCACCATTAGATGCATACCAAAGAGACTAAGACCCTCACCCACTGCCTTCTTGTCCGTATAGGATAAAAATGGTTGTGGTTTCCAGAAAGGCAATAGGACTGGGTATTAGAGCTTGACGTCAAGCCGATTGATCGGAGGGGGGCCTCTCCGGTGACCGTATAGTCTAAGTGTTAAGTTTCTGACCGCCATCCTTGGCCAGTTGTAAAGGACTTAAAGTAAGTAAGTCCTGAGTTATAGAATCCTTTGGTAAGTGAATAAGTCCTGAGTTCTGGAATCCTACATAGTGTCAAAGGTCCAGTGATATATCCTATGTTCCGTCGTCCACGAAGGTTCAAGGTAGTTGTGAGTAGCTAAGATCAGAACAGCCAGTATAAATAATAATATCAGCAGCAGAGTACTGCCAGTGATTGGCCGATAGGTTGGTCACATGGTTATCGGCGAGTCTATAAGTAGAAGTGGACATCTAGCACACACCTTATATTACAAAAAGAAAGCGCGTGGTGTAATGGTTAAAGTCATGGGAAATGGACTCGTCGCTTCGAGTTCGAATCCTGGACGTGGTAATTGCATTTCACTTAGCGCTAATACCCTTGGGAAAGGTATGAATCCTACTCTCCCTCCAGCTATGGGAAAATAGTAGGGCAGACTGGACTCTTTAACCTTGGTTAGGTAACCGGTCTAGGAGAAGGAAAACTCTGAATTCAAACCTGTTAAACTCCGCTTAAGAAATTGACTTTGTGTTGCATCCTG
>CM042138.1:96367910-96390410 GCA_023376005.1 Doryteuthis pealeii
GTAATGAAATTTCTTTTGAAGATTCAACACATTTGCGGTTCGTCCGTTTACCTGAGTGGGTTTAAAGAGGAAAATTTGCGGATCAACCTTACCTAATTCTTGGGTGTTATTTTTTTTTTTTGTTTTTGGGGTTTTTTTTTAGTCCGATAACAAAGGCAAAAATCAGACGAGTAAGATCTAAACATGGACTCCAGTACATCACGTGACCGAAAAGAGTCATTATTACATCAAGGAAAAGTGCGCCCCCACCTCTCTCTCTCTCTCTCTCTCTCTCTCTCTCTCTCTCTCTCTCTCTCTCTCTCTCTCTCATTCTTTCCTCGCATCATAAAAAGAACATTAGCTAGGGTGCATAAAATGGCTGCGAATTACTACCTAAACAACTGATTTATGACATATCTCTTTCTTTCTTTCGTTCTTTCTTTCTATCTATCTATCTGTTCATATCTATCTATCTATATATACATATATATGTGTGTGTGTGTATGTGTGTATGTTCATTATCTATCACCCTTTGTTCGTTATCTCTCTTTCTCTCTCTCTCTCTCTCTCTCTCTCTCTCTCTCTCTCTCTCTCCCTATATATATATATATATATATATATATATATGTGTGTGTGTGTGTGTGTGTGTGTGTGTGTGTAGTGTTCAAACGATGTGTTTGAAAATGGCGAAGGCCGACAATTTGTAGGGAGATTATGTGCTTAATTAAAGTCATACCTTATTTGTTAATTAATTAATTATAATTAAATGTTTTAGTGCATATCGGTTTAAATGTAAAGCTTAAACAAATCGAGAAAAAGTCAATCTCTGTATGTACATTTCAGCCCATTAGACCTCATCAGCAGAGCTATAGACAGGGCAGTGCTTCGTGCGTGATTCAAACCCTACCTGTCAGGCTGACAGGCGGACATTCTAACCACTACACTAGGTTTCTGGGGAAGCCAGCAAGTGTAGTGTTTAGAATGTCCGCCTGTCAGCCTGACAGGTAGGGTTCGAATCGTGTACGAAGCACTGCCCTGTCTATAAAGCGATTCTCTAGGTTCTAGGCATAAAATAACCCTAGAAGATTGTCACGCCATTAAACTCAATCAATCAATTATGAGATTGGTCGCTTTTCTTGCTAACTAGATTTCTATAAAGATAACAGGAAAAAACAAACAAACAGGAGCCATATAATTTTATGACATCGGGTTCTCTCAAAAGTATTTTTATTATTTAATCAACTAATGGTTCATGGGTTTCTCAAGAGACCCGGCATATTTTTAAGCTGAACATATGGCATCTTTTAATGTATCTTAGCTTTTCTAAATCTGATGGTCGCGTTCTTTCTATCATTGGTATATAGAGGCTCGAATCACTTCTCCTCCGTTCATCCATAAATCCATACTCCCATCTCATTCAACCTCCACTCTTTAATAACCAGTAGGGAGAGCCAAAAGTATAACAATATTTTGTTTTGATTTCTTTCTTTAATGTCATATCAACCTTCGTGGGTTATTTAATGCTAAAGCCATGCTTGTAGAAGAACAGTACTGGTACTACCTGCCTAATCAGATTCCCACCTTTCCCAATGGTATTAGTCCGAAAGTAAAGGCAATGGCGTGACTGGAGTTCGAAATTGCTTACTACGATGCCGCCCATCGTGTAATGGTAATCGTCGTAGGAAATGGACACGGTCTGGTTGGCTAGCGAAGGTTAAATAGACCAATCTGGCCTACTCTTTACCCATAGCTGGAAGGGGAATAGTTGGATGCATGATTTACCCAAGGGTATTGGTGCTATATGAAATCAGCCTCGTTCAGGATTAGAACTCTGGTCTTCGAGTCCATTTCCCACGACGATAACCACTACTCTACGCACCTCCATAAGTAGACACTTATTATGATTCACCAAATGTCTGTATGTCCGTTTGATTTTAACCAAAATTTCAGGGATTGTTAGATTCATGCCAGGAAGGTTTTTCAAAATATACTTGGATGATCCTGTCCAGTAAAAAAAAAAGAGAAACAATATGTTTATTATTTGACTATTTGTACCCATGAAACTGTAGTTACGGGATATTAAATCTATAATATTCAATCTATGGTTTAAAAATTGTTCTGCTATTTTAGCATTGAGCCCCTTCATATGCGAATACTTTTCACATTCAGTGAGAGAGAGAGAGAGAGAGAGAGAGAGAGAGAGAGAGAGAGAGAGAGAGAGAGAGGTGTGTATGTGCGAGAGAGAGAGAGAGAGAGAGAGAGAGAGAGAGAGAGAGGTGGAATCTTTTAAACAAAAAGCAAGATATGTTTAGCGATAAAGTAAAATGAATGAAGGAAATGGTAAAAAAGACATGAGACTGTAGAAAGAAAGAAAGTGAAATAAAATTGTCACTGAATGTGAAAATAAGCTGGAATTTGTGTTCAGAAGATAATGGGGGTCTTATACATTTTGAGGAAGAAAAAAAATGTTCATAATACAAAACAGGTCCCCCGTAAATGAATATATCTGAGAAGGGGAGAAAATGAAGAACGAAAAGACAGACAGACAGATAGGAGAGGGAGGAGGAAGAGGAGAGAGAGAGAGAGAGAGAGAGAGAGAGAGAGAGAGAGAGAGAGAGAGAGAGAGAGAGAGAGAAAAGTTCCGCCTCCGTGTATCGAGAGGTACAGAAATGTGGAAGGGGGAATAATTGATACAGAGGGAGTTTTATTGGATAAAGAGATCTAAATAGGAGAGAATGGCTATGAGGATAAATTGGAAATTTAATCCGTGGTATGCATCAGTGTCGGCTGCCAAGCGATTCGTTTCTTTCAATCAGTCAAACAGCCAGTCACGTGATCGGTATGGAAAAATGGAACCGGGTCTGGTAAATGTCGGTTCTTCAGCTGAAGACAGCGTAAACATTTTGGGAGACGCCGAAAATATGACACGCCCCGAAATATATATTCATGCGCGTAGCGTAATGGTTATCGTCGTAGGAAATGCATTCGACGAGACCAGTTCAAATCCTCGACGAGGCTGTTTGCATTTCACATAGAGCTAATGCCCTTGGGAAAGATATGCATTCAACTATTCTCCTTCCACCTATTGGTAAATAGTAGGCAGACTGGGCACTTTGTTTAGGCAACCAGTCTAAGAGAAGAAAAACTCAGAATTCAAATGTGTTAAACTCCGTTTTTTCACATCCTGCTCATGGGAAGGGATTGGTAAATGTATATATATATAATGTATATGTGTGTGTGTGTGTGTGTGTGTGTGTGTGTGTGTGTGTGTGCGTGCGCGCGTTCATTTATATACGAAAACTTTTTTAAATCACGTGCTTGCATAGTTGACTACGACTACAACTAAACACAAACCAACAAGTCTATATATCTTTGATCGGCACACCCTCTCTTACCCAATCCCTCTCCCCCCCCCCCTCTCTCTCTCTCTCTCTCTCTCTCTCTCTCTCTCTCTCTCTCTCATACACACACACACACACACACACATGCACACACGCACACATACAACACGCACACGCCCCCACTCTCTCTCTCTCACTCGAAACACACACTCTCACTCTTTGAATAGACACACACTCAGACACACACACACACACACACACACACACACACACAACTAATTCTAATAGGAAAAGTTTGCATGGAAAAGTGATCGATGCTATTATTGGAGTATAAAAAATAGAAAAATATTTTTGTCAGAACCACTAGAAGTGCGTCACTTGAAGTTTCATCTGGTACGCTCAATCATCAGAGGGAAATGTGAGAAAAGTAGTCAATGAACTGTATTTATAGTGGGGTGTTTAGTCACATGGTAAGATATAAGTACACGAGACTCACACACACACACACACACACACACATATATATATATATATATATCAGTGTAAACATCAACGGGTGCTAGTCATTATCCGATCAATGACCCCTGAACTAGATTTAAAAATAAAAACGGAAGTCCCAAGTTTTCTGAGGAGTGCGGAAGCGGATGTATCCGTTCCCCCAACCCCGGGAACCACAAACGGTAGTTGTCTGGGCTTTCGTCGGAGGCAGACGTGGGTTTCACATTGACGTGTCTAGGTTAGCAACGAACAGCGCGCATGAGCATGATTTACGATAGAACATCTTGACCTTACACCACACACACACACACACACACACACACACACACACTCACACACTCTCTCTCTCTCTCTCTCTCTCTCTCTCTCTCCTCTCTCTTCTCTCTCTCTCTCACGAGCCTAGAAAGAAATAAGCAACCTCTTTTCGACTGTAGGACTTTCATATTTTGTTTCTACTACTAATAATAACAACTACTACAACTCGACTTGGCCCCCTACGCAACACACCTTTTAGCACATATATGATAAAAAGGGTTGATGGCTTGTCATGAGGACAATAGGGTTGGGACAATCATATAGTTGCTAGGGCTTGACGTGACCAGCCGAATAATCAGAGCCCACCCGTCTAGCCTAAATAAGGGCCAAAGTGGTGTGTTTCATGTCATGGACTGCTCAGCCACCAGGGTTCCATCCTTAAGCATCACGGTTCAACACCTACGGCCAACAGGATTTTATTCCTCTGCAGAAGTGATGTTGGTGTATTCTTTTGAGGGCGAACAAAAATTAAAATACTATCAACCTATTCAATTGTAATCAACTATAAACAAGACGAATCAGCCATTAAAATTGCATACATAGACACCTAGAACCACCAGATAGAAATACGGGTCAGATAACCTGATCGTGATTAATAATAGTGCACCTAAAAAGAGACAACTAAGTAGAACAAATACTGTATATCAATTCATATGCCCTTTGGGAGATTGTATCTCCAATACTAATGATGATAAAACAACACTTAATTCATACATCGGACATACTACCACCACCCTCTACCGTAGAATATATTGCCATTTATTATTATTTATTATCCTATGCGAGTGCTATTTGCATACACATCAATAAACACATAATAGAAGACCAGAACAACCTCATAAACATTCAACAAAGTCTACTTGACAAGACTAAAATATTATATACCATTAATTATAGAAAACGACCCCAAATATAAGAAACGATAGCTATTAAAAATAGACGGCCAACATTCAGCAATATAATATATATAATATATATATATATATATATATATATTGATAAAGGGTGAATGTTCACCCCAAATATCAGAACAAATCGAACAAGGGACCTAACAACAGCTAGATATTGAAACTCTGTTTCTTTCTCGTTATTTTTACTTGTTCATTTCCATGCTTCATAATACCAAAAAACAACGCTCATAACAAAGGTTATACACAATCAACTTATATAATATGGGTTCTATAAAGAGTGCTCAGTATCATGGATAGAGCATTTATATCTAAGTTAAGATATCGTGGAAATTGAGTCAGCGGAGTCTGGTTACTGACAATTTCTCGCCTATGGGATTTTCAGACTAAGTGGGAAATTGTTTCAGTTGTATACGCTGTGGTTTGATATGTGGTCTGAAGATCGCATAGGCGAGTAACTGTCAGTAACCAGGTGCCGTTGACTCCATGTACACGTCACTTTAACTTATATATATATATATATATATATATATATATATATATATATATATATATGGGGGGGTGCGCGCGCATGTATTGGGCACTTATTTTATATTATTTCATTATTCCAACTAATGCGGTTCCTTTTTCATTTTCTCGACAGTCAAGATTTTGACTTAATCGCTTTTTTTGTTTGTTTTTTTGTTGTTATTTTCTCCTCCGTTAAGTCATATATATATATATATATATATATATATATATATATATATATATATTGTTTGTTTTTTGTCATATCTATGTTTATATCTGTGTAGATTTATTTCTATCTATCTATCTATCAGTCTGTCTGTCTGTCTGTTTGTCTGAGAAATCGATATGAAATAATTTAGGTATAAAACAAAAATAAAACAAAGCAAAACAAAACAAAAATAATGAGATTGATGGGTACTTATTCAGTATAATTGATTTAGGTGTAAGTCATTTGGCTTTTACCCAATAATTTGAGATATTCATTTTACACATCGTATTTAACAATCAAAATCTGATTTTGAAAGCCTGATAACATTAAACCACATCAAATATATATATATATATATATATATATATATATATATATATATATATATATATATATTTCTAAACTCCGCCAGTGTAAAAACAAAAAATCCCGGCACTATGATTTGTAATTAAACAATACAAATTTCCCCCCATATATATATATATATATATATATATATATATATGGGGGGTGTTTGTGTGTGTTGAAAGAATGAATAAATAAATAAAGGAAAGAAAACGTTGAATGGATAAAAATGGTTTAATGAAATGCCAACACGTGTTTTGGCCGAGAGTATGTCCATGTACACATCGTATTCTATTTATTATTATTTTCAATATGAAATAGAATAATAATAATAAAAACGTATATATAAACATTTTTATGACCTAAATAAATTGGAAATAAATCTAATCCTCTAGAAACACACAACTTATTAACAAATCATAATTTCAATCTGCAAAAATCTTCGATGATCGCTTTTGTCCACGACCGAAACAAACATATGGCTGAATCGTCTACCATATCTCTCCTTAATACCATTACTCAAAGACCAGGCTTTTTTTTTCAAATATCACATTTTCTTGCTAAAATTATATTAAAAGACTTCAATATACAATATCAAAGTTTAAAAAATTTAAACTAAAATTTAAAATCCAAATCACTTCTTAACAACATTAAAACAAAACACTTCCACATGCGTTTTTATACCTCTGATTTCCTTTTCTCTATAACTATAAACATCTCCAACTTATACAAATTAAATTTGATTACTTTATTTTATTTTTATTGTTTTACCATCATCATCATTATCATCAACTTCACTCCACGAAATGTTATACACCCGCCTAAGCTATTGGCTCACTGAAGAACATGTGACAGCAAATCTCTTTATATTTCCAGATTTCTTCTTACCCACCAACGGAAAAATACCAACATACTTAATTTATTAAGATACAGTAAATTTTAACAATGACCACTAAGATTATATTAAAAACAAATAAATTACCAAAATATAATACACGTATGCTCATATTATCAAACCTAACAATACTTATTCAAAGATTCATTAAATTAATAAACAAATATGATTATATAATAATAACATAAACACAATTCTCTACTTCAAGTTTCTTGCACAAGTCAATAATATTATTTACGAAAATTTAAAATTCCCCTTTTTTCTCATCACTGAATATTCTTTATAATCAAACCGTAAGTGTCACCAAATATTACTTTATTTCTCCAACCGTAAGCATCTCAAAAAATGTTCAACAAAAAAAATATTATTTTTTCGAACACTTTTAAATTCTCTATATTTTGACCTTTTTAACTTTAAATATCAAACATTCAGTCCTAAAGAAGGCCGTTTTCTTTGTATACTTTAATTCAACATTTTCTTTCCTTTATTTATTTATCGTTTTACCATATTGTCGGATTCATTTCCATTTTTGCAACACACACATACACACACACACACACACACACACACACATATATATATATATATATATATATATATATATATTATAATAATATATAGTGCTATATAGTGCTCAATATCGAGGATAGAGCATCAATATTTTATTAAGGATAGCGTTGACATAGAGTCAATGGCGCTTGGTTACTGATAGTTTCTCGTTTATGTGATTTTCAAACCAAGATAGATATCAAGAAAGATAGACGGATATATTGATAAATGTATTGAAAAAATAAACTGAGATTTAGACTTGTAGATATGTATACCACATTGGTATTGCGAATTTTAGATGTTCACACGAGTACTGAAGGCCAAAATAATAGGAGAATTGTGTGAATTTTACAATTAAGTAAATTAAGGAAAAGCTGCCAGGAAAAATTATCGCTTGATAAGGAAGTTAATCTCCGAATAAGGATTTGTATTTACCCAACCCATTTGCCACGGGTAGGCTGTGACACTTGGTGACAATTATGGGACATCCAACGTCGATCGAAGTCGCTATTCAGTAGTAATGGATCTGCGAAAATAGCTTGCTAACAACAGGTACAAGTCCGCATGATACAAGGCTGCATGTATGAGGAAATTGGGCAATTAAGGTGTACCATCTTGATCTTATCACTCATATTGCAATGGAGGGGTACTGTCTTGATCCTATAATTCTTAGTGCAATGGAAGTGTAACGTCTCGATTATATCACTCATAGTGCAATGGAGGTATACTGTCGTGATCCTATCATTATTAGGGAAATTGAGGTGAACTGCCTTGATCCTATCATTCATAGTGCAATGGAGGTGTACTGTCGTAATCCTATCATTCTTAATGCAATTGAAGTGAACCGTCTCAATCCTATCACTCATAGTGCAATGGAGGTGTACTGTCTTGATCTTATCATTATTAATGCAATTGAGATGTACCGTCTTGATTCTATCACTTATAGTGCAATGGAGGTGTACTGTGTTGATCCCATCATTGTTAGTGCAATTTTGGGGTAATGTCTGGGGTCGGGTTTCGGGTAGTTCTTCGATCAATAAAAACAGATGGCAGAAATGAACTTACAATAAGTATCGATTCTTGGTGTTGGCATAAAATTCTTCTTGGGAATCATTTTTGGACGAATTAATTCTTGAAAAGCAATGACTAGCGTATTAAATAATTAAAGTCTTTGTCTCTGTTGGCAATTGGCCGCTTCGGCATCTCGTTCGATTCGACCAAAGGGAATCATCTCTATTTAATCAGTCTCATTTTTCAGCTAATTATTTTAAAAGTTACTAATTTCCGTTGTCGAAAATGATTTGGGCCGAATAATTGGAAAGGCCGATCAATGGTGTTATTGCTTTGACTTTACATCTCCCACAAGTCACTTTGGGCCTTCCATAATAAAAAATAAATAAACATTAAAGGAAGAAGCAAATCAGGAGAAAAACAATAGCATTATTTTGTTTTTGTTTCGTGTTCGCTTTTTATTTTTATTTATTTGAAGTTTTCAAGACAATGTTCTCATTTATCAGATTGTTATTTATTGAACTATAACAATAAAAACAATGAAGATATTAATCATTCCTCCCTTTTCTCTCTCTCTCTCTCTCTCTCTCTCTCTCTCTCTCTCTCTCTCTCTCTCTCTCTCTCTCTGAAGAAGAAGAAGAAGAAGAAGAAGAAGAAGAAGAAGAAGAAGAAGAAGAAGAAGATAATGGAAAAAGTAAAAAAAAGAAAAAAAAAAGAGAAAAACAAAGAAGAAAAATAAAGAAGAAAAAGAGAATTAAGAAAGATGGTTTAGTTTCTTTGTTTTAATGGCATATCAACCTTCGTGGGCAATTTAATGCCAAAACCATCCTTGTAGAAGTGGTACTATTTAACCCATAGCTGGGACATGAAGAAAGTAAAATGAAGGAAAACTATCGGAAGAGTAATGAAAGACAAAAGAAAGAAAGAAAGAAAATGGAAAAAAAAAGTAAGAAATGAATAAGAAAAAAGATAAAGAAGGAAAAGGAGATGAAGGAAAAAAAGAAAAAGTGAAAAAAAGTGAAAAAGGAGAAAAAAGGAGAAAAAGGAGAAAAAGAAAAAAGTAGAAAGCAGAAAGAGAAAGAAAATGGGGAAAAGAAAAGAAAAGAAAAAAGTTAAAAGAAGAAAAAAGAAAGAAACAGGGGAAAAGGAAAAAAAAGAAAAAGAAGATAAAGAAAAGATAAAAAGACGAAAAAATAGAAACGGAAAAATAAAAATAAAATAGTAGAAAGAAAGAAAGAAAGAAAAAAAGAAAGAAAAAAAAAGAAAGAAAGAAAAAAGAAAGAAAGAGTGCAACCAAAATACTAATTGTATAGTAGGTTATGAGTTGACTGGGTTTATTGAACTCTGTCTAAAAACTAAAGATATTGACTTTAAGATTGGAGATCTATTTTTGAGAGTCTAAATAAAGAAAAAAAAGATTCTCAGTTTGTGCCAATAGATAAAGAAGGAAATATCTTTTTTCTAACAAGAATCAAAATAGACTGACGTAACAAGTCCAATAATCTCGGATCAAATAACAATCTTCAGAAATGTTGTCTTGAAGTAAATCAAGACATTGCAAATACAACAGATAAGTTTGTTTTTGTCTAAAACAGTGGTTCTCACCGTGGGGCGTACTCTCCACAGAGGGAGGGGGTATTTTGATTTTTAAGAGGAGCAATTGAAACTAACGAGGTCTGGGTCCAGATTTCTTTTCTGTCTTTTGTTTATTTCATTTTTACTTTTCATAGATGACTTGTTCTTTTGAAATTTATTTAAACTAAGGTATTGGCCTTTTAAGCTTCTTCAGCTTAAACGAAGTCCACTTTTTAAATTCTAAGAATTATATATTACCACATTGAGGGACATCAGGATTTTTTAGGTGATTAGGTGGGACATAGCAAAAAAGGTTGGGAACCGCCGGTCTAAAAGATTATATCGACAATTCTTTATTTCAAAGCACGAGATCTGAGTTCGAATCTATCGTGTATACTCGTATACTCATTGACCCACATGGTATATTGATTACCGTCGTAGAAAATTGACAAGGCGAGTCGAGTTCAAATCATAGCTCTGTTACTACCATGTTGTCACCCTGTCATAGTGAAGAGGGATTGTGTATCTCGGTTCCATTTTGGCCTGTTATTTTCAGGAACAACACGGAGACATTTTCTCGTGTGCGCACACAATTTTATTTTCCTGATGCTTTGTTGACCCGTACGCGTTTTTGGGAAGGGGTGTACCAAAGATAATAAACGCGTCTCACCCAAACCGGCACTAGACTCAATTCAATTAACTTCTGATTCTACTATCCTATCGTCACCTGGTTTCGCGATCCTCTAGGATAATGAAAAGCCTCGTTCGAGATTACTCTTAATTCGAGACTGCTACCATTCAAACTATATGACAGTGATTTTCCAGTTTACCGTTAATTTACTCTTCTTGCTAAAAATGATAGGTATGCCTATGCATTAATTAATAAAAGTTCTAATGACTAAAATAAATATCAAATTCTACTGATAAAAACACAAATCCTTGGAGAAAAGACCCAATATAGATTTTTTTAAAGATGCAAATAGACACGATGTATAATTTTTACAATACTTCAAAGATTTCCCATGACATTGTTATTATCTATTCTGATCTGTGCATATCCTACTTAAAGTTAATTCGAAAAAGATTACAATTAAATAGAAAGGTTCAACGAATGATTTACGTAGGGATTAGATAAGGCAAATTACGTGTGAACATGTTTTGAATTAACCAATCATTATCTTAAAAATTAATTGCTGAAATATGGTAGCCCATAAGGGAACACAATTTTAATCATGTCGTCCTCCTCTTAATTATAGGTTTTCTCATTCGTCGATTAAATTTTATAATTACATTAATGAAGAAATCATTTTTGAAAAATAGCGTTTATCAGAAGCGGAAATGTTATTGCAAATTCATGGAAACTAATTGAATATTTATTTAAAAATGTATGATAACTTTTAAAACATCTCTCTCTCTCTCTCTCTCTCTCTCTCTCTCTCTCTCTCTCTCTCTCTCTCTCTCTCTCTCTCTCTCTCTCTCTCTCTCTCTCTCTCTCTCTCTCTCTCTCTCTCTCTCTCTCTCTCTCTCTCTCTCTCTCTCTCTCTCTCTCTTCGGGTCTCAAACCCGGCCAGTGGTAGCTGTTAACGGTATAACCACACTGATGAGAAGTGATACTTCGAAACACGTGTCTGTGATACTATATATATATATATATATATATATATATATATATGTATGTGTGTGTGTGTGTTCATCTCTCTCTCTCTCTCTCTCTCTCTCTCTCTCTCTCTATATATATATATATATATATATATATATATATATATATATAGTATGTTCACATATTTATATATCTATCTATAACAGATATATGATACATGTTTATGCGTTCGTTTGCGCACATGTGTGTGTGTGTGTGTGTGTGTGTGTGTGTGTGTGTGTGTGTGTGACTTATTAAGCACCTTAGTGGGAAGAAGAAATTAAATGGAGAAAGGATAGTTTTGTTTTAGAGAGAGAAAGACACACACATAGACGCAGACACACACACACACACACACACACACTGCGTAGAAAGGTGTAAAATAAATGAGCGTGAGTGGCGGTATAAGGAATAAGCTGGAGTAAAAAAAAGAGAAAGAGAAAGAGATTGAATAGAAACAATTTTGGTTAAGAGTCTACGTGGTAATTGGAATGAATACATGCAATGCCAAATGCGATAGACGAGAAAGAGAAGCCGTCTACTCACCTATAGTTAATTACTAAGATCATCTCAGTCCTCAACAGGAACTAAGTAGGAAGAAATGGAGGCGTTGGGATAGTGATAGGAAAATTAAGTTACGCCAGTTTTCCAAGTGGAGATGATCAGCTCACTTAGAAAATCATTTCAAATCTTCGCTCTTATCGGACAATTGAAGAATAACAGTCTAAGAGCTTACGAGGAATGACAACAGAATATAAATGAAAGAAATACCATTAAAGAATTAATGGTAATTGTCCATGTGTCATCGAAGAAAATTCTTATACTATTACATCTAATAATGCCAGAGTAACAGTTATCGTCGTAGAAAATGGAATAGGCGATCAGAGTTCAAATTCTGGACGAGGTTGTTTGTTTTTTTTATTTTCACAATAATGCTCTAGGAAAAGGTATGAATCAGTTTCTTCTCCCCTCAGCTATGGGTGAATAGTAAAATTTGGTATGATACCGAGTCTCGGGGAAGGAAAACAAACCGGTTTTACTTGGCTTAAAATCTGTCCCATCCTGTCCAATACTACTAGGTCGTCAATTTGTAGAATAATGAGAGACGTGACGTCAGCAGTGAGTTGACGCGTAACGCATACGTCGAGAGAGTGTGTGGCAATGCAAAGATTCTAGAAAAATATTAATGGAGAAAACCCGAATTTAAGCATGTGAATGAGGGCGCTGTGATCACTGACCTTGGGTTCTGATTGGACGAGCAGTGCTAAAAGTGCGAAAAGTGACAGAGAGAGTGGAAAGTTTGGGAGTCTGGTCTGAGATTTTGAAGAATACGGGCGGAGAGATTTGGTTGGGTAGCGAAAGGAGACCGATCGCAAGATGGTTTCTCGACCAAATGGTCATTTCTCGAAATTGCGTTTTGAAATAAAATAAATGAGCTCTGAAAAAACAACACCGACGATTCTTGTGTTCGTTGATTAAAAACTAACAACGAATGCAAGGACAGAAAGAATCCAAAAAGATCCCAAGTGGTTCAGGACCCCTAGAAGAATAGATAGAATTCCAGCCCAACAACAGACCCAGCTACCCAGCTACTCCGATCCAGAATACTAAATATCCAGATAGACGACTGTTAATCCCCGGCGAGTTTAGTGATAAGTATATGAAAATTACAATTACCTACTCCTTAAATTGGCACCCCGACGTAACAAATTTAGTGTAGTATTAAAATATTGTGGATAAATTTATCGCCATACAATAATGGATTATATGACCAATATACTATAGGCGGTATCACATGACCAAGCATAATTCTGCCCGAAGATACTCCTTTTCGAATTCCCAATTTATTTAAATCATTGTGAAAAAAATATCAGCAGTTTGGCTTTATTTTATCAAGTACCCATGAATATTTAAGTTTGCTTCATAGAAAGGAGACGTGTGATCAGCTCACGTGACGTTAGAGATATTGGGTTACATCTGTCAAACGGGGCTATGAGATTCGACCTTCAGGCCATTCGGAAACTCAACGCCCGGTAGTCAGACAGAGCCAGCAGTATCAAGATGTGCCAAATTGGCGTCTTTGTAGACAGATAGGTGACAGTCTGGTGTCACTTGAGTTGTGCCTGGTATAGAATCTTCAGAGGATCTAACAGAAAGAAGAAATCACATACCCGGTTCAAGCTCTCATGCTCTCTTTATCTCTCCAAAAATTTAAACTAGTGGTTCCCAGACTTTTTCAGACTTGCACCCGCTTCCCAGTAAATTCCTAGCGCCCACCTCATACACAAAGTATTTTTGTATTCTTCAAATTGAAAACAACGGCATGGGTAACTAGTGCACCACTATACGTATTCCTTTCAGGCGTCAAGCAAACATTTAGACCAGGGTCCACCAAATTAAGGATCCGGCCCGTGAAGGCATTTTATCAGGCCCGCCGACGGTATTTGAATGTTCTTTGATAATGTTTTGAAAATAAAAATTTGGTTAAATTTGGTTGTGAATCTTACGCCACTCATCCATGAATATAACATGGAAAATAAATTTTGCTTTACATCTTTTTTCTCAGATCTTTCGTTCTGGCTAGCAAGTATTGAACACAATAATAATGTAGGCGGCACTCGTTATTTTTTCAATTATCCGGCCCACCGTGAAAAAAGTTTGATGATCCCTGGTTTAGACTTTTGACTCTGATTTCGGACTACAATTTATAGTTCTTATGTCAGATTTATTCTACATAAACTGCAAATATATTCTTTTACCTTAGTATTTATGACATGTATTTTGTGATTTCGATTTTGTAAAAAAATAAGTTATTTATTAACTGCTCTTAATGCTATCCTGTCACCCTCCACACACCCTCTTTTTGCCTCACCACCCTTTTTTGCCTTACCGCTTCTATCTAAATCCCCTCTGCCCTCCTAGATCTTTTCACCGCACACAGGGGGGGGACAGTACCGCCGACTATGAGAGCCACTGTTCTAAACAAAATTGGGATGTACTAGACAGTAGTTCTCATCTAACTTTTCTCCCATGCGTTTTGTTAGATGGAAAACTACACAAAGAATCTGAGTGATATCTTGAAGAAATCTTGGAACCAGAACCCCACAAGAGAGCAGTTGCATAGCCACTTGCCTCCCTATAACACAAATCATTCAAGTAAGACGAACAAGACATGCTGGACACTGCTGGAGAAGTAAAGACAACGTTCTCTTGTGGACACCTACACATGGACACACCAACGTAGGCCGACCAGCAAAAACCTACCTCAGTCAGCTCTGTGTGTATTCTGTATGCTGCGCAGAGAACCTCCCGATAGGTATTGCTGGTGAGAGAGAGGGTCATGAATATTCGTGCTGTCAGCGTGACCTGATGAGGATGATACAGAAGTACCTTAACTTATGTCAGTTATGTATGTATATTAAGTTATGTATGTAGATGGATAGGTATATAGATCTAAGTATAGCGTAGATATAGAGTTAACCTCGTTTGGGGATTGTCCGACATAATACGATTAACAGAGCAGGTTATCTTGAAAACTGACAGCCACTCTGTTTACACTATCTTAACATGCTCTATCGCCGATATTGAGCACTCTTTATAGCAAATTACATTATTACTTAGCGCCCTATTGGCTGAGCTTAGAATAGGCCGTCTGTATGTCCTCAACAAAGGGAGAAGACCCTTCCAAAAATGTTTGGTTGGTACCAAATTTGCCCAAATTCTTCATGTTAGAAATTCAAATAGAATCTTACTTTTGTAAGCAAGATTGATCAGTACCAAAGTTGTCTAAATTCTTGATGTTTTTGGTTTGGTTTGTTTTACGGCATATCAACCTCAGTGGGTCATTTAATGCCGATAAAGTTTTAAAATAATCAATTCTTAATGGATAATACAATTTTTTTATAAATACATTTTTCTATTTAACCCATAGATGGGACCCTAACAGGTACTACCACTCCGGGTCAGAGTGGACCAGGGAGCAATGGTGATGAAGGGGTGCTCTACATTCCCCAAACCTCCAAAACTGGAACCTCACCATCAGATAGAGTTTAACGTCATTCCCAGGACATGTAGGCCCGCAGCCACCGCCTTCTAGCACCCATATGATAAAAAGGTGTTGGGGCTTGCCATAAGGGCAATAGGGATGGGAAAATCATATAGGTGCTAGGGCTTGACGTGACCAGCCGATTGATCGGAGGGGGCCTCTCCGACTAGCCCAATATAGGGCCAAAGTGGAGTATTGCATGCCATGAACTGCTCATCCACCTGGGCTCTATCCTTAAGCATCACGCGTCGCCACCCACGGCCAACAGGTGGCCCCATTGGGGGAGTCTTACCCCTCTGCAGAGGTGCAGTTGGTGCATTCTAACGCCCTAGCCGACAGGGCGTATTCTTGATGTTAGCAATTCAGATAAAATCTTACTTTTGTAAACAAGTTAGGTTGGTACCAAAGTTGTCTAAATTCTTCATGCCAGAAATTCAGATAAAACCTTACTTTAGGAACCAAGTTAGCTTGTTACCAAATTTACCTAGATTCTTCATGTTTGAAATTCAGATAAGACCTTACTTTTAGAACTAAGTTTGTTCAGTACCAAATTTGCCTAAATTCTTCATGCCAGAAATTCAGATAAAATCTTACTTTTGGAACCACGTTTGGTCGGTACCAAATTTACCAAATTCTTCATGACAAAAATTCATAAAAATCTACTTTTTGGACCAAGTTTCTATTAAATAATAATCACTTGTCTGCACACAATTTGCAACCTTGAAAATTTGGATTCTCAAGTTTTAATTACTGCGATTGTTTTCGGGGATTTTTTTTACGTGATTTTTTTGCGACGCATTTTTTTCTGGCACAATAACAATTTTTACAACTTGGAAATAATTTTGGGAATAATCGAAATTAATTGCAAAATCCAGAGAAAAACACCCACGAAATAAAAGTAATTATACGGAAAGAGTCCTTCGCAGGAGCTAGCTTAATTGCCCCCTGATCGAGTGGCTTTTAAGCTAGTTCTTTGTAAAGCTGAATAAAAAAAAAATTAGCAAAGAAAAACAAATGAGTTGGATAACAGTAACCAAAGTTCAATTGGTAAACAACTAAATGATAAGCTCTGGCCAGTTTTAATGAGAGATAATTTTTCCTCAAAAAGGATTATTTTTTATTCGGCAAAAGAACTGCGGCTTTTTAGAAATAGTTTTTCCATAAAGAGTGTTTTAAAATATCATTGAGATTATTGAAGTCATTGAGACCACTTCTTTAAAATCTTAATTAAAACTAGCAGAATAAAAACACCCTCCGGGCGATGTAAAAATTAATTTTTGAAAGATGTTGTCTTTTTTCTTATAAAATCAAGTTCCTCACAGTTAAATTCAATTTAATTCAAATAAGGTTCTATGAATTGATGATTTGGGGTAATGTGACATAAGCAGTGACATAGTTTCGGTTACATACAAATTGAGGCTGAATATCCATTATTGATATATATAATATAATTTGGACTTATATACAGGAATCTTCAGACTGGTTACAGTAGTTGTTTTGGTTTTTTTTTCTATTTGTGTCAGAAAATATGTGTTTAGTGGGATTATAATTCGCAATGACTTTCTTAATCATTAATTTATTAAGGAATTTGTTAGATAATTTTTCTCTTAAACCCTCTCTTATTCTCTTACCCCTTTCTCTCTCCCCGGCCCTGTCGGTGGGGATGTAGAATAAGCTGACTGTACCTCTGCAGAGGGAGAGTCCGCTACTAGGGCAACCTGTTAACCGTGAGTGATGACGGACGGAATTTTGGTGACTGAGCAGTCCATGACATGCAACACTCAACTTTGGCACTTACTTAGGCTAGACGGACAATCGGGCCGGCACCCTCTGATCAATTGGCTGGTTACGTCAAGCCCTATGTTTCATCCTGACCGTATTGCTCTTATACCAAAACCCCCAACTGCTAGAGATGCGGTGGTTGAGGGTCTTAGAGTCCTGAGTATGACGCTAAACTGTATCTAGTTGTGAGTTCTCAACCTGGAGCTCTGGGGATTGTGGAATACCCCTTCATTACTCGCAGCTCCATTCTGTTAGGATCCCATCTATGGGTTATATAGATTTTTTAAATGAGTTTAAAATGTCTACAAAAATGAGTTAAGATATTTTAATTCACAGCAAAAATGAATAAAACAAAATGTCTTATGCATAAAATAACCCAAAGATTGACATGCCGTAAAATCCAACGATTCACCCATTCTTTCTCTCTCACTCCTCATGGTCCTAAAACCCTTTTAGTTCGATAATAGATCGGGTACTTCTGCTATTATTATGTAAATTCATTATGAATGAGGTAGAAAGGGATTGTCGGTGGTCAGGAATTAGATATGCGATGCTGACAGAATAAGGCTATTATATGCATAATAAGGTAGATGCAGAAAACCGAACGGTCTGGCGCCTTAATGTCAAGCAAGACACAAAGAGGAGTGAGGCGGAGAGGAGAGTAGCCTCGACAGCAAAGAGAGCCAGAAAGATGGAGAGAAAACAGCAGCCCCAGAAAGCATCACAGTTTGTGTGCAGTCAGTGCACCAACGACTGTCACTCAGGGATTGGCCTGCACAGCCACTTACGCAGATTCAGATAAATCTTCTTTTATTTTTGGACACTACGCCATCGTCCTTAGTGGACGGAAAGGTGCCAAGAACAACAATGCATAATAATAACGAGAGGAATAGATGACGGGAAGAATGTCATAATAATGATGCGTTTAATATTGTCGAGACAAATCTGAAAGCAAAAAAAAAGGTTACGGCTTCTTTGGTTTTGAACTGATTGTGACTGTCATAAGAGGATTAAAAGTCTTGATTCATTTTTCAATCAGTTTTTTACTTTGTGAATCAAAGACGCGGAAAAACACGCTAACGTATAGATAATAGCACGAAAGGTTCGCAGCGCACATATACATGTATGTTGAATGATAAATGGAAAGAAAATGTTGTATGGATGAAAATTTATTGTAATGCCGAAACGTGTTTCAACCAATTTGTTTTTGTATACATAATATCCTATTTGGTATTTTTTAAAGTATAAAATGAAATAATAATAATAATAATAATAATAATAATAATAATAATAATAATAATAATAGAGAAACATAAAATTTATTGAAATGTCGACATGTGTTTTGACCAATTTGTCTTTGTATACATAATATTCTATTTAATATTATTTTAAATATATAATAATAATAATAATAATAATAATAATAATAATAATAATAATATCACCTTATCCCAGCAAGAAGACCAGGCCTAGTGTTGATTAGCAAAAAAGAAAGAACTTGTCAACTGGTGGATTTTGCAGTTCCAGCAGATCACAGAGTAGAGCTAAAGGAAAATGAAAAGATGGACAAATATCTGAACCTTGCCAGAGAACTGAAAAAGTTATGGAATATGTGAGTGAAAGTTATACCAATTGTAGTTGAGGCACTTGGAACGGTCCCAAAAGGATTGGAAAAGGGTTTGGAAAGTTTGGAAATCAGAGGAAAAATTGAAACCATTCAGAACACTGCACTGCTGCAATCTGCCAGAATACTCAGAAGAGTCCTGGAGACCTGAGGAGACTTGCTGTCACTCAGACTCCAGTGAAAGACCATCAGCTAACACTGATGTGAAAACTCAAAAGGAGTAAATAATAATAATAAATATATTTATACATACACACACATACACAATTAGTGTCAGGGCTTTATATATATATATATATATGTTGAATAAATGATTGGAAGAAAAAATATATATTCTTTGACTAGGATAAGATTTGTTGCTGTTATTTAGTCAATACGTGTTTCAATCAGGCCTTATTTACATGTAGGGAAATATTCTATTTGAAATATTTTTAAATATAAAACAAATAAAAACAAAATATCGAGCATGCAAATTATAGATCGTCTTCGGGACATAGATTTATTTATGCGTACGTTGAAACTTTGATGGGCACTTGCGTAATGGTTATCGTCATCAGAAGTGGAATCGGCGACGCGGATTCAAATACTGGATGAGGTATTTTGTGTCTCACTTCGCGCTAATGCCCCTGGTGAAAGACAGGATTCCATCTCTTCTTCCCCGCACCCCCGCTATAGGAATATTAGTAGGGTATACTTTGGTTAGGAAACCAGTTGAGCAGATGAATAACTTTGAATTTAAACCTGCTTTACTCTGCTTAAAAACTGACCTAATGTCACATTCTGCACATGGCGGAAGGGTTAGTTAAATACATATATTGAAAATCTGTTATCAAAAATACGAATATGTAGCTGTCCGAAACCAAGTACACATAAACACGCACACACACACACACACACACACACCACACACACACATATATATATATATATATATATATATATATATATATATAAATGTAAGGCAATCCAAATGACTGATTGTAAGGGATGATTCTATTTGGGATCTTCGAAATTTCACTATACAATCATACTGTATGCTCTTGAAGGTGCAAATATATATACTCATACAAGGATTTTTATAAATCCTAAAAAGAGCTCAATATATAATAATCAATAAAATTAAATTATATACAGAGCAATATTTATATTATTTTATTATATATTAATGATAGGAAAGTAATTACAATGCGTATAAAATTAAAATAAAAAGACGTTTTAGTCTTATCGATTTCAAAAGTTACTTTGAAATCGATAAGACTAAAATATCTTTTTATTTTTATTTTATACGCATTGTAATTGCTTTCCTATCATTAATATATAATAACATACTTAACAATGCTTCAAGCAAATTACCAAATACTATTATATTATTTTATATAAAATATATGTATATGATAAATATATATTTTATATAAATATATATATATATATATTTATATGTATATGTGTGTGTGTGTGTGTGTGTGTGTGTGTGTGTGTGTGGACTGCTATAGATAGATCATATGGAAAATCTGATCTCACTCCTAAGATAAAGCGATAATTCTACCAAGCTGTAGCTAATGTGCGGCTGCACCACTTTGGCTTTATAGAAATGATTGAAAAAAAGGCTAGATGGGAACTGAACAGGAATGTTGCGTGATATCTTGAGTAAATCCTAAAAACAGCGCTCCACAAAAAGCAACTGTACGGCCACTTACCTCCTGTCACACTAAACATCCCAGTAAAACGAACAAGACATGCTGGACATTATTGGCGAAAAAAAAGGGGTGAACTCGTAATTGACGTTCTCCTGCGGGTACCTACAATATGGACACGCCAGAGTGGGCCGACCAGCTAAGAATTACATTGATCAGGTCTATGTGGATATTTGAAGTTATAAGAAGGACATGCTATGAGCGATGATCAATAGGGACGGTTGGCGAGAGGATCATGAGAATTCGTGCTGTCAGTGTAACATGATGACGATGATGATTATATATATATTTAGCTACCCCTCCACACGAGCAGGATGTGACACGAGGTCAATTTCTTAAGTGGAATTTAATATGTTTTCAATTCAGAGTTTTCCTTCTTCTACACTGGTTACCTAGCCATGGTTAAAGAACCCAATCCGCCCTACTATTTGCCCATAGCTGGAGGGAGAGTAGTTGGATTCATACTTTTCCTAGGGGTATAGCGCTATGTGAAATGCAAACAGCTTCTTCCAGGAATATAACTCGGGTCGACGAGTCCATTTCCTACGACACTAACAATTACTCCACGCACCTCCAACTTACGATGATGATGTTGATGATCTATGCAATTTTGTTCAGCTCGGTAACCCTTCAAAATAGCAATGTGCTTCCGAATTTTTCAGTCTGCTTTACCGATTCCGCATAAAAGATTCTCGAAACATTGTTCTGTTCTGAGACGGCATTCACCCTGGGTCGGTGGGATCCGGCTCTATCCAACGAATTCAGCAGTGGATAATTCATGTAAGGAGTGACAAAGGAATAGGAAATTCACAAGCGGTACTCAAACCCCACATGGCATATCCTGATCAGAGGAAGAAGATTTACACAGACAAGTACGCCAAAAGCTGTTGATTCCTGATGATTATGGAGACGTCCTTTGGATTTTCGCCAGAGCCCCTTTGACCGGGTTTGGCCCTAATACAACTGGGTGTCAGACCTGTCCACCTTGGGTAACCCTACCAAGAACTTATGTTTCTGACGGCAGGACTCTGACACTACCAAGTTTACACGGCCCTACCGCGATGGGGAGGGGTTGGACTTTAGAAATAATGTGCCAGATGGCCGTTGAGCAAAGAGCTTCCTCGTCCCTTTTACAGGTCTTGTTTTTCGTTCTCCGGGGTTTCTAGCCACTGTGTAGGGTTACCGGTTTTGTCGCCGATGATCCGACTATGAAGCAGGTAGTACTGTGTTACATGGTACCAGTAGCATATTGAGCGACCTAACATTTTCGAAAGATGTTGATTTTAGAATCACAAAATATGACTAAATACCCTGTTGTGCTGATTGTAATAAAATTATGGTAATTCTGCCATGATGTTTCTGTTTTTAATTTTCAAGCCCAAGGAGGGGGGGGGAAGCAAATTGTCTGAGTTTTTTTGTTTGGTGATGGAGGTTAAATATTTATGAGCAGTACTGAATATATATGTCCAGCCATTTGATATTAATGATTTAAGACAATGGCGCCTTGAAAATGCTTCCCTTGGGACTTCAAACATTTACTTCGGCATTCCTTCCAGTTTTCAAAACAGACTGCAAAGTCACA
>CM042138.1:96392910-96405410 GCA_023376005.1 Doryteuthis pealeii
TTTGAATTCAATTTTTATCTTTTTTTGAAAATATATCTATGATTATAATCAAACATTTCTAAATGAATCAAATTTCGGCATAAAGTAACCCATAAAAAGTTGATATGCCGTTAAACAAATGAATCAAATCAAACCAAACCAAATAAAATTAAATAACTCATAAGAAGTTGATATACCGTTAAAAAAATGAACCCAACCAAACATTTAGAAATTGAGAAAATTTCGGCATTAAATAACCCATAAAGAGTTGATATACCGCTAAACAAATAGACCTAACCTTAAATTTGGATGTTGCAGTATTTATTTACCACGTTACAAAAGAAGTGTGACACAAGGTCATTGTTTTTAGAGTGCTGAGTTTGTATAACCATTAGATATAGCACATGATTCTAGTTCGTATTTTAAAGATGAGTCTTTCAGAAGTTGTCTGGTTTGCTGGGATTTGCTTACAGAACACAAGGGCATATCATTTAACCTATACTCCTTAGTGGGATGAGTAGGTACTATCTGGAGGGAGCAGATTTCCGGTCACACGACCCCTAACTTTTTTGGTCGTCTGATATTCATTCCATATAATCAATTTCATGGGCGTATCCAAGAGACTCTAATACATATACTAGAGTGAGTCAAAAGTTTTGCAATATTTTGGTAAAGTGAGACTCAATTCGGCAGCTCCGGATGCTTTTGTAGAGGTCGAAACATACTGGACTACAATATGTCGAGTTCGTCTGATATTCTCAGAGTACTACTCACCGGATTTACCTTTATGACTTGAAGCACTCGGAATCCTTGCTTGATCGTCGAGTTTCTTGCAGCTCGAGATAAATTTCCCCAACCATCAACTTACTGTACTGTGATCAACTGCGCCTTCACATTTCACACAACAATCTTTTGTTTCTTCCACAGCGTTATGGCCTCGTAACGCATAAGTTACCAAATTAGAAAACGTTGCATGGTCATTTGAACAGCTTTCAAATCACGCACGGGGTGAAACAATGCTCAACATGTCAGCGCACCAACAACCGCGTTACTACCAACCACAGCAGGTACATCTCATGGCTTGAACTGCTTCGTGATATTGTTGCATACTGGGGTTTTCACAGTACCAAATCAGCATATATGTCGTATACCCTTTCTTACTTCTTACTCTGGTCGTATTTTCTTCTGGCCGGCTTTGGTTCTATCTTCTAACATCTTGGTCTGGTATATCTTCTAAGGTCTGGTCTTCTATTTGGGGACTTCGGGTCTGGTTTCTGTTGGGATTTCTCGTTATCAGAAGCCCTGTGTCATTGTTAGTTTTTAGGTAATAAACACAAGACTTCGATTTATGTTGATGTTACTTTATTTCCAAATCCCCTACCCAGACACCTGCGCAGTTGAGGGACCGCGTGTATAACACGACTTACCCCTTCGAGCTCGCTGCTACCTCTAACTGACTTAAAATTACTATATCCTTAAACCGGAAGACAGGGTTTTCTATGTCTTCCGGTTCTCACGATTTATCCCTGGAAGACAAAGTCAGAGTGAGGTCAAGCGCTGTCACTCACTCTCAAGGCCATCAGCTGCACTAATCGCCATTATGATTTCTACACTATTGCCATAATCATTAGGTATCTAATAATTATGTAACAATATACGCACCGTAAACTAGCACGTACCAACATTTTGCAAACTTTTGACTCACCCTCGTATTATGAATATTATTATTATATTTCATGTCATTATCAATAATTTCCAGCTGTATCTTTTTTTCCTATGCTATAAGCGCTGACAAGTACTGGAATTGTGACAATTTCTGGTGTTATTTTAAACTAGGTCTTAAAGCAGCTGGAGCTGCTGCTAGAATCTGAGAAGTGGAAATGAAGCAATATCTATTTGCATTGTAGAAGGGAGAAACTCGTCTCCTGAAATAAACCGCAAGTTGTCGATTAGGACGCTTAAAAACGCACACCAGCTATGGGTTAAATAGTACTACTACTGTACTCCCACGTGGATGTCTTTGGCATTAAATTACCCACGAATGTTGATATGTCAATAAACAAAGAAACCACACCAAACCTTAAAAACACTACAATTGAAAACTGTCATATAATACCTAAATAATGAGAATGGAATCGTTTGTTTTTCCTATAAATATTGTCTGACGAAACCTCAGAAGGGAGAAACAACGAGATCTTACAGAGCTTGTTAATTCAACCTAGCAATTGCTAATCCCTCTGTACACCTTGTAACTTTGCTTAGTAAAGTTTCTTTCTCAATTCTTATTACTCGTTGTGTTTCTGTCTATTATTTCTCTGTTAACTCTGATACTCGAATTACAAGAAAAACTCTATTAAAAGCAGGACAATCATAAAATGTAATCCGTAGAGCATTACCTAAGTTTCAAAAAGGTACAGAATCTCCCAGTAGGACTGTAGTGATATGTAGAGTGCCTAATTAGCATAGCTAATGTACATAGACTATATAAATAGTTGATTTGTCAGGGTGAGGGAAAGAACCGAACACGCAAGACTAGAGAGATCCACAAGGCAACGCTCCGTAAGAAGGACTTCGGCAAAACATTTTTATTTAAAAAAGTAACATTATAGCTTCATCATAAGGTTTGGTTTGTTTACTTTGTTTAATGCCATATCAACCTTTTTGAGTTATTTAATACCATGGTCATTCTTGTAGAAGAACAGTAATGATACTATTTAACCCATAGTTGGAAATATTGAGATTCATACTTTTCCCAAGGGTATCAGTTCGAAAGTGAACCTAATTGCATGCCTGGCGTCCAAATTCGTTTACTACGATGCCGCAGTCCAGTACGTTAGCCACTAAGCCCTCTGCATTATAAGAACAACATGAGTTTAAATGTGTTATAAAAAACGAACAAGCTAATTGCTTAACTCAAGTTTTACTCAATATAACCTAACTGTGGTCCAGTTAAGGGGAAGATTCTTTATCATCTATAGTGAACTTATCCAGGGGGATACAACTCTGTTTGGCTTCACCACAAAAGATAGGTAGGTGGGGAGGTATTTACCCGAGCCGTTCACCACGGGTAGGACACAACACGAAGTCTCAAATACGGGATATCCAGCGGGGATTGAACTCGAACTTAACCACAAAACGTATATCGTTCAGATCTCGCTTATGGTTCTTATTTCGGTTGCAGAAATTAAGCACCGCCTCATATATGATCATACCGAAGGATGGTTAAACTTTTTTTTTCAGATCTGCCAAATCACTTCTGTGTTTGTTTGTTTTTTTGTTTTTTTCTTGTTGTTTTTTTTTTTTTTTTATTAAATCTTGAAAAATATTAAAGCGAAAATACGGAGTCTGTTCGAATCTCAAAATCCTACAATATACTGAAAGTAGTCAAAGCACGAAATCTTACTAAATCTGAAAGCCTCTTTAAAATCTATAACGATTAAAAATCCTAAGAAGCAAGACAAATCGCAGAAATAAAACGATTACCTCAAGAAACCAATATAAATCTCATCTTCTGAGAAAAAAAAACTGCACATATTATGCAATCAGAAAGCAAAGGAGATAACAAGGATACAACAGATACAAGTCTACAGACAAATAGAAACGATAAGAAGATCGTGATGCGCCAATCTTCTTAGTAGTCTGCCTTACAAATCAACTTGATTTACTATAAGTAATAAGTAAGTAAAGTGAGTGAGGTGGCCTATTATCGGTATCAGCCGGACACCTATCGTCAGCCCCCATATGCTTTACTGTACAGATCAGATTACCCAAGTTGTACCGGTATCGAACCCGGAACCTTCCGATTCCAAAACGGACACTCTACTGACTGAGGTAAAAAAGGTGAGGTGGGGCTTAGAATGAGCTGACTGTATCCTCTGCAAAGCGGTTAACCTCTCCCTCCCTGTACTGTCTTGATCCTGTAATTCTTAGTGCAATGGGGATATACTGTCTAGAGTTGAGGTGTGGGTATTTCTTTGATCAATTATTTACCTTAACGTATTTACGCAACCCGTTCGCCTCGGGTAGGACGTGACACAAAGTATGGGGCATCCGGCAAGTATCGAACTCGCTATTCAGAAGTTATGGATATGAAAGACTATCTTGCTAACGAACACACCACTATAGGACGCCCCAAAAACAAACAACTAACATGCTGTCTATCATTAAAACTACTTACAGTTTCTCCTCCGCCCCCTCCTTCTCCTCCTCTTTCTCCTCTCTTTTTTCTTCATCTTCTAATTCAGCATATGCAAATATTTCTTCTGTCATGTTTGGTTTAGCCAAGTGGAGATTATTTTTGTCCGAGATTTTTTTTTGTATAGATGTATTATTCTTAATATTCAATGATTTGCGTATTTCGTATTTTTCTTTTTGGTGCTACTTTTTAAAGGTTCGTTCTTCGATATTTTGCAATGCAATTCATCTAAAGAAGAAGATACCCCCCGTCCAAAAGCAAATAACAGTAGAGTGGGAAAATGAAGTTAAAACAATTCCGGGCTTAAAGTAAGAAAAATAAAAGTCTAGAATCGACTGATCATTGAAAAAATGACAAAAAAATAAAAAAAAAAGAAAAACATAACACACACACACACACACACACACACACACACACAAAGAAAAATATTCTAACAAAAAAAGCAGAACGGAATTAATGTAAGATGGCGTGGCTAAAAACCGGATTTTACAAGCACAAAAACGAATGTTTTTCCCGACAGTGTGTGTGTGGCATTGTATAAAAAAAACAGACAGCTGACATAAACATTTTTTTTTATTGAGACAATTGATGAAAATTGATGTTTTAAATTAAATAACAATTGAAGTAAATTTATTACCACTTGATATTTGCTTGGGTATCATTGAAGAGTTTTTTTCTCTTGTGGCCATGGTTGTCTTTTTTATTATAATTTCCAGTTTTCTTATAATTTTTGAGGAAAACATCAATTGATGAATGATGGCGATTCAATATTACGATGAGATAAGTCCAAAACCTTTGTATACCACAATTTCATCTTTTGTTTTTCAAACTCAGACAATTACTTATTAGTCATTAACAAAGGACAAATCACTAATTAGGATATAAAATCAAGGAAAAGCAAATAATCAGAAATTTCCTATTTTGGGGTGGGGTATTTCTGAGAATTTTCTATAAAAGAAAATGATGATATATCGCCACATCTAAGTGAACTTTGACAGCAATAATCACTTCCTATGGTTTTTGACTGTTTTGTATATATATATATATATATATATATATATATATATATATATATATATATATATATATATATATATATATATATATATATATATATATATATATATAAGGTCTGTAAAAAAATATCGAGGTTTTTTTTTACTTTTCGACACACCTTGTATTCTGAAAAAAATAACGTTCTATTCATTGATATTTTTTTTTCAGAATACAGGGTGTGTCAAAAAAGTAACAAGTTTAAAGCTGTATTTACGAAGATAGAAATGAAGAATGAATGGAACGTTACTTTTTTTCAGAATACAAGGTGTGTCAAAAAGTACGAAAAATCTCGATACTTTTTAGACACACCTTGTATATAATGTTGTTAGGGAGTACATGTATGCTTCTTTATAGATATATGTGATGGATTGTGAGAAATTTTTTGGTTGTATTGAAAGCATGTAAAAATATAAGATAAGGAATAATAACCAAAATTCAAGTGATGATTGTTTTGGTGTTTTAATCTTCTACTTTGAAGATTAAAAACATTGTGAAAAGGTAGAAGTCTACCTGAGATATTGAAATTAATAAATGAGATTAAAAACAATACAATATTCATCACTCTGAATTTTGGCTATTATTCCTTATCTTACATTTTTCATGCTTCCACTACAACCCCAAAAATACCCCAACAGTCTCTGTCTCTCTCTCTCTCTCTCTCTCTCTCTCTCTCTCTCTCTCTCTCTCTCTCTCTCACACACGATCGTGAGTGGTGGAATGGCTGTCACCCCTTTTGACTGAAGTGGTTCAGCCACTGAGAGGAATAGATGCCGAGGCGAGTTCTCTCGGAGCAGAACGTCTTTTTCAGTGGAGAGATCCGGCTATCCGACCTGAAGAATTTCTGTTTCGACATTTATTCCTTTCAGCTGTCGAATCACTTCTGCCAACAGAGGTGACAGCAATCCTCCTATTCACAATCAGAAGGTTGCGAGTTCAATCTCCGCTACAAAAGGTTTCTGTAGACCATTGGATAAAGGGTCTCGTTTGAAAATAAAGACACTTATTTATTTCTGTGATGCCTTTGTGCATCGGTAAATAAAGGTTCTTGTTTGAAACTAGAGGTGTCTGTTTGTTTTTCTCATTACCAAATGAGCCACTATCCTGTTAGAAAAGAAGTCTGAATTGGCCGTTGTGTTCGTATGTCATTCTTTGCCAAAAGACATATTTATCCACGTCCACCATTTACAAACTTGCGATTTTCTTGTGGTTTGGTCTTTTTTTTATTGATTCTGGTTCAATGTTTGATCTTCATGGACAAACTGTCTTACGCGAACACCGAAGCTAATTTTGATATAACTTGGCAGGGACCAAACATTTTTGCTTTAGTCTTTTCTCTCACATACAGCAATTCGTGGGAAAAAAGAAAATCTGCGGCCTTTTTTTTTGCAAGTAATTCACGTATAGGTATGGTTGTTTACTGTTCGAAAATCTCTTCATCTATTTATTCAAAAACACCTACACTAACGGGAGATACATTTCTGTAACTTAGATATATAATAATTACACTGACTTCAGCATAAAATAACACAACAAGAGTTGACACGGTATCAAATAAACCGACCTATCAACCATCTAAAATATATGTATCTGTTTGGTTTAGTATCTTTGTTTAATGCCACTCACAAGAATATGCCCCCTCCGGGCGTAAGTATTTAGATTTTAATGTAATGAAATATATTAGATTAGAAAGACTAACGAAATTAAATAAAAACTCATATAAAAAGATTACACTTATTTCAATTATATTTTAATTGTTTTCTATATTAAAAAAAAAAATTCATATGAATAAAATAATATTAGAAACCAATAACAGCAAGTAATTATTTATTAAAACCGGTTTTATTAAAACCAGTATGCAAATTAACCACACTATATATTATGTAAACATTTATTTCTTAGTGATATATAAGACACAATACAGGATCTTAAAAGCACTAATAACATGGGCCTTTTGGGGTCTGTGTTTGTTAATGTAGATTAACAGAGTTGATCCCAAGGGGCTATCCCCCCAGGCAACACTTGCCCCTTGATTTAAAGGAGCAGGACTGGGTTTCTTGCCCAGTGCCTGAGGCGCCCCCCTTGAGGGGGAATGCCGACGGGATCAACGCATTTTTGTGACTACCACCCATGAGCTTCGGCTTGTGGGTGGGCCCATATAAAAATGTTCTTGTGTCACGCCATCATAAGTGGGATGAGAGGAAAATACCCTTATAACATGGGCTGTTTTAAGACAAATCTACCTCAGATTTTCATAGAGACGTCGTTGATAAATAAGATTTATTCCATGTATTAATGATATAAACCTTCGTGTATTATTTAATGCCAAATTCATTCGTGAAGAATGGAAGTGGTACTATTTAATCCATAGCTGGGGGAACGAATACATATCTTCGATGTCCGAGATCAGCTAAACGAAATGAATTGATTTCCTCTCCTACATTTGTGAGTTGTGTGATCAAGCAGTATACAGCGGATAGTGGAAGACTCATTGTTTTTTCTCAACTCTCTTTTATGCTGGTTCATTTTCAATTTGTTCCAGGTATTCTTGGTTTTATAAAAAAATAAAGAATTATTAATTGATTTCTTTGATAAATGCATATCAAGTTTAGTGGGTAATTTAATTTCAAATCCATCCTTGGGTAATGGTACTATTTAACTCATAGCTGAGGGGAGTGAGGATGTTCATATGTTTCCCAGGGGAATTAGTCCGAAAGTAAATGTAATACCACAACTGGAGTTCGAACTTGCTTACTACGATGTCACAGTCCAACACTAACCCCCTTATCTGTCTATTCAAAAATATCCGCTCTGTCAGCAGACGCATTTTTGTACGTATTTTACCAACCCCTCCGAACGAGTAGGATGTGACACAAGGGCAATTTTTAAAGCTGGGTTAAATTGGTTTTAATTCAGAGTTTTGTACCGTATATATAAAATTATTAGATTGTTTGGTATGTAATAACCCAACAAGAGTTGAGATGCCATTAAACCAACCAACCTAACAACCAAATCAACTGACCGTCAAAAATAAATTCCTCTGTTTATTCAAAAACATCCACCCTGTCGACAGGATTAAGAATAGACTTTTTGTATTCATGGGAGAAGGGTACCACCCCCGAAAACCCCGGTTATCCGACTAAAGTGCATCACTGCATCCATTAATGAAGCCACAGCTATGGAGCGTTGAGGAGTATTGGGGCGTGTTGGCGAGCGTGGAGTACACTTTCATTGCCATTACTCCCATATCCACTTTGACCCGGCGTTGTAGTACCTGACAGGATTGTATTTATGAACGAAATAGTTCTGTTTAAGATAGCGAAATGTTTGCGCGTTTAAAATTATTGTAAAGTTACATTTTTCAACCGTATATAAAATTATTAGACTGACTTCGGCATTAAATAAACCAGAAATGGTTGACATACCGTAAAACCAACAAACAGCCATAAAAATAGTTTTATTTGTTCATTAAATTTTGGTCAATATTTTCTTTCCTCTCTCTCTCTCTCTCTCTCTCTCTCTCTCTCTCTCTCTCTCTCTCTCAAGTTGCCACAGTATACTTTCTGAGCTTTTCAGCATACTGGCTCTTAGTTTCACGCCTTACGCGATCTTTAATGTGTCACATATGACTGTACGATTTATTATATATATATATATATATATATATATATATATATATATAAGTCGTACAGTCATATGAGACACATTGGTCTAAAGATCGCGTAAGGCGTGAAACCCAGCTCAGAAGTATATATATATATATATATATATATATATATATATATATATATATGTATTATGTATTGGAGATATGAAAATAAAATGCCCAATTATGGGTGTAAGAGCTATATTTATTTGTTCTAGTGTACTATACAATTAAAAGGTGATTGTTACAATTGGTTTCAAAGCAGCGTATTAAGCCACTTATCCCCTGCACGTTGCACCCGTGAAAAATATTATAGTGGTTATCGAGAAGGAAAACTCAAAATTCAAACCAGAATTGGAGAGGCATGGGCTTCAGTCGGTGATTTCTGCCCAAGACACATTACATGAGTAGTACCCTGAGGACCTAACCACCTTACGAGATATTTGTTTCTTTCAATTCTTTTTACCTGGCACAAGGCTAAAAGTGTAGTGAGCTCTGCGAGAATTAAATGTACAACAGAAACCAGGTCAATGTTGTAATGGAATATTCTACATTCTCTCTCTTACCCATGTGGTCTGACTATATATATAGTGAGCATGGAATTATACTGGGCTGGCTTCGAGGATTAGTAGCGTGTCTCATTATTATTTGTCTGTCTTATTGTATCTCTCTGCAATAAAACTCTTTATCTAAAATCTACGAACTTATTGACTGGTCTTTCCACTCGACTACAACCTTGTCTGATTGTATCTCTTTTAAGGATACAATAGTCAACGAGACTAGCTTGTAAACTCCTGCTCTACACCAGACGTTCTTAAAGTTAGTATTATATCACCCAATAAACGTTATGCTGTACATCATTACTTTGATATTTTTTTACCAAACGACCTATTTCTGAAAGACTATTTGTAAAGTGTCGCCGACGCACGTCATCCAAATATATCCATGGTAACACCACAGAGACAGACTGCATTCTTTTTCAACGTCTTCGATAAGGCCTTATGCACACAAATATATCAACAACCCACTCACCTTTTCGCTATCTTTCCTAACGTGACAGTCATCTTATTTTTCTATTCACAGGCCAAAATAAATAAAAGGTTATAAAAGCATTGATTTTCTTTTTTAATTCAAATAATCTGGAACAATTTTAGCTTTCTCTATTTCTCTATACACGAGGGTCATTCAATAATTCAGGTGAAATTTCTCTAAGGAGTTGTGCTATAACCTAATAAAGGTTATTAAATGAGAAATAACGAAACGGAGGTTGGAAATGAAATGGAATATTTATAACATTAACAAAATACAATACTCGCCAGCGGCTTGAAGAAAGGCAAATCAATGCTAGTGGTATCAGACTACTCAGTCAGTATTACATAACTCATGATTTAAATAGGTAGCCTGTGAACTATGTAAGTAGTGTAGTATACATTTTGAAATTGAGTTCCTTAGAAATACAAATTGCAGAGTTGAGTGGAAAATTACTGCCGATGATTGACAATGTGGTAACCTCCGCTTGACACCCCCTCCGAAAAACGTGCCAGTAGAAGCGTTTTTAGTTAGTTGCGACCAGTTAGTCGCCGTGAGAAGACGTTGATGTCGGCTCTCAAGATGTCGCTTTCACCGCGCAGTTGAATCCTTGGACTGTGGGTTGTTTTAATAAAAGCTATAAAGAAAACAACAAAGTCTTGCGTATTATCTATAAGAGATGAGCAGGCACCCAGCCCGAACAAGAAGTAGAATCAACCCGGAGAAATCAACCCAGAGAAATGGCCGACGAAGTAGTGAAGAGAACTGAAGTAAAAACCAAATCTATCATCCCCTCCTTATCATCCCCTTATCATCCCCTCATATCTCTCTCTCTCTCTCTCTCTCTCTCTCTCTCTCTCTCTCTCTCTCTCTCTACATTATATACCCGACGTAAGGGGTATATAAAATCAGTATAGTACTCTTGTATTTATGAGGATTGGGAGGATTAGGGTTATATCAAATACACTTTGTTCATAGGCAGGGTATATAAAGTCGTCGGGTGGCCTAATGTCGGTATCAGCCAATCATCGAGGGAGCATCCCTTTTCACTAGCGCTAGATGAAAGAGATTGTTTTGCGTCTGAGGTGTAGCGCCACGCCTACCATCAGCTCTTTACTCTACCGCACAGATCCCTGTGCTACTCATACGCTGAGTTGGTGAGGGCCGGTATCGAACTAGGAACCTTGTGGTTTCTAACCAAACACTCTACCGACTGAGCTAACTGAAGCACTGTCTACATTTGTACCTTTATCTAGGAAATCAATAGAGATGGATCCTTTCATGTCACAGAAGAATGTCAGCACGACTTTCTTTACTGACCACTGTGTCCAGAACTTTTTTCACATGAAGTTCGGTGTATTTCCACTCCATCGACTATCTTTTCAAATCTGACTCGTTGTAGCAAACCCATGTTCAGCACATTTTTAAACATTTTTTAGCTAAAATATGCTTCTCCATAGACATCTCATATTCCTCTGCAAATTTCACATGGTTTGCAATTTTCAGCCACCAAAAATGTGATAACAGACCTCGGTTCAAGCTTGAGTACTCTGTTTGATTTGTCGCTATTTTGAATTGCCTCAAACAAATTATGTTTTAAAAAATATTTGCTATAAACCAATTTCAAACAATGCAGAATGTATATTTATGTTTAAAAAATTGAATTCATTTTTTTTTTTTTTGTTTGTTTGTTTGTTTGTTTTTGATTTTTGGGGGTTTTTTTTGAGAGTTTTTTTAATCCCTTTATGTATTGAATGGCCCTATGTATTGAATCGACCATATTTCTCTGACGAAATAAAACGGGATTTCTAACAAACTGTGTCAGTACTATTGTATGTTTGCACCACTTGGATTCTAACAAATCAGTTTGAGAAAAGGCTAGATTAAAACTACAAAAGGATTCTACGTGCTTTTTTAACAGATCTTGGAAACATCACCTTATAAAACAGCAGTTGTACGGCCACTTACCTTCTATCTCGTAAACCTTCCAAGAAAGGTGAGCAATACATGATGGGCGATGCTAATGTTGACCGACCAACAAAAACTTATATTCATCAGCTCTCTCTCTCTCTCTCTCTATATATATATATATATATATATATATATATATAAGCGCTATGTGAAGTGCAGCTTCGTCTAGGATTTGAACTCGGGTGGACGAGCCCATTTCCTATGACTCTAACCATTACACCACGCACCTCCAACCTTATTTCAATCTCCGAAATCTGTTTCAACATTGACTGTACGCCAAACAGTGAACCTAGAATCCAAATGAGTACAAATCGTTTAAAGATAAATATAAAAGAAATGAAAGACTGATGATTTCTTTGAACTGATCTCAACTCAAAAGTGCCGGTGGATTTTGTTTTCAGATCTACGTATTGATCCGTACCGGAAGACCGCCGGCAAAACGACACTCTAAAGGACGTGTTATTCTGTTGACGTATTTGAAAACCAAACGACCACTGTTGCGTTTTGCACTCACTACACTCTAAAGGACAGCAGCAATGAAAAGAACTTTACCAACAATGGCACTATCAGGAACAGCCAAATAATGTTGAAAATGAGAAAAGACTCGTTTTTTATTTTTACTCCTTG
>CM042138.1:96410410-96450410 GCA_023376005.1 Doryteuthis pealeii
GCGGTGGAATCACGTGGTCATATCTGTACTCATCAAGGAACCGTTTTTCTTTATTTTTTATTTTTGAACCCCTTCCACATACTGCTTGTTCATTAACAATATGTGTATAACTTTATCTGTTTGGGCACAATTGTATATTCTTTCCTTTTAATACCACTGGAGTATAGGGCCGGTTTAGTTCAGTCGGTAGAATGTCCGACTAGAACAACAAGGTTCCTGGTTTGATACCGGCCCTCGCCAACTCAGCGTATGAGTAGCACAGGGATCTATGCGGTAAAGTAAAGAGCTGATGCTAGGTGTGGCGCTCCACCTCAGACGAAAAACAATCTCCTGGGTATAGCGCTATTGAAAAGGGGATAGACTCTCTTACTGACTGGCTGATACTGACTTTAGGCCACCCCGACGAATTTACTTTATATTGTATACATTAAATGTGTCTATGAGTTTATCTTGTATTTACATCTGTTATACTCCTATTATATTCGGCTGTAGAATACACAGACTGCACCTCTGTAGAAGGGCAAGACCCCCACATGGGTTCATTTGTTGGCCGTGGGTAGTGACATATAATGCTTGAGAACAGGATCGTGTGGCTCACCAGTACGTGAATCGGATACTAAGTTGCCTCGTGACATTCAGCTCTCCACTTCGGCGCTTACTTGAGCTAGACGGGATGTCATAGAGGCCTGAACCGATTATTCGGCTACTAATGTCAAGCCCTAGCACCTATATGATAATCCCAGCCGTATTCTTCAATTTGCCCTTATGACAAATACCAGACTCTTTTTATTATATAGGTGATATAATACATAGATGATAAAAGACGGTGACAGAGACAACTATCAGTTTCACATGAAGTTATTTCTTCCAATAGATTGAGACATATGAAGTTAATGAAAATTATTACTACCAATTTATTGATAAAAATAAAGTTAATGAATCTAGCATAAAAATTGTTTCTTTCAATCTAATGTCCAGTCGATTTTGGATTTCTGGGGTGTGTAGAGTATTCGTTCATTGCCATTGCTCCCAGGTCCACTTTGATCCTGTTGTATCATTGAGGTGGAATGATACACAGAATAATGGTGTGCTTAATATATTTATTCATCACCAGCATCCGGTGCCAACGGTTAGATACAAAATACAGAACAAATAAGTACAAACAATTAACAAGACAAAACTTAAACTATATAGAGGAGGGTCAAATGTGATATAGCCAAACGCAATAAAGTCAGTCTGAATATTATTCAGTTTGTTAATCCGCTTTAATCGTAGGCTATTTTAAGGCTATGAGCCAGTCCCTCTGGTAGAGTGCTGAAGGGGAGCTAGCTACTCTACAACAGACCCGGAGTGGTAGTACCTGTTAGGGTCCCATTTATTGACCAAATAGAACTGTTTGTAAGTTAAGGAAAAGTATTTATCAGCTTTTTAATATTTCTCTGAATGTTTGAGATGAGGCTTGAAGATTAGTATTCGTCCGAATAACGCATAATACTAGCTTTTTAATACATATGACGTTAATATACTCTAACAGTAAAATTGTTTCTACCAAATAAAATTATTTACCTACAATCTGTTTGCTTATAAATCATAAATACCAAGAAACAGAATTTAATATTGAGAAGATCACAAGGGTTGATGTGCCTTTAAACAAAATAATCAACCAACATTAATCATTTCTAACAACTAATACACATAAAAAGTTAATAAAAGATCTAACATCTATATATTAATACTCGTGTTCCTTAAAGGTACAACCGTTATCATCTCGCAACATCCCCTGGTTAAAAATGAGACCGTCCAAATCCCCCAAAATGAAATGCAAACATGTAAATGCTGATTATCTGGTATTGCTTATCCGAAGAATTATTATTTCTTATGAGAGTCGTCACCTCAGCTAAATAAGGGACCATTCCGTTTTTATTATAAAGAAAAAAGGGAAGAAAAATGCTACACACAAAAAATATAATAAGAAAGAGAGTAGGGAAAAGATAGAGAATGAGGTCAGCGCGTGGAAGCGATGACGCTAATCTGTTTTAATCGAATATAATGAAAAGAAAAAAGAAGGAAAGAAAAAAGAGTGAGTGAGTGAGAGAGAGAGGGGGGAGTTAAATCAAGATTATTATACTTTTTACATTTTGCGATAGCTCTTAAGTAAACATATCAAACGTTGTAATATTCAAATTATCATACTGCAGTATATCCACAAATCATAGATTTGATTTGACATCAAATACCCCATGAGGGTTGATATGCCATTGAGCAGCAACCAATGAACCGAGCAACATTCCGTTATGTTCAGTGATAGTATGTCACGGATATACTAACGCTAATATAGGTCCCTGATGAATGGAGACTCCCCTAAATATCGTCCCTACCCACAAGCAACCAATAACAGTCTTCAACACTATCTTTCCACGCTTAATCTTGTAGACAAGACACGCTGGACAATGTTGGAGAAATAAAGACGAACTTATAAGTGACGTTTTTGGACACTTACATATGAACACACCAGAGAGGGCCGACCAGGAAAAACTTATATTGATCAGCTCTGTGTGGATACTGGATGATCGAGCGGAGGAGGACTCGCGAGGAGTGATGGCCGATAAGGATGGGAGCTGAGAGAGAGAAGAGAGAGAGAGAGAGAGAAAGAGAGAGAGAAGAGAGAGAGAGACGGGAATCCCTACTGTCAACACGTCCTTGATTATGATTAATAAAACTTTACTGATCTTGCAACAATCGTATCAGAATGATCTTTCCTCGTAAACCGCTCATGGAAAATTCAGCTTGATCATCTGTATAGCTAAAATCCCGCCCTCAGAATAAGTAGGAGTCATTTGAAAACGGCAAAGCACCAACGCTAACGATGAAAAATATCCCCATAACGTTTATCTGATGCATCACTCGTTTAATGGTGGACAGTTCAGGATGAAGGGCATACAATATGATAAATAATTTCCTTCTTTTTTTTTCTCTCTTGCTATTGCTTCGGGCTGGGCAGAGAAATTGTTTCTTGGATTTTACGCTAAAATCTAAAATATCGTCCTGATGCTTATATAAATTGGCATCCTTGCGTCGACTCATAGTGTATGAAGTTAGTTAGGACTGAACGCTTTATTTCTGTTCATTCATGTGTTATCCAAATTCTAAGAGGCAAAACGGCCATTACACTATGAACATACTCTTCATTCAATTTCATTCATTTAAATGCACACACACACCGCGCGCGCTCGTGCGCACACACACAAACACACACACACACACACACACACATACATAATATATATATATATATATATATATTATATATATATATATATAATTATTTTCTGCTTCTCTCTTGATGAGTCCGGATTAAAAACACTTACATCTAAAAACGGACCAGATTATCATGCATTATTCTGCTCTGATGGTGATTTTTTATAAATCGAAATATTGTCAATATCAGCAATGGAAATGATATAAAATATATTCATTTTAACAACATTGTGTGTTTTCATACCCTTTTATATATATATATATATATATATATATATATATATATATATATATATATATGATCCAGTATGTATAAATACAGTGAATCTTTAAATCACTAAAGAGTATTATAAAAAATGTCTGAAGTGTGGTTTGAATGTTTCCTTTTGATTTACTTCTCTCTCTTTATTTTTCTCTCTTTTACACTCATTCATTCTTTCTTCTTTCCATTCTTTATTTATTCTTTTATTCATTCATTTTCACGTGTATATATATATATATATATATATATATATATATATATATATATATATGAATAAAAAATTGTTTAAAAACGTTTTTCTTAAATCAAGACAGCGCTCAAATGGATAAACGTAAAAGGAACTCATATCAGCTTCATCATTTAAAGTTTGATGTAATAAAAAATGTAATTGTCAGATGAAAAAAAGATCATGTTTGTATTAGACAGGATTACCATATAATTGTGTGCAAAATTATAAATCCGGGCTAAAAATACTGTCAAGTATCTGTAATATATATATATATATATACATATCATGTATATTGTAATATATATATATATATTATATATATATATATAATATATGTGGTGTGTGTGTGTGTGTGTGTGTGTGCGCGCGCGCGTAGTGATAATTGGCAACATTTATCATACTAAATTGACATTTGTAATTATTCGTTTAGCTACTTATACTAGTACTTGCTGTATGTTACCAACATTGTCCAGGTTAACACATTATGTGGCTAAATTTAATTATACAGTATCATTTGGATTATTCGGACTATTGACCTCCTCTTTATTGTTATCTGTACAATGTTTTTGCCGATTTCTTGTCGGATTCCGAAGCTTTCTCGCACTCGGGAACCTTCTTGTCGTAATCGGGAATCATCATGGAACTTTGAACCCAACCCTTTTTTCAATCCCAAGGGTACCCTGTTCTCGTTGCGCTAACCATAGCTGGGGTACAGGTGTTAAGCTGTGTTACTATTCTATGTTACTGTCGCCCTTGACTATGATTGAACTTGCAGCCGAGAGATAACTGTTACTTAGAAGTATCTTAAGCCAACGCCTTTATCCACTATGCTATGTGTTTAATTGGATAAATCAGTGTAAATTTTGGGAACTTATAAACCTAATGTCTCACTTATACACTTTTTAAATCTCATACTGCTTACCATTGGTTAGCAGTACCTATCACTCAATATGCTTGATCATCTGTGTAGAAATTCGAAAAGTTTGGTTGAAATCGGGCCAAACATAACAGTGCCTTAACTGTACAGAATAACGAGATAAAACATTCTATATTATAACTTTATTTATATTATGTGTTTTATTAAAATAGTTCAATGAAACGTTCGCTGACGTCCGTACTTTGTCTAGACATTGTCCATTTATTATGTAAGTTTCTGTGCTATACCCACATCTTTAAAAGGTTTTTGAAATTTAAAACTTCAGCTGAACACTGAAATAAATTATTAAATGAAGTAAAACAAGTTTTCTCTTTCATTCATTCATTCATTCATTATATATATATATATATATATATATATATATATATATATATATTGACATTTGTAATTATTCGTTTAGCGACTTATACTAGTACTTGCTGTATGTTCCAACATTGTCCAGGTTATACATTATGTGGCTAAATTTAATTATACAGTATTATTTGGATTATTCGGACTATTGACCTCCTCTTTATTGTTATCTGTACAATATATATATATATATATATATATATATAATATATATATATATATATATATATGCTTAACTTGTCCATTCAACATAACAATTTTACTCCCCTTAATGAGTAAGGACAGTCGCCTCCCGCGAAAGGCACATTGTGGGAGCTAGGATCGGAAATGGGTCTTCTGTCGTGATACATATGGATTTGTACCCGAGATAGCTGGTTACACAAAAGTTGAGCATTTAAGTCACTCTTTTTAAGTTAGAAGCAGTTAAATAAAACCTTATTAATTTTCAACTACCTTGTCTTTCATTTTTATTCAGTGCTTCGAATTTTATTTTATATGTAAAAACATAACACTTGACCGTAATCAAAATTTATGCATGTTATATACGAATGCGTGTATTAGATAGGGATATCGATAACATAATTACTAGGAATACTATAAATACTTGAAACCATACAACAATATGAAAATTATTTGTATTAGATAAGAATAATTGATATCGTATAACTGTGACTATGTCTGGCGCGAACGTGTCCGTAATCAGTTTTTTTTTTGCGGGGGGGGAGGTTCCAATTTTATTTTTTATTTTTTTTGTGCTAAAGTGCAGACACACATTAACAGACTTCTGATTCGACTACGTAACACCGTTGACCAAGTAAATGTTTCAAAGTTTGCAGATATAAATTTTCTTTTCCTGCGGGAATTTGGCAAAGTCTCAAGACGAAACAAATTGTCCTGATTTCTATCAGTCCGGCCCATGGGAATCCAAAGAAATCGACAAAACTCTGGTACATGTGTACTTATACTAGGATGAGTCAAAAGTTTTGCAATATTATGGAAATGTGAGGCACAATTCGGCAGCTCCGGTTGCTTTTGTCGAGATTATAAAGATAACGAAACACACTGGACTTTAATATGCCATGCTCGCCTGATACACTCCAATTGCTGTTAAGTTAGGTGCTGCCTCCAGGATTTATTAAAACAGCACGAAGTATCCTTGTGTAGTTCCCATCTAGCTTTTTTTTTTCAAAGTGTTTCGTTTGAATCTAAGTTGTGCTACCATACAATAGTCCTTACACGACTACAGCTTGGAAATATTCCCATTTTATTTTATCAGAGGGATCAGATTCCCATATGGCCGATAACCTGTCAATAGCAGTCTATCCTTTAACTATGAGTATGTTAATATCGTTTTCGGTAGATGAGATATTGCTACCAAGGTATATGAACTAATACAAATTTCAGAGGCTTTTCATGTAATGAGTAAATGGCACTATCTTAATTATATCAGTTAAATCCATCGTCTTTCAGCTTTTATTATATAAAGATAAAATCGTGGTTCAAAGAACGCTAGATTCTAATCTTTTTGCAATTATCATTTTATAGCCATGCAGATCATTATTTTCAGGATTATTATAAATAATGACAGTATTGTATGAATGATCTGCTAGCTTACTTCACTAACCATTACAACAAGCGAGGTAGTTATTTACTAAGCTTTTCTTTTTCAAAGCCGGGTGTATGATGCACTCAGCGTGACCCGAACTCACTAATAACGGTTTGCTTGTCGAACTTTCTCAGCATTACACCACGGTAGATGCTTATAATCATAGCTTGGGTTTGGCGCAAGGACGTGAGTGTTGGGAAACTGATGAAGATAAAAACTCATTACTCAATAGTAAGTGATTGGCGACCACTGACTTTTCTACCAGTGCACAACGCGAGCGCCCATAGTGGGCACATTGTAATGCTCGTTTGGACATATTTCAAGTTTGCTTGTGTGACGTGCAACTAAAATCAGTCGAACGACCACTTGAACAGGGTTTATTTTGGCAGGTCATCTCATGACGTCAACAAACCTGAAAGATGGCATCTCCGGTCAATGCTGAACATTCATAATAAAGACGAGAAAGACATGTTGGGCATGCTGGAAAAGTAACGATATTCTCCAAATGGAATCGTACACATGGACACATTGGTCGACTCAGCAAAAAACTTACATTCCTTAGCTCTGTACGGATATTGGGTGCTGTCTAGATAACTTACCAAGCCCGATTACCAATAGGGGTGGATGGTGGGAGAAATTTCAAAGGAATCCGTGCTGTCGGTACGCTTTGATGAAGAGGAGAAGATGGAAGTATATTAGCCACGTGGTTAATATTGTAGTATAAAATTTAGATGCGGTTAAATCCTAATCTCTTATCTTTATAAAAATGTGTGCCTCAATACGAGTAATTAAAATAAATCTAATACAGTTTTCTGTATTCTATTCATTTTAATTCAAACCAGTTTAAAACAAAAAAAAAATTGTTCTCATTCCTTGAAGACAAAAATAATTAGATAAATAAATAAGAGACTGGACCAGCACATTACTCTCGGTCAATTCATCATTGGAATCACGTGTATGACTGTAACTTTATTTCCCTACTTTCAAGTCAAGACAAAACCATGAATGTTTGAATCTTAGGGTGTCCTGTCCTTCAACACGGTGCAACAGTCTTTTGGAAATAAGTCTTGCAAACTATTGTTTATTGAGTGTTTGATATTAACAAACATATTCAGCATTTAGGCTAGAATTAAAGTATGTTATCTCTTCATGTGTTACATAATTATTGGATCCCTAATGCTTTTATAAGGTATTGTAGAAATCAAATAATGGCGATTAGTGCAACTGATGGCCTTGAGGGTGAGTGACGGCGCTTGACCTCAATCTCACCTTGCCTTGCGGGGATGGAATCGTGAGAACCGGAAACCCCCATAGAAGGCCCTCTTCCGGTTTAAGGATATAGTAACTTTAAAGCAGTTAGAAGTTAGAAGCCGAGCTAGTAACATGTAAGCCTCATCTGCGCAGATTGTCTGGTTTGGGATTTACAAATAAAGTAACATCAACGTAATTCGAAGTCTTGTGTTTATTACCTAAAAACTAACAATGAACCAGGCTTCTGATAAGGAGTAATCCCCAACAGAAACCAGACCCGGAATCCCCATACAAACCAGACCTTAGAAGATATACCAGACCAAGATGTTAGAAGATAGAACCAAAGCCGGCCAGAAGAATAGACGACCAGAGTAAAGAAGTAAATAAAAAGGTATATAACATATATGCTGATTTGGTACTGTGAAACCCAGTATGCAACACATGTATTTTAAGCCGTGCACGAGTTTTGGTCCTCGATGTCGTCTAGAGGACTTATTAAGTAAGATGGTCGATATGTATAGATGGCACACGCGCATGAGAGAGAGAGAGAGAGAGAGAGAGAGAGAGAGAGAGAGAGAGAGAGAGAGAGTCAATGGAATCCGTGCCTGTCGGCCATCTTGATGAGAGGAGGAATTTGGGACGAATTCATCGAGAACCTACAACGGATAAACCCACTCGCCAATAACTTGCTGAACTAACCACTACGCTACTAATGATGTCTTGGTTCGCTTTAATATTCAATAGAAATCAAACCCTTCACAGATTTGAACAACAATAAACGGAATCCTGGAAAACAATTTCACAAAGGTAATTTGAGTGAGTTCAGAAGCGCTAATGTTTTCTCGGCGCATGGCGCGCATGTGTTTATTTTGCAGAGAATCCATATTTGTTTACGTGTGTCAGTGTCTTCTTTATGTGTCTATCTCTCTGTATTTGAGCACACTCGTTTAATGTTCTTTACTCTTTGTGGTTTCTTTCTTGCTGTTTCTTCTTTATTTCTTACTATTTTTATTGTTGTTGTTTTGTTGTTTTTAAAAGGATGTTGCACTTGAAGTAAACAGTTGTTTTGAAGCGCAGTCGAATGTTTTAAGGCATTCTACTGAACAAAAAAGACTTTGGTGCACAGACACTTCTTCTTTGAGAATGTGGCTTTGAATGGTCACAGAACAGAAAAACGATTCCACAACACCTGGTCTGGGCATCTCGACATTCTGAAGAATTCTTTACGACAAGAAAAAAAAAACACCTTTCTTTTTTATTTTATAAATCAATGCATATAGAAACAAAAGATCTAAATTATATTTATATTAGTGCATAATGCGCAAGTGTTTTTGCTTGGTTAAAAACGAAATTGAACCACAACTGGGAGGATATTATTTTCTGAAAATAAATGCGGTAATCAAAAATGTTTGTTACGTAATTCAGAAATACTGTTATATACCCCTTTATTCGGTGTATATAATCAGTGAGGGGGGACAGACAGAACAGACAGATTAAATAAGATATAAGATATTTACCAACCCTCCCGCACGAGCAGGATGCGACACAAGGTCCAATTTCTTAAGCGGAGTTTAACAGATTGAATTCAGAGTTTTTCCTTCTCCTAGACCGGTTGCCTAACCAAGGTAAAGAGCCGTTCTGCCTACTATTTTACCATAGCTGGAGGGAGAGTAGGAATTCTACCTTTCCCCAAGGGTATTAGGCTAAGTGAAATGCAAAATTATCATGTCCAGGATTTGAACTCGGGGCGACAAGTCCATTTTCCCATGAATTTAACAATTACACCATGCTTCCTAAATAAAGATTAAATAGATATATGGGATAAGATGAGGGCTCTTATACCGTTCTGCTTCTTGGCCGGGTGACATGTTCTTCATTTATTTCTTGTGGCCTTTCTTTTGGGGTTCTTTTCCGTGTTGGTTTCTTCGGATTGGGCTGGTCCATTTCTTGTTTAAATTAAATTCAAAAACAAGGCTGTTGGTTGTCAATCATCGGCCAATGGTAACTTTCCACTGAACCCCGTTCTCTGACTCTAATGAAACTTTTTCAATTTCTTAGCTACAATTACGTACATTAAATCATAAGCCGATAGAGTCAGAAGAACGGGGGTTTCAGTGGAAAGTTACCATGCCGATGATTGACAACAAGCCTGTTTTTTGAATTAATTTAAACAAGAAATGACCAGCCCATCCGAGAAACGCACACGGAAAAGCAACCCCAAAAGAAGCCCACAAGAATAAATGAAGAAACATGTCCCGGCCAGAAGCAGAACGGTAATAAGAGCCCTCATCTTATCCCAATATATCTATTTAATCTTTATTTAGGAACATAGGTGTAATGGTTAAATCATGGGAAAATGGACTTGTCGCCCCGAGTTCAAAGCCTGGACATGATATTGCATTTCACTTAGCGCTAAACCCCTTGGGAAAGGTATGAATCCTACTCTCCCTCCAGCTATGGGTAAAAATAGTAGGGCAAAGACTGGGCTCTTAACCCTTGGTTAAGGCAACCGGTCTAGGAGAAGAAAACTCTGAAATTCAAATCTGTTAAACTCCGCTTAAGAAATTGACCTTGTTCGCATTGCTCGTGCGGAGGGGTTGGTAATATCTATATCTATTTAATCTGTCTGTCTGTCTGTCTGTCCCCCTCACTGATTATAATACACCCAATAAGGGGTATATAACAGTATTTCTGAATTACGTAACAAACATTTTTGATTACCGCAATTTTATTTTCAGAAAAATAATATCCTCCATTGTGGTTCAATTTCGTTTTAACCAAGCAAACACTTGCCATTATGCACTAATATAATATAATTTAGATCTTTTTTGTTTTCTATCATGCATTGATTATAAAAATAAAAAAGAAAGGTGTTTTTTTTTTTCTTGTCGTAAAGAAATTCTCAAGAATGTCGAGATGCAGACCAGGTGTTGTGGAATCGTTTTCTGTTCGTGACCATTCAAAAGCCACATTCTCAAAGAAGTGTCTGTGCACCAAAGTCTTTTGTTCAGTAGAATTGCCTTAAAACATTCGACTGCGCTATCAAAACAAATGTTTACTTCAAGTGCAACATCCTTTTTAAAAAAACACAACAACAACAACATAAAATAGTAAGAAATAAAGAAGAAACAGCAAGAAAGACACACAAAGAGTAAAGAACATTAAACGAGTGTGCTCAAATACAGAGAGTAGACACATAAAGAAGACACTGACACACGTAAACAAATATGGAAATTCTCTGCAAATAAACACATGCGCGCATGCGCCGGAAAAACATTAGCGCTTCTGAACCACTCAAAATTCCTTTGTGAAATTGGTTTCCAGGATTCCGTTTATTGTTGTTCAAATCTGTGAAGGTTGGATTTCTATTGATATTAAGCGAACCAGACATAATTAGTAGCGTAAGTGGTTAGTTCACTAAGTATTGCGAGTGGGTTTGATCGCGTAAGTAGGTTCTCGATGAATTCGTCCCAAATTCCTCCTTCTCATCAAGATGTTGCCGACGCACGGATTCCATTGACTCTCTTTCTCTCTCCTCTCTCTTCTCTCTCTCTCTCCTCTTCTCTTTCTTCTCATGCGCGTGTGCCATCTATACATATCGACCACTTACTTATAAGTCCTCTAGACGACATCGAGGACCAAACTGCGTACACGGCTTAATACATGTGTTGCATACTGGGGTTTTCACAGTACCAATCAGCATATATGTTATATACTTTTTATTTACTTCTTTACTCTGGTCTCTATTCTTCTGGCCGCTTTGGTTCTATCTTCTAACATCTTGGTCTGGTTATATCTTCTAAGGTCTGGTCTTGTATGGGGATTCCGGGTCTGGTTTTTTCTGTTTGGGATTACTCCTTATCAGAAGCCCTGTTCATTGTTAGTTTTAGGTAATAAACACAAGACTTCGAATACGTTGATGTTACTTATTGTAAATCCCCAACTCAGACAATCTGCGCAGATGAGGCTTACATGTTACTAGCTCGGCTTCCTAACTTCTAACTGCTTTAACTTACTATATCCTTAAACCGGAAGAGGGCCTTCTATGGGTTCCGGTTCTCACGATTCATCGCCCGCAAGGCAAGGTGAGATTGAGGTCAAGCGCCGTCATCACCCTCAAGGCCATCAGTTTTGACTAATCGCCATTAATGATTTCTACAATACCTTATAAAAGCATTAGGGATCCAATAATTATGTAACACATGAAGAGATAACATACTTTAATTCTAGCCTAAATGCCCGAGATGAATTTGTTAATATCAAAGACACTCAATAACAATAGTTTGCAAGACTTATTTTTCAAAAGACTGTTGCACCGTTTGAAGACGGACCCCTAAAGATTCAACATTCATGGTTTTGTCTTGACTTGAAAGTAGGGAAATAAAAGTTACAGTCGATACACGTGACCCAATGATGAATTGACCGAGAGTAATCTGCTGGTCCATTCTCTTATTTATTTATCTAATTATTTTTTTTTTTTGGTTTTTAAACAGGTTTGAATTAAAAATGAATCCGAATACAGAACTGTATTAGATTCATTTTAATTACTCGTATTTAGGCAGACATTTTCAATAAAGATTGCAACCCTAAAGATAAGAGATTAGGATTTAACCGCATCTAAATTTTTTATACTACAATATTAGCCACGTGGCTAATATACTTCCATCTTCTCCTCTTTATCAAAGCGTACCGGACAGCACGGATTCCTTTGAAATTCTCCCACCATCCACCCCTATTGGTAATCGGGCTTGGTAAGTTTATCTACACAGCACGCCATTCGTAAGAGCTAAGGAATGTAAGTTTTTGGCTGGTCGACCATGTGTCCATGTGTACGAGTCCATTTGGAGAACAATCGTTACCCTACATCCCCAACCCACCTTACTCCTTTTTTTCCACCATGCCCAACATGTTTTCTCGTCTTTTATTATATTGTTCAGCATTGACCGAGATGCCATCTTTCGGTTTGTTGACGTCATGAGATGACCTGCCAAAAATAAACCCTGTTCAATGTGTCGTCCGACTGATTTCAGTTGCACGTCAACAAGAAAGCTTGAAATATGTCCAAACGAGCATTAACAATGTGCCCACTATGGGCCGCAATCGCGTTGTGGTACTGGTAGAAAAGTCAGTGGTCGCCAATCACTTACTATTGAGTAATGAGTTTTTATCCTCATCAGGTTCCCAACAACTCACGTCCTTGCGCCAAACCCAAGCTAATGATTATAAGCACCTACCGTGGTATAATGCTGAGCAAGTCGACAAGCAAACGTTATTAGTGAGTTCGGGTCCAGCTGAGTGCATCAATACACCCGGCTTTGAAAAGAAAAGCTTAGTAAATAACTACCTCGCTGTTTGTAATGGTTAGTGAAGTAAGCTAGGCAGATCATTCATACAATACTGTCATTATTTATAATAATCCTGAAAATAAATGATCTGCATGGCTATAAAATGATAATTGCAAAAAGATTAGAATCTAGCGTTCTTTGACACGATTTTATCTTTATATAATAAAAGCGAGACGATGGATTTAACTGATATAAATTAAGATAGTGCCATTTACTCATTACATGAAAAGCCTCTGAAATTTGTATTAGTTCATATACCTTGGTAGCAATATCTCATCTACCGAAAACGAATATTAAACATACTCATATTAAAGGATAGACTGCTATTGACAGGTTATCGGCCATAATGGGAATCTTGATCCCTCTGATAAAAATAAAAATGGAAATATTTCCAAGCTGTAGCGTGTAAGGACATTGTATGGTAGACAACTTAGATTCAAACGAAACACTTTGAAAAAAAAAGCTAGATGGGAACTACACAAGGATACTTCGTGCTGTTTTAATAAATCCTGGAGGCAGCACTACTTAACAGCAATTGGAGTGTAATCAGGCGAGCACGGCAAATATTAAAGTCCAGTGGTGTTTCGTATCTTTATAGTCTCGACAAAAGCAAACCGGAGCTCCCGAATTGTGCCTCACATTTCCATAATATTGCAAAACTTTTGACTCATCCTAGTATAAGTACACATGTACCAGAGTTTTGTCGATTTCTTTGATTCCCATGGGCCGGATGATAGAAATCAGGACAATTTGTTTCGTCTTGAGATTTGCCAAATTCGCAGGAAAAAGAAGATTTATATCTGCAAACTTTGAAACATTTACTTGGTCAACGGTGTTTACGTAGTCGAATCAGAGGTCTGTAATGTGTGTCTGCACTTTAGCACAAAAAAATAAAAAATAAAATTGAACCTCCCCCCCCGCAAAAAAAAACTGATTACGGACACGTTTCGCGCAGACATAGTCAGCAGTTATAAACGATATTCATTATTCTTTCTAATACAAAATAATTTTCATATTGTTGTATGGTTCAAGTATTTATGTATTCCTAGTAATTATGTTATCGATATCCCTATCTAATACACGCATTCGTATATAAACATGCACCCTAAATTTTGATTACGGTCAAAGTGTTATGTTTTTACATATAAAATAAAATTCAACAACTGAATAAAATGAAAGACAAGGTAGTTGAAAAATTATAAGGTTTTATTTAAGCTGCTTCTAAACTTAAAAAGAGTGACTTAATGCTCAACTTTTGTGTGACCAGCTTCTCGGGTACAATCCATATGTATCACGACAGAAGACGCCATTTCCGATCCTAAGTCCCACAATGTGGCCTTTCGCGGAGGCGAACTGTCACTTACTCATTAAGGGGAGTAAATTGTTATGTTTGAATGGACAGTTAAAGCATATATAATATATATATATATATATAATATATATATATATATATATAATATATTAGTACAGAAACAATAAAGAGGAGGTCAATAGTCCAATAATCAAATAATACTGTTATAATTAAATTTAAGCCACAAAATAAAATTGTTTATAACTGGACAATGTTGGGACATAACAGCAAGTACTAGTATAAAAGTCGCTAAACGAATAATTACAAATGTCAATATATATATATATATATATATATATATATATATATATATATAATGAATGAATGAAGAATGAAAGAGAAAACTTGTTTTACTTCATTTAATAATTTATTCAGTGTTCAGCTGAAGTTTTAAATTTCAAAACCTTTTAAAGATGTGGGTATAGCACAGAAAACTTACATAATAAATGGACAATGTCTAGACAAAGTACGGACGTCAGCGAACGTTTCATTGAACTATTTAAAAATAAAACAATAATATAATAAAGTTATAAATAATAGAATGTTTAATTCGTTATTCTGTACAGTTAAGGCACTGTTTATGTTTTTGGCCCGATTTCAACAAACTTTTGCGAATTTCTAGCCAGATGATCAAGCATATTGAGTGATAGGTACTGCTAACCAATGGTAAGCAGTATGAGATTTAAAAAGTGTATAAGTGAGACATTAGGTTTATAAGTTCCCAAATTTACACTGAATTTATCCAATTAAACACATAGCATAGTGATAAAGGCGTTGGCTTAAGATACTTCTAAGTAACAGTTATCTCTCGGCTGCAAGTTTCAATCCTAGTCAAGGGCGACAGTAACATAGAATAGTAACACAGCTTAACACCTGTACCCAGCTATGGTTAGCGGAACGAGAACAGGGTACCCTTGGGGATTGAAAAAAGGGTTGGGTTCAAAGTTCCATGATGATTCCGATTACGACAAGAAGGTTCCCGAGTGCGAGAAAGCTTCGGAATCCGACAAGAAATCGGCAAAAACATTGTACACATAACATAAAGAGGGTCAATAGTCCGAATAATCCAAATGATACTGTATAATTAAATTTAGCCACATAATGTGTAACCTGGACAATGTTGGTAACATACAGCAAGTACTAGTATAAGTAGCTAAACGAATAATTACAAATGTCAATTTAGTATGATAAATGTTGCCAATTATCACTACGCGCGCGCGCAACACACACACACACACACACACACATATATATATATATATATATATATATATATATATATATTACAGATACATGTATATGTATATATATATATATATATTACAGATACTTGACAGTATTTTTAGCCCGGATTTATAATTTGCACACAATTATATGGTAATCCTGTCTAATACAAACATGATCTTTTTTCATCTGACAATTACATTTTTTATTACATCAAACTTTAAATGATGAAGCTGATATGAGTTCCTTTTACGTTTTATCCTATTTGAGCGCTGTCTTGATTTAAGAAAAACGTTTTTAAACAATTTGTTTATTCATATATATATATATATATATATATATATATATATATATATATATATATACACGTGAAAATGAATGAATAAAAGAATAAATAAGAATGGAAGAAGAAAGAATGAATGAGTGTAAAGAGAGAAAAATAAAAGAGAGAGAAGTAAAATCAAAGGAAAACATTCAAACACACTTCAGACATTTTTTATAATACTCTTTAGTGATTTAAAGATTCACTGTATTATACATACTGGATCATATATTATATATATATAATATATATATATATATATATATATATATAATATATAAAGGGTATGAAAACACACAATGTTGTTAAAATGAATATATTTTATATCATTTCCATTGCTGATATTGAACAATATTTCGATTTATATAAAAATCACCATCAGAGCAGAAATAATGCATGATAATCTGGTCCGTTTTTAGATGTAAGTGTTTTTAATCCGGACTCATCAGAGAGAAGCAGAAAATAATTATATATATATATATAATATATATATATATATATATATATATATGTATGTGTGTGTGTGTGTGTGTGTGTGTGTGTTGTGTGTGTGCGCACGAGCGGCGCGGCGTGTGTGTGTGCATTTAAATGAATGAAAATTGAATGAAGAGTATGTTCATAGTGTAAATGGCCGTTTTGCCTCTTAGAATTTGGATAACACATGAATGAACAGAAATAAAGCGTTCAGTCCTAACTAACTTCATACACTATGAGTCGACGCAAGGATGCCAATTTATATAAGCATCAGGACGATATTTTTAGATTTTAGCGTAAAATCCAAAGAATTTCTCTGCCAGCCCGAAGCAATAGCAAGAGAGAAAAAAAAGAAGGAAATTATTTATCATATTGTATGCCCTTCATCCTGAACTGTCCACCATTAAACGAGTGATGGCATCAGATAAAACGTTATGGGGATATTTTTCATCGTTAGCGTTGGTGCTTTGCGTTTTCAAATGACTCCTACTATTCTGAGGGCGGGATTTTAGCTATACAGATGATCAAGCTGAATTTTCCATGAGCGTTTACGAGGAAAGATCATTCTGATACGATTGTGCAAGATCAGTAAAGTTTTTAATTAATCATAATCAAGGACGTGTTGACAGTAGGGATTCCCGTCTCTCTCTCTCTCTCTCTCTCTCTCTCTCTCTCTCTCCTCTCTCTCTTCTCTCTCTCAGCTCCATCTTATCGGCCATCACTCCTCGCGAGTCCTCCTCCGCTCGATCATCCAGTATCCAACACAGAGCTGATCAATATAAGTTTTTCCTGGTCGGCCCTCTCTGGTGTGTTCATATGTAAGTGTCCAAAAACGTCACTTATAAGTTCGTCTTTATTTCTCAACATTGTCCAGCGTGTCTTGTCTACAAATTAAGCGTGGAAAGATAGTGTTGAAGACTGTTATTGGGTTGCTTGTGGTGGGACGATATTTAGGGGAGTCTCCATTCATCAGGGACCTATATAGCGTTAGTAATATCCGTGACATACTATCACTGAACATAAGGAATGTTGCTCGGTTCATTGGTTGCTGCTCAATGGCATATCAACCCTCATGGGGTATTTGATGTCAAATCAAATCTATGATTTGTGGATATACTGCAGTATGATAATTTGAAATATTACAACGTTTGATATGTTTACTTAAGAGCTATCGCAAAATGTAAAAAGTATAATAATCTTTGATTTAACTCCCCCCTCTCTCTCTCACTCACTCACTCTTTTTTCTTTCCTTCTTTTTTTCTTTTCAATTAATTCGATTAAACAGATTAGCGTCATCGCTTCCCCACGCGCTGACCTCATTCTCTATCTTTTCCCTACTCTCTTTCTTATTTATTTTTTGTGTGTAGCATTTTCTCCCTTTTTCTTTATAATAAAACGGAATGGTCCTTATTAGCTGAGGTGACGACCTCATAAGAAATATAATTCTTCGGATAAGCAATACCAGATAATCAGCATTTACATGTTTGCATTTCATTTTGGAGGATTTTGGACGGTCTCATTTTTAACCAGGGGATGTTGCGAGATGATAACGGTTGTACCTTTAAGGAACACGAGTATTAATATATAGATGTTAGATCTTTTATTAACTTTTTTATGTGTATTAGTTGTTAGAAATGATTAATGTTGGTTGATTATTTTGTTTAAAGGCACAAATCAACCCTTGTGATCTTCTCAATATTAAATTCTGTTTCTTGGTATTTTATGATTTATAAGGCAAACAGATTGTAGGTAATAATTTTATTTGGTAGAAAATTTTACTGTTAGAGTATATTAACGTCATATGTATTAAAAAGCTAGTATTATCTGCGTTATTCGACGAATACTAAATCTTCAGCCTCATCTCAAACATTCAGAGAAATATTAAAAGCTGATAAAATACTTTTCCTTAACTTACAAACAGTTCTATTTGGTCAATAAATGGGACGCCTAACAGGTACTACACTCCGGGTCTGTTGTAAGAGTAGCTAGCTCCCCTTCAGCACTCTACCAGAGGGGACTGTCATAGCCTTAAAAGCCTACGATTAAAGCGGATTAACAAACTGAATAATATTCAGACTGACTTTATTGCGTTTGGCTATATCACATTTGACCCTCCTCTATATAGTTTAAGTTTTGTCTTGTTAATTGTTTGTACTTATTTGTTCTGTATTTTGTATCTAACCGTGGCACCGGATGCTGGTGATGAATAAATATATTAAGCACACCAATTATTCTGTGTATCATTCCACCTCAATGATACACAGGATCAAAGTGGACCTGGAGCAATGGCAATGAACGAATACTCTAACACCCCAGAAATCCAAAATCGACTGGACATAGATTGAAAGAAACAATTTTTATGCTAGATTCAATTAACTTTATTTTAATCAATAAATTGGTAGTAATAATTTTCATTAACTTCATGTCTCAATCTATTGGAAGAAATAACTTCATGTGAAACTGATAGTTGTCTCTGTCACCGTCTTTTATCATCTATGTATTATATCACCTATATAATAAAAAGAGTCTGGTATTTGTCATAAGGGCAAATTGAAGAATATCGGCTGGGATTATCATATAGGTGCTAGGGCTTGACATTAGTAACCGAATAATCGGTTCAGGCCTCTATGACATCCCCGTCTAGCTCAAGTTAGTACGCCGAAGTGGAGAGCTGAATGTCACGAGGCAACTTAGTATCCGATTCACGTACTGGTGAGCCACACGATCCTGTTTCTCAGCATTATATGTCACTACCCCGGCAACAAATGAACCCATGTGGGGGTCTTGCCCTTCTAACAGAGGTGCAGTCTGTGTATTCTACAGACGAATATAAAGGAGTATAAACAGATGTAAATACAAGATAAACCATAGACACATTTAATGTATAATAAAAGTAAATTCGTCGGGTGGCCTAAAGTCAGTACAGCCAGTCAGTAAGAAGTCTATCCCCTTTTCAATAGCGCTATACCCAGGAGATTGTTTTTTGCGTCTGAGGTGGAGCGCCACACCTAGCATCAGCTCTTTACTTTACGCATAGATCCCTGTGCTACTCATACGCTGAGTTGGCGAGGGCCGGTATCAAACCAGGAACCTTGTTGTTCTAGTCGGACATTCTACCGACTGAACTAAACCGGCCCTGATACTCCAGTGGTATTAAAGGAAAGAATATACAATGTGCCCAAACAGATAAAGTTATACACATATTGTTAATGAACAGAGCAGTATGTGGAAGGGTTTCAAAAATAAAAAATAAAGAAAAACGGTTCCTTGATGAGTACAGATATGACCACGTGATTCCACCGCTCCCTGGCAGAATCAGTGATAATGTCTCTACTATTTCTTCTGAAAGGTTTGAGAATGAGGCTTGAAGATTAGTATTATTAGCGTTATTCGGACTATGTCCGTCCATCTTCATTGTTATTTGTACAACGTTTCGGCCGATATACCTCGCGGCATTAGGTTAAAAAGACAGTTCTAAGTGACAGTTATCTCTGGTTCCCGAGTTCAATCCTGAGTGAAAGCAGTTAGAAAAATAATTAATTAACACAACTCTTACCCCAGCTATAGTTACGAATGAGAACAGGATACCCCCGTGGAATAAATAAAGGGTTAGGTTCAAAGTTCCGTGATGGCTCCCGAATACGACAAGAAAGTTCCCGAGTTCGAAAAAGAAGGTTCCCGAGTCCGAGAAGGTTCCCGATCCGACAGAAATACCTGAAGAAGGCCGGAGGGTATATCGGCCGAAAACGTGTACAAATAACAATGAGATGGGGACAATAGTCCGAATGACGCTAATAATACTAATGTCTCTACTGTTCAAATAAATAGAAACAAAAGGGTTTCTATGACTGTCATGTGACAATCTACGAGCTCCTAACGGGCATGTGAGTTATTCAGGGAGACAATTATTTCTTGTTTTCTATACTGTATTCCTTGTGTCCTCTAAGCGGGAGGCCAAACTAAAGCTGATTTATAGGAATAAAATCTGACATGACAAAGAAGATGAAATACAATATATTTAAGTAAGACGCCTCAGAGAACGTATTTGTAACTAATATGATTTTTAGTAATACAAGTTTGGTATGTCATTTGTTGAAATAATTATTTACCACTGGCGCTGGCAGCATTTCCTCTTCATTTGACATGATTGGCGGACACGATCTTCCTTTTCTTGTTTTCCTAATTTAGTCTTGTGCTAAAGCTAAGCTTAATAAAAATCGAGATAAAATTTTATTGTGATTCTTTAAAACCTACCAAGAATAGAATCGTCGTTTTGTACCAGTCACTAATTCAATAATAATCTTATAATTTATGAACTTGACTGAAGACACTTTAAATCCTCTTTTGAGCTGACCTCTGACCTCTTGATTTGTTTCATTCTTCTTTATTTTTCTTTCTTTTATTTTGTTTGTTTGTTGTTTGTTTCAATGCATTTCTTATTCTTCTTTCTTTCTGTTATTATGTTATATTTCTTTCTTTTCTTTTTACTTTTTGTTGTTCTTTCCTTTTCTTTTCTCTATTTACTTTCTATAATTTATTCATTCATTCATCTTTCTTTCCTTTCTTTCTTCTTTCTTTCTTTCTTCTCATGCTTTCTTTCCTTTCTGTTATTGGTTATATTTTTTTTTTTTTCTGCTTTCTTTCTTTTTTCTTTATCTATTTATTTATTTTCTTGAGCCTTTCTTATCTTTTTTCCTTTCTGTTATGCCAGTTATTTCTTTCTTTCTTTCTTTCTTTTCTTTCTTTCTTTCTTTCTTTTTTTCTTTCTTTCTTTTAAACTTATGGTTTATTTCCTTTTTTCTTTGTCTTTCTTTCTCCATTTTACTTCTTTCTTTCTTTCTTTCTTTCTTTCTTTCAAAGCATTTATCTTTCCTTTCGTACTTACTTATTCCTCTTTTTTTCAACATTTAGGCCGGTTTGACTTGTTGAGAAATACACAATCTAAATTACTAATTTGTTAATTGGCTAACAATTATTTTTTCCCGCTTCTTCCATAACCAAAAAAACTTCTCCCTAATGTTAGGAATCAATGATGAAATCGATAGAAAGAAGGAAAGAAAGAGAAAGAAAGAAAAGAAGTATAACTGATAACAGAAAGGAAAAAGAATAAGAAGGCATCAAAAGTAATAATAAATAGATAAAGAAAAAGAAAGAAAGGAAGAAGGAAAGAAAGAAAAGAATAATATGAACCAAATAACAGAGTGAAAGAAAGCATGAGAACGAAAGAGAGAGAGGAGAGAAAGAAAGAAGAAAGAAAGAATGAGAATGAATAAATAATAGAAAGTAAAATAGAGAAAAAGAAAAAGAAGGAAACAACCAAAAAGTAAAAAGAAAGAAGAATATAACATAATAACAGAAAGATAAAGAAGAATAAGAACATGCAATGTGAAACAAGACGAATATCAACAAACAAAATAAAGAGGAAACAGAAATAATTAAGAGAAATGAAAGAAATCAAGAGCGCTGTCAGAGGTCAGCTCAAAGAGGATTTAAGCGTGTCTTCAGATTCAAGTTCATAAATTAAGTAAGATTATTATTGAATTAGTGAATGGACAAAACACATTCTATTCTTGTAGGTTTTTAAAGAAATCAAATAAAAATTTAAATCTCGATTTTTATTAAAGCCTTTAGCTTTAGCACAAGAACTAATTAGGAAACAAGAAAAAGGAAGATCGGTGTGCGCCAAGATCATGCTCATGAAGAGGAGAATGCTGCCCAGCGCCAGTGGTAAATAATTATTTCAACCAAATGACATACCAACTTGTATTTACTAAAATCATCAAAGAATACGTTCTCTCGAGGCACCTCGTACTTAAATTATATTGTATTTTCAATCTCTTGTCAGTCAGAATTTTATCTCCTATAAATCACTTGTAAGTTTGGCCTCCGCGAGGACACAAAATACAGTATAGATAACAAGAATAATTGTCTCCCTTGAATAACTCACATCGCCCGTTGAGGCAGCTACGTAGATTGTCACAGACAGGTCATAGATATCCCTTTTGTTTCTATCATATTTGAACGAGTAAGAGACATAGTATTATTTAGCGTTATTCGGACTATGTCCCCATCTTCATTGTATTTGTACAACGTTTCGGCAGGATATACCCTCCGCCTTCTTCAGGTATTTCCCTGTCCGGACTCGGGAGACCTTCTCGACTCGGGAACCTTCTTTTCGAATCGGGACTTTCGTTGTCGTATTCGGGAGCCATCACGGAACCTTTGAACTAACCTTTATTTATTCCACGGGTATCCGTTCTCATTGCCGCTAAACTATAGCTGGGGTAAGAGTTGGTTAATTTAATTCATTTTTTCTAACTGCTTTCACATCAGGATTGAACTCGGAAATCCAGAGTAACTGTCACTTGAAACTGTCTTTACTAACTGCCGAGGTTATCGGCGAACTTGTACAAATTAACAATGAAGATGTGGGGACAATAGCCGATAACGCTAATAATACTAATCTTCAGCCTCATACTCAAACATTCAGAGAAATAGTAGAGACATTAAATAACTGATTCTGCCAGGAGCGGTGGAATTTTCACGTGTCATATCTGTACTCATCAGGAACCGTTTTTCTTTATTTTTATTTTGACCTCCTTCCACATCTGGCTGTGTTCAATTAACAATAGTTATAACTTTTATCTGTTGGGCACATATTGCGTATACTTTCCTTTATTACCACTGTGGAGTATATGGGCCGGTTTAGTTCAGTCGGTAGATGTCGCGATCTAAAACAACAGTTCCTGTGTTGATACCGAGGCCCGTGCGTCTTCACGTCAGACGTATGAGTACACAGAGATTTATGCGGTAAAGTAAAGAAGCGAATGCTAGGTGTGGCGCTCCCACCTCAGACGCAAAACAATCTCCTGGGTATAGCGCTATGAAAAGGGGATAGACTCTCTTTACTGACTGGCTGATACTGACTTTTAGGCCACCCGACGAATTTACTTTATATTGTATACATTAAATGTGTCTATGAGTTTTACTTGTATTTACATCTGTTATACTCCTATTTATTCGGCTGTAAGAATAAACAGACTGCACCTCTGTAGAGGGCAAGCCACATGGGTTCATTTGTTGGCCGTGGGTAGTGACATATAATGCTTGAGAACAGGATCGTGTGGCTCACCAGTACGTGAATCGATACTAAGTTGCCTCGTGACATTCAGCTCTCCACTTCGGCGCTTACTTGAGCTAGACGGGATGTCATAGAGGCCTGAACCGATTATCGGCTACTAATGTCAAGCCCTAGCACTTATATGATAATCCCAGCCGTATTCTTCAATTTGCCTTATGAAATACCGAGCCTTTTTATTATATAGGTGATATAATACATAGATGATAAAGACGTGACAGAGCAACTATCCAGTTTCACATGAAGTTATTTCTTCCAATAGATTGAGACATATGAAGTTAATGAAATATTACTAACCAATTTATTGATAAAATAAAGTTAATGAATCTAGCATAAAAATTGTTTTTCAATCTAATGTCCAGTCGATTTTGGATTTCTGGGGTGTGTAGAGTATTCGTTCATTGCCATTGCTCCCAGGTCCACTTTGATCCTGTTTGTACATTGAGGTGGAATGATACACAGAATAATGGTGTGCTTAATATATTATTCATCACCAGCATCCGGTGCCAACGGTTAGATACAAAATACAGAACAAATAAGTACAAAACAATTAACAAGACAAAACTTAAACTATATAGAGGAGGGTCAAATGTGATATAGCCAAACGCAATAAAGTCAGTCTGAATATTATTCAGTTTGTTAATCCGCTTTAATCGTAGGCTATTTTAAGGCTATGAGCCAGTCCTCTGGTAGAGTGCTGAAGGGGAGCTAGCTACTCTACAACAGACCCGGAGTGGTAGTACCGTTAGGGTCCCATTTATTGACCAAATAGAACTGTTTGTAAGTTAAGGAAAAGTATTTATCAGCTTTTTAATATTTCTCTGAATGTTTGAGATGAGGCTTGAAGATTAGTATTCGTCGAATAACGCAGATAATACTAGCTTTTTAATACATATGACGTTAATTACTCTAACAGTAAAATGTTTCTACCAATAAAATTATTTACCTACAATCTGTTTGCTTATAAATATAAATACCAAGAAACAGAATTTAATATTGAGAAGATCACAAGGGTTGATGTGCCTTTAAACAAATATCAACCAACATTAATCATTTCTAAAACTAATACACATAAAAGGTTAATAAAGATCTAACATCTATATATTAATACTCGTGTTCCTTAAAGGTACAACCGTTATCATCTCGCAACATCCCCTGGTTACAATGAGACCGTCCAAATCCTCCAAATGAAATGCAAACATGTAAGATGCTGATTATCTGGTATTGCTTATTCCGAAGAATTATTATTTCTTATGAGAGTCGTCACCTCAGCTAAATAAGGGACCATTCCGTTTTTATTATAAAGAAAAAGGGAAGAAAAATGCTACACACACAAAAAAATTAATATAAGGAAGAGAGTAAAAGATAGAGAATGAGGTCAGCGCGTGAAGCGATGACGCTAATCTGTTTTAATCGAATATAATGAAAAGAAAAAAGAAGGAAAGAAAAAAGAGTGAGTGAGATAGAGAGAGAGGGGGGAGTTAAATCAAGAGTTATTATACTTTTTTACATTTTGCGATAGTCTTAAGTAAACATATCAAACGTTGTAATATTCAATATTATCATACTGCAGTATATCCACAAATCATAGATTTGATTTGACATCAAATACCCCATGAGGGTTGATATGCCATTGAGCAGCAACCAATGAACCGGAGCAACATTCCGTTATGTCAGTGATAGTATGTCACGGATATACTACGCTAATATAGTCCCTGATGAATGGACTCCCTAATAATCGTCCCTACCCACAAGCAACCATAACAGTTCTCAACACTATCTTTCCACGCTTAATCTTTGTAGACAAGACACGCTGGACAATGTTTGGAAATAAAGACGAACTTATAAGTGACGTTTTTGGACACTTACATATGAACACACCAGAGAGGGCCGACCGAAACTTATATTGATCAGCTCTGTGTGGATACTGGATGATCGAGCGGAGGAGGACTCGCGAGGAGTGATGGCCGATAAGGATGGGAGCTGAGAGAGAGAAGAGAGAGAGAGAGGAGAGAGAGAGAGAGAGAGAGAGAGAGAGACGGGAATCCCTACTGTCAACACGTCCTTGATTATGATTAATAAAACTTTACTGATCTTGCAACAATCGTATCAGAATGATCTTTCCTCGTAAACCGCCATGGAAAATTCAGCTTGATCATCTGTATAGCTAAAATCCCGCCCTCAGAATAAGTAGGAGTCATTTGAAAAACGGCAAAGCACCAACGCTTAACGATGAAAAATATCCCCATAACGTTTATCTGATGCATCACTCGTTAATGGGGACAGTTCAGGATGAAGGGCATACAATATGATAAATAATTTCCTTCTTTTTTTCTTCTTGCTATTGCTTCGGGCTGGGCAGAGAAATTGTTTCTTGGATTTTACGCTAAAATCTAAAAAATATCGTCCTGATGCTTATATAATTGGCATCCTTGCGTCGACTCATAGTGTATGAAGTTAGTTAGGACTGAACGCTTTAATTCTGTTCATTCATGTGTTATCCAAATTCTAAGAGGCAAACGGCCATTACACTATGAACATACTCTTCATTCAATTTCATTCATTTAAATGCACACACACTGCGCGCGCGCGCGCGCGTGCGCACCACACACAAACACAGAACACCCACAACACACACACACACAACATTAATATATATATATATATATATATTATATATATAATAATATATAATTATGGGTGCTTTCTTTTGATGTCCGGATTAAAACACTTACATCTAAAAACGACACAGATTATCATGCATTATTCTGGCTCTGAGTGATGATTTTTATAATCGAAATATGTCAATATCAGCAATGGAAATGATATAAAATATATCATTTTAACAACATTGTGTGTTTTCATATACCTTTTATATTTTATATTATATATATATATATATATTATATATATATATATATATATGATCCAGTATGTATATAAATAAGTGAATCTTTAAATCACTAAAGAGTATTATAAAAAATGTCTGAAGTGTGGTTTGAATGTTTTTCCTTTTGATTTACTCTCTCTCTTTTATTTTTCTCTCTTTTCACTCATTCATTCTTTCTTTCTTCCATTCTTTATTTATTCTTTTATTCATTCATTTTCACGTGTAAGTATATATATATATATAGAATATATATATATATATATATATAATATATGAATAAACAAATTGTTTAAAAACGGTTTTCTTAAATCAAGACAGCGCTCAAATAGGATAAAACGTAAAAGGAACCATATCAGCTTCATCATTTAAAGTTTGATGTAATAAAAAATGTAATTGTCAGATGAAAAAAAGATCATGTTTGTATTAGACAGGATTACCATAATATTGTGTGCAAATTATAAATCCGGGCTAAAAATACTGTCAAGTATCTGTAATATATATATAATATATACATATACATGTATCTGTATATTATATATATATATATATATATATATATATATAATGTGTGGTGTGGTGTGTGTGTGTGTGTGCGCGCGCGCGTAGTGATAATTGGCAACATTTATCATACTAAATTGACATTTGTAATTATTCGTTAGCTACTTATACTAGTACTTGCTGTATGTTACCAACATTGTCAGGTTACACATTATGTGGCTAAATTTATAATACAGTATCATTTGGATTATTCGGACTATTGACCTCCTCTTTATTGTTATCTGTACAATGTTTTTGCCGATTTCTTGTCGGATTCCGAAGCTTTCTCGCACTCGGAACCTTCTTGTCGTAATCGGGAAACATCATGGAACTTTGAACCACAACTTTTTTTCAATCCCAAGTACCCTGTCTCGTTCGCGCTAACCATAGCTGGGTACAGGTGTTAAGCGTGTTACTATTCTATTTACTAGGTCGCCCTTGACTAGGATTGAACTTGCAGCCGAGAGATAACTGTTAGCTTAGAAGTATTTAAGCAAGCCTTTTTCCACATGCATGTGGTTTAATTGGATAAATCAGTGTAAATTTTGGGAAGTTTAATAAACCGTAATCGTCTCAACTTATGACACTTTTTAAATCTCATACCCTGCGTACCATTGGTTAGCCAGTACCTATGCAGCGTAGCGCAAAGTATGCTCTGAGGACATCTGTGTAAGAAATTCGAAAAAGTTTCGGTTGAAAGTACGGACCAAACATAAAGTGTCTTAAACTTGTACAGAAATAACGAGATAAAAACATTGTCTATAGTTTAACTTTGATTTTATATATGTGTTCTTGATTTAAAATAGTTCAATGAAAGTTCGCTGAGTCCGTACTTTGTCTAGACATGTTGTCTCATGGCTTTATTCAGTGTCACGTGTTTGCTTGTGCTAATACGCGGACGAGGCCGCAATCTTATAAGAAGGTTTTTTGAAATTTAAAACATGTAGCTGAACACCGTGAAATTAGATTGTTAAATGAAGTAAAACAAGTGTTCTCTTCTTTCTATCTCTGAGCTCATGCATTGTCATTATAGTATATATATATATATATATAATATAGGTAAGTAGTAAGGTATTTGAACATTTTGGTAATTATTAGTTTTAGCGCCTTATACTAGTATTGCTGTACGTGTGTCCCAACATTGTCCAGGTTAAACCATGTATGTTATAGGCTAATATTTAATTATACAGTATTATTTGGATTATTCGGACTAAATTTTGACCTCCTCTTATTGTGTATCTGTACAATATATTTCAATATATAATATATATAGTATAGTATATTAAATATATACTATATATATATATAATGCTTAATTGTCCCTTCAACATATACATTTACTCCCTTAATGAGTAAGTTGACAGTCGCCTCCGCGAAAGGCACATTTGTTGGGAGCTAGGATGGAATGGTCTTCTGTCGTGATACATAATGGATTTGTAGAGATACAGCTGGTCACATCAAAAGTTGAGGCATTTAAAGTCACTTCTTTTTAGTTAGAAGCAGTTAAATAACCTTATTTTGTGTCAAGACTACCTGTTCTTTTACATTTTTATTCAGTGCGTCAATTTTATTTTACTATGATCATGAAATGCGTGAACATAACACTTGACCGGTGATTAGGAATCCAAAAATTTAGGGTGCATGTTTATATACGAATGCGTGTATTAGATTGGGATTAATCGATAACATAAATTACTAGGAAATACTATAAATACTTGAAACCAATACAACAAATATGAAAATTTTTGTATTAGATAAAAATAATTGGAATATCGTATAACTGTGACTACCTCTGGCGCCGAGACGTTGTCCGTAATCATTTTTTTTTTTGCGGGGGGGGAGGTTCAATTTATTTTTTATTTTTTTTTTTTTTGTGCTAAGTGCAGACACACATTTAACAGACTTCTGATTCGACTAGTAACACCGTTGACCAAGTAAATGTTTCAAAGTTTTGCAGATATAAATTTTCTTTTTCCTGCGGGAATTTGGCAAAGTCTCAAGACGAAACAATTGTCCTGATTTCTATCAGTCCGGCCCATGGGAATCCAAAGAGAATCGACAAAACTCTGGTACATGTGTACTTATATCTAGGATGAGTCAAAAGTTTTGCAATATTATGGAAATGTGAGGCACAATTCGGCAGCTCCGGTTGCTTTTGTCGAGACTATAAAGATAAGAAACACACTGGACTTTAATATGCCATGCTCGCCTGATACACTCCAATTGCTGTTAAGTTAGGTGCTGCTCCAGGATTTATTAAAAACAGCACGAAGTATCCTTGTGTAGTTCCCATCTAGCTTTTTTTTTTTTCAAAGTGTTTCGTTTGAATCTAAGTTGTGCTACCATACAATAGTCCTTACACGACTACAGCTTGGAAATATTCCCATTTTATTTTATCAGGGATCAGATTCCCATATGGCCGATAACTGTCAAATAGCAGTCTATCCTTTAACTATGAGTATGTTAATATCGTTTTCGGTAGATGAGATATTGCTACCAAGGTATATGAACTAATACAAATTCAGAGGCTTTTCATGTAATGAGTAAATGGCACTATCTTAATATATCAGTTAAATCCATCGTCTTTCAGCTTTTATTATATAAAAGATAAAATCGTGGTTCAAAAGAACGCTAGATTCTAATCTTTTTGCAATTATCATTTTATAGCCATGCAGATCATTATTTTCAGGATTATTATAAATATGACAGTATTGTATGAATGATCTGCTAGCTTACTTCTAACCATTACAACAAGCGAGGTAGTTATTTACTAAGCTTTCTTTTTCAAGCCGGTGTATGATGCATCACGTGACCGAACTCACTAATAAGGTTTGCTTGTCGAACTTGCTCAGCATTATACCACGGTAGGTGCTTATAATCATAGCTTGGGTTGGCGCAAGGACGTGAGTGTTGGGAACCTGATGAGGATAAAACTCATTACTCAATAGTAAGTGATTGGCGACCACTGACTTTTCTACCAGTACACAACGCGATGCGCCCATAGTGGGCACATTGTAATGCTCGTTTGGACATATTTCAAGCTTTCTTGTGTGACGTGCAACTGAAATCAGTCGGACGACCACTTGAACAGGGTTTATTTTGGCAGGTCATCTCATGACGTCAACAAACCTGAAAGATGGCATCTCCGGTCAATGCTGAACATTCATAATAAAGACGAGAAAGACATGTTGGGCATGGTGGAAAAGTAACGATGTTCTCCAAATGGACTCGTACACATGGACACATTGGTCGACCAGCAAAAAACTTACATTCCTTAGCTCTGTACGGATATTGGGTGCTGTCTAGATAACTTACCAAGCCCGATTACCAATAGGGGTGGATGGTGGGAGAATTTCAAAGGAATCCGTGCTGTCGGTACGCTTTGATAAAGAGGAGAAGATGGAAGTATATTAGCCACGTGGCTAATATTGTAGTATAAAATTTAGATGCGGTTAAATCCTAATCTCTTATCTTTAGGGTTGCAATCTTTATGAAAATGTCTGCCTAAATACGAGTAATTAAAATGAATCTAATACAGTTTTCTGTATTCGATTCATTTTAATTCAAACCTGTTTAAAACCAAAAAAAAAAATAATTAGATAAATAAATAAGAGAATGGACCAGCAGATTACTCTCGGTCAATTCATCATTGGGAGTCACGTGTATCGACTGTAACTTTTATTTCCCTACTTTCAAGTCAAGACAAAACCATGAATGTTGAATCTTAGGGTGGCCCTGTCTTCAACACGGTGCAACAGTCTTTTGGAAAAATAAGTCTTGCAAACTATTGTTTATTGAGTGTTTGATATTAACAAACATATTCATCTCGGGCATTTAGGCTAGAATTAAAGTATGTTATCTCTTCATGTGTTACATAATTATTGGATCCCTAATGCTTTTATAAGGTATTGTAGAAATCATAATGGCGATTAGTGCAACTGATGGCCTTGAGGGTGAGTGACGGCGCTTGACCTCAATCTCACCTTGCCTTGCGGGGATGATCGTGAGAACCGGAACCCCATAGAAGGCCCTCTTCCGGTTTAAGGATATAGTAAGTTTAAAGCAGTTAGAAGTTAGAAGCCGAGCTAGTAACATGTAAGCCTCATCTGCGCAGATTGTCTGGAGTTGGGGATTTACAAATAAAGTAACATCAACGTAATTCGAAGTCTTGTGTTTATTACCTAAAAACTAACAATGAAACAGGGCTTCTGATAAGGAGTGATCCCCAACAGAAACCAGACCCGGAATCCCCATACAAGACCAGACCTTAGAAGATATACCAGACCAAGATGTTAGAAGATAGAACCAAAGCCGGCCAGAAGAATAGACGACCAGAGTAAAGAAGTAAATAAAAAGGTATATAACATATATGCTGATTTGGTACTGTGAAAACCCCAGTATGCAACACATGTATTTAAGCCGTGCACGAGTTTGGTCCTCGATGTCGTCTAGAGGACTTATTAAGTAAGATGGTCGATATGTATAGATGGCACACGCGCATGAGAGAGAGAGAGAGAGAGAGAGAGAGAGAGAGAGAGAGAGAGAGAGAGAGAGTCAATGGAATCCGTGCTGTCGGCACATCTTGATGATGAGGAGGAATTTGGGACGAATTCATCGAGAACCTACAACGGATTAAACCCACTCGCAATAACTTGCTGAACTAACCACTACGCTACTAATGATGTCTTGGTTCGCTTAATATTCAATAGAAATCAAACCCTTCACAGATTTGAACAACAATAAACGGAATCCTGGAAAACAATTTCACAAAGGTAATTTGAGTGAGTTCAGAAGCGCTAATGTTTTCTCGGCGCATGCGCGCATGTGTTTATTTTGCAGAGAATCCATATTTGTTTACGTGTGTCAGTGTCTTCTTTATGTGTCTATCTCTCTGTATTTGAGCACACTCGTTTAATGTTCTTTACTCTTTGTGTTTCTTTCTTGCTGTTTCTTCTTTATTTCTTACTATTTTTATTGTTGTTGTTGTTGTTGTTTTTTAAAAAGGATGTTGCACTTGAAGTAAACATGTTGTTTTGATAGCGCAGTCGAATGTTTTAAGGCAATTCTACTGAACAAAAGACTTTGGTGCACAGACACTTCTTTGAGAATGTGGCTTTGAATGGTCACAGAACAGAAAACGATTCCACAACACCTGGTCTGCATCTCGACATTCTGAAGAATTCTTTACGACAAGAAAAAAAAAACACCTTTCTTTTTTATTTTTATAATCAATGCATGATAGAAAACAATAAGATCTAAATTATATTTATATTAGTGCATAATGCGCAAGTGTTTGCTTGGTTAAAACGAAATTGAACCACAACTGGAGGATATTATTTTCTGAAAATAAATGCGGTAATCAAAAATGTTTGTTACGTAATTCAGAAATACTGTTATATACCCCTTTATTCGGGTGTATATAATCAATGAGGGGGACAGACAGACAGACAGACAGATTAAATAGATATAGATATTTACCAACCCCTCCGCACGAGCAGGATGCGACACAAGGTCAATTTCTTAAGCGGAGTTTAACAGATTTGAATTCAGAGTTTTCCTTCTCCTAGACCGGTTGCCTAACCAAGGTTAAAGAGCCCAGTCTGCCCTACTATTTTACCCATAGCTGGAGGGAGAGTAGGATTCATACCTTTCCCAAGGGTATTAGCGCTAAGTGAAATGCAATTATCATGTCCAGGATTTGAACTCAGGGCGACAAGTCCATTTCCCATGATTTAACCATTACACCACGCTTCCTAAATAAAGATTAAATAGATATATGGGATAAGATGAGGGCTCTTATTAACCGTTCTGCTTCTTGGCCGGATGACATGTTCTTCATTTATTCTTGTGGGCTTCTTTTGGGGTTGCTTTTCCGTGTTGGTTTCTTCGGGTTGGGCTGGTCATTTCTTGTTTAAATTAATTCAAAAAACAAGGCTTGTTGTCAATCATCGGCCATGGTAACTTTCCACTGAACCCCCGTTCTTCTGACTCTAATGAACTTTATTCAAATATTCTTACTACAATTACGTACATAAATCATAAGCCGATTATGAATTATGTAACAATATTAGGGTGAGTCAAAAGTTTTGCGTGCTAGTTTTCCGATGTAGTATATCACGTGATCTAAGCCATTAGTTGGTATCTGCCGTGGTTTCTAGTATCATGGTAGTTGGTGCGCTGACACGTTGCGCATTGCTTCATTGCATGTGTGATTTGAAAGCCAAATAGATAAATGTCCAATGTAGTCTAATTTGAGAACTTTATGCTTTACAATTTCAAATTTGGCCATAACGCCGCGGAAGCAACGAAAAACCATTTTTTTGTGAAAAGTGAAGGAGCAGTTGATCACACAAGGTTCAAGTAATTTCGTTCGGTTGCAAAAATATCGTTAATCAGGCAATGTCAGGTAGGCCTAAAAACGTGGATTCCTAGGTTGTGTTCCAAGCTATAGAGGCATATCCGAAGAGTAGCATTCGGAGGGTATCAGGTGAGCTTGAAATTTCAGAGGCCAGTATGGTTCATCTCCTTCATAATCTCGACAAAAGCATCCAGAGCTACCGAATTGTGTCTAACGTTACCAAAATATTGCAAAACGTTCGACTCACCCATGTAAAAGTTAGATGATAGAAAGTATAAGAATAACTCGGCACCTCACATGGTGTATTGGTTAGCTAGATTAGCAGACCATGATTAGTGCATTCATTCTCACTGAATGCCCCATACTATTGACCTTGTGCCAAAATTAAGCTAAGCTTGTTTAATAATTAAAATACCTCCTGTTGGCAACGCTGTCCCAAATAAAATACAATTGCATTCCGTAAGATGAAGAATCGAATAAGTATTGTATCCTCAGAAGGGGTAAGAGCTCCCCACACCCAAAAAAGAGGATGTCCTGAATATAACATTAAACTATATATAATGTTAAGGATTCAATTCTGCAGATCTAAGCAATGTAGAGTACCTGTTCATTTCCATTCCTTCCAGTTATAATATTTTAACTAAATTAGTTTAGCGGTATCTAAATAAGCTTTTGTAGCACTCTTGTAAAGGCTTGTATAATTCTTAAATTGTTAAGAGTCGTAGGTAATTGAATTTATATATTTTTGTATGTTGAGAATGAGAGGGGGTAGATATTTGTGTATTGACCACTCTTTACTTATAAATATAGTAAAGTATACTATCAGTATGAGTTATATATAACATGTTGTATATGTGTATATACATGTGTGTGTGTGTGTGTGTGTGTGTGTGTGTGTGTGTGTGTAAGATAATCCAATTGACTGGTAAGTAAGCGATGATTCTATTTGGGATCATCAAAATCTCACTGTCTGCTCATGTAGGTGCAAACATATAGATTCATACAAGGATTCTTTTATAAATTCCTAAGAGAGCTCAATGTATAATAACTAATAAGTTAATTATATACAGAGCAATATTTAACTTTCAAAGAAAGAAAAACTTAACAACCAGTCATTTGACTATAATAAATTTATTTTGACCAGAGACTCAATATGAGTCTAGTCTCCTCAGATAGAGATTATATATATATATATATATATATATGATTACAAAGAGGTTGTCCTTTATAAAGGAACAAACAGATTGATATTGAACCGAACAAGTATGGTATGCATATTAATTGTACCAAGGAGAAGGTCTTAATTCTTTTGTTCATCATGGAGAAAAAGTGGATTCTCATTGAGAATAACAATTATCAGGGAAAGCCATGTTGCTGCAAGTTATAACTAATTAAGATAATTTAAATATCCAAACTTCAAAAGAAAGAAATTAACGAAATATTTGTCTTGCGAAAAATAATTATCCACATTTGATTAAACATTACTAATTAATTTTGTTGGTAATTCTTCAAACTCGAAACGTAAAATAATTACAGTCATATTGCTTAAAAGCCCGGACGAAAACGAAAATCAATAAATCTCTTGTCAGTAAAAAATGTTTCCAAACAGAAGAATAATATTAACTTTCCAAGATAAAAAAAAAAAAAGATAATATAATTTGTAAGTTTCTTTTCTGCTAAGGGGGTTTATTTTGTTGTCGCAATTATCGTTTGTAAGTAATATCTTATTCTGAGTAAATATCTCATTTACAAAACAAAAAAAGTAAAATTGAAACAATTGTTTTGTTTTCTTAAATGAATTAAGTAAACGGCATTTTTATAAATGTGTCTGGTTGACTAGTCTTGTCTGCTATCCAAATATACATAGGGTTGTATTCTGTCTCCAGTTTACAAAGAAAAAATTGCAGTAAACTTTATATAGATTTATAGATTATGGAGTACAATTAAAAGACGTCTTTACCATTGGTTTCAAAGCAGCGTATTACTAGGACAAGCGGTGGACGCTTGAGGATAAGCAGCTAATATGCTGCTTTGAAACCAATGATAACAGATGCCTTTTAATTGAAAAGTACACTTTAACAAATAGATATAGCTCTTACATCAGTAATCTAGTACTTTATCTTCCTTTCTCCAATTAAAAATACGTATTATATATATATATATATATATATATATATATATATATATATATATATATATAGAGAGAGAGAGAGAGAGAGAGAGAGAGAGATCTCTACATTGGGTAGACCAGTTCACATACCCAGGTAGAAATATCTCATTTACTCAAAGCGATGTTAATATATGCATAGAAAAAGCATGGACTCCTATTGACATTATTGATCATATGGAAATCTGATATATATATATATATATATATATAATATATATATATATATATATATATATATATATATAAATGTGTATGGTTGGCACTATTATACTTGAAGCGGCAGTAGTAATCAAACGTACAGTATCATTACTTGTTCCCATGCAAATAAATATATACTAAAAAGTATATATATATATATATATATATATATATATATATATATATATATATATATAATGTACTGGTGACGTGGCATATCAATTTGCTTAATGCAAACATCTGGTTGAATTATTTTCAATGTTTATATATGCATATATATATATATATATATATATATGTGTGTGTGTGTGTCTCTCTCTCTCTCTCTCTCTCTCTCTCTCTCTCTCTCTCTCTCTCTCTCTCTCTCTCTCTCTCTCTCTCTCTCTCTCTCTCTCTGTATGTGTGTATGTGTCTGTGTGTGCGTAGTGAAGGGACCTTACTAATGATTTTTTTTCTTATATGATGGATGGTGCCTTGATGACGAGGAGGAGAAATTTGGACGAATTCATCGAGAATCTACTATTTGCTGCACTAGCAACTACGCTAACACAGAATCGGCGACTGAATACGCATACAATAATTAATCTCAACTAATGAAGAAAACATTGACGTATTTGACGGAGTCACTGTGTATGGGCAATTTCCATTTAAAACTCGATGTACTAGTTGATATCCTTCCGTGTGAAAGAGAAGACTTTAAGAGAAAGGTATGAACTAATTCCAACGCGCCCATCACTGTAAACTCATTACTTTTTATCAGGCAGTGTCTCCCGTACGCGCCACGGTAAGAGATTGGATCGGCAACCGGCTTCCTACTGACGACAATGCCGCATGATAAATTAGATAAACCCAAGCAAGGGGAATTGCACAGCGCCACATAGATTACTACACCTTTATATATTAATCAATATCTCACAAGTATTGGAACTCTAAAATGCAGCCTGATATCTTCCTATAATGCCCCTCTATCAAAAGTCGAATGTTCCGATAAAAAAAATTCGTATTCCGAAAAAAAAAAAAAAAAAAAAAACAGTAAGCAGGAATTAATTTTGAGCATTACTGACAGAAACCAGATATCAAAAAACGGGAATTTTACAAGCTATAGCCGGGTAAGTACTATTGTATGCTTGCATCACTTGGACTTTTGGGACAGTACCCGTGGCGAAATGGCTAACGTGCTGACTGCGACATCGTAGTAAGCGAGTTCGAGTTCCAGTCGCGCTATTATGTTCCCTTGTGGACTAATACCCTTGGGAAAGGTATGAACCCCATCATGTCTGCAGGGGTTAAAATCCCTCCAATGAGGATACCTGTTAACTGTGAGTGATGACCCATGATGCTTAAGGACGGTATATTGGTGGCTGAGCAGTCCATGACATGCAACACTCCAGTTTGGCCATTACTTAGGTTAGACGGACGGTCGGAGAGGCCCCCTCCGATCAATCGGCCAGTCACGTTAAGCCCTAATATGATTTCCCCGGACCTATTGTCCTTAAGGCAATCCCCCAACTCTTCTTATCATATATGTGCTAGAAAGCGGTGTCTGAGGGTCTTATTGTCCTGGGTATAACGTTAAACTGCATCTAATGGTTAAGTTTCAATTCTGGAGTTCTTGCAAGTGTGGAGTACCCCTTCATCACCATTACTCCCAGATCCACTCTGAGCTGGAGTGTTAGTACCAGTTAAGGTCCCATGTATGGGTTAAATAGAAAAATTGTGTTTAAAAAAATTGAGTTAAAAAAATTGAATACCTATCAAGAATGAATGAAGCAAAACGTCTTGGGCATTAAATAATCCATGAAGGGTTGACATGCTTAAAACCTAATCAACCAACCATAAAAAGATTCTTGTTCATATGCATTCATCTGCTTATAAATTCAGATTTCTTATTTAATATATTGGATTCATATCTACTGTTAGATTATTGAATGTCAATCAATTATACAACGCTAAGAGTAGATATGAATCTAAATAAAATTTACCTATAAAGATAAATTTGTGCTCACAAAAAATCGATATGACAGTTATTTTTAATTTTTCACTGAAATTTCTTTCCCTGTTTAGTTATTCAATTGTCAATATCTTGCTTTCCTCTTAATACCTGTCAAAACCGTTTACGTTAGCTAGATAGATTCACCTGTCCATCAAGTTCAAACCTAAATGCTCTACTCCTGTTGCCTTGAACCAAACTAAGATAAACTTCGTATTACACTGCACTTAGTATTTGTCAAAACGCAATAAAATTTTGCATTTCATTATTTCTTATACAAATTTTGTTGATCGATTTTAATGGCATGTCAACCCATCCAGGGTTTTCGGGAGAAATAACAATTTAAAATTTTTATTAACACTAAAAGTGTTATAAATAAATATTTTTAAAACCCGTTGTGTTCCAGTCGTAACAACGGTCCATGATGATATTGATACTTCTATTTGTGGAGGCGCGTGGTATAATGGTTATCGCCGATGGAAATGGACATGGCGAGACGAGTTCAAATCCTGGACGATGCAGTTCACATATCGCTAATACCTTTGGGAAAGGTATGAATCGAACTGTTCTTCATCCAGCTATGGGTAAAATAATAACGAATATAGTGCTAATACGCAAGGTATGCATCCAACTCTTCTTCCTCCAGCTATGAGTAAATTGTAGGACGGACTGGGCTCTTTAACCTTGGAAAGGCAACCAGTCTAGGAGAAGGAAAACTCTGAATTAAAACCTGTTAAACTCCGTTTAAAAAAATGACATTGTGACTCGTGAAAATGTGTTGGTAAATATGTATTTAGGAATGAATTAACATTTCATAGAAAGCAGCTGTCTGATGATATTAATGCTCCAATTTAGGAATAATAGTTCATAGTCAGAAACTGTCCATGATGATATTGATGATTCTATTTAGGAATGAGTGAAATATTCTAATTGACAATTAATAGTCAACAGAATGTCCATAATGATATCGATGCTTCTATTTAGAAAGAAATTAAGGATTCTAATCAACAATTCATAGTTAATAGTTGTCCATGATGACATTGATGCTTCTATTTAGGAAGAGTAAAGGATTCAAATTTTCATTCCATAATTATCTCTGTTATATTTAGAAGTTTGCCATTTAAAAAGGACATTGATTTCAACGCAGACCCCACAAAACTATCCTTAAGTTGCGAATTGAACTTTCTTATATAATCTTAAGTGCATTACCTTAATAATTTCCCAATAAAGTTTCTCAATCATGTGCCATTAGTCATTTCAGATGAAAGTAGTCTTTACGAATAAAGAATAACATTCGTACGTGCGAATAATGGTAATTTGGTCTGAAGGAAATGAAACACGTGTCTCCATCTAGCCGACAATGAAGTGAGGAATTTCAAACGTAAGCTGGAAAAGTACAAAGATCTGTGTACTACCCCCCAAACACACACACACACACACACACACACACAGCATGTTGAAATTTGACCACCTTACACATCAGTACAGTTGGAGAATTGATAATCTTAAGTGGGTGCCATTAGTCATTATGATGTGAGAGGACCCTGACAAAAATAAGCCTCCTAGAATACGGTGCCAGAAATAGCTTAGTCACATCAGTATTCCCTTTTTGGAGCAACCCCTGATTTTATTTTATATGACCCTGAACAAATGCCAAGTGTGTGCGCGTGTGAGATCAACTTATAAGATACCTAACTGGATGACCAATATATTGTCAACCAAAGTCAGACACCAATGTTTTATTGCTTCTTGAGTTCTTCGTATCAGGTTGGACACTGAAGCTGGACCGAGAGAGAACGACAAAAATATATCGGTACCGTTATAGTATGTGACCTACCTTTTTGATTCTGTTATAGTATGTGGCCTACCAGGTTTGAATGTGTCCTACCTCAGTAACAGTATATGTATAGATATAAGTAGTAGGCAATTTATTGAAACTAATTATTTTTCACATATATTCAATTTCAAGAAATGCAATTCTGTCATAAGCTGTATATAGTAATTAATAATGAATAAAAAAGAATTTATCCATAATTTACAAGAATCAGAGATCTATTTAATTCTAAAATATTCTGAAATTCTAAAATAGGATTAGGGTTAGTAGTTATT
>CM042138.1:96455410-96475410 GCA_023376005.1 Doryteuthis pealeii
GCGCTTAGAATGGTCCCCAAATGACTTAGGAAATTCTGGAGGAACTGGAAATCAGAGGAAAAACTAAAACCCTCCAGACCACAGCATTACTAAAATCGGTTATAGTAATTAGAAGAGTCCTGGATACAAGAGGAGACTTCCTGTAACTAAGACCTCAGTGAAAAACCATCAGATAGTTAGCGAGTTCGAACTCCAGTCGAGCTATTACGTTCTCTTTTGGACTAATACCCTTGGGAAATCCCCCATCTATGGGTTAAATAGTACCACTACTGTACTTCTGAAATAATTGCTTTGACATTAAATAATCTACGAAGACTGATCTTCCATTAAACAATAAAACAAACCAACCCACAATGCCTGATTAAAAGTGCTAGTTGGATTTTAACTAAGTTAAAAATTACAAATTTTAAAATGTTATGCATTCCCTTTTTCTGGTTATTTGCTTATGGTTTTCTTGGAAGAATATGAAAAATGTCAAACATGAATACAAATAAACGTGGAACTCAGATAACAGATATGAGAGTCATTATCTGAGCAAGAGATTATGGAAATATGTGGATAGATAAGTCTTGAAGAATATGCACAACAATAGCTCCCAAAAAATATTGTAATACAAAATACTCAAAAGCAAAGCATAACCCAGCACCGCAACATATATGATAAAAGAAACAATGTAGTATTGATTTTAAAAATCATGGACGAAGGAGAAAGAAGCATTACCATCCCTAAGGAACCAAGACTGGAAAAAAGTCAAGTAAAAAAAACGAAAAGGTAAATAGATTATTAAAAAAATCCCAAAGGACAACATCACCAAACTGAACAATCTAATTTATGCACAAGTAAAATTAGTCGGTGAAAGAAATTGGTCTCCCACTAAAGAAATATAAAAGCTAGGGTAAAGGACAAATAAAGAAACTACGAGGACATGTTAAAGTAATAAGGAAAGAAAAATACACAAGGAGACAAAGGAATGAAAAAAAACCCTGAAAAACGGCAACAGCGGCAGATAGGACTGACAATGCGACAGAAAGAAATAAACCAAAAGATATTTGTGAAGGAATGGATACTCAAAAGATACCGGAATATGATCCAACAATACAAGCAAAACAGAACATTCCAAAATCTCAGAAGAAAATTCTACCAAAAAAGTCGATGAAGAAAGCATAGAGAACAATGAGCAACCGGATGCAAAGGAAACAAAACATTTCTGGAGTAAACCATTAGAAAGGAAACAAGACAAAAGAAAGGCTGAACGGCTACAACACATGAAAAAGAATGGCAAGGGACTGAAGAAGGCCCGGAGGTTTGAATACACCAGGAGTAATAAAGAACAATACTCAAGAAAGGACAAAATTGGAAAAAACCCAGGCCATGATGGGATAGATAGATCCTAGTTTAAAATAAAGAAATATAGAAAATATAGAAAATAGATAACTAAATATATATGAACATAGATAGATAGATATATAGATAGATAGACAAATAGATAGATGGATAAAAACATTCTGCGATAGATAGATAGATAGATAGATAGATAGATAGATAGGTAGGATCATACTGAGATAGATAGATAGATAGATAGATAGATATGATAATACTCATTTATATATATATAAATAGATAGATATATAGATAGATAGATAGATAAAAATGACGTTCGGTCTAAAGAAAGATACCACAAAATTTTTTTCTAGTTTGAAATTATTTAAGGGTAATGTTCTAATAAAAGAATTTATTATGTGCTGTTTTTGCTGGTGTACGGAGTACAAGTACATACAATAATAATAATAAAAATGTTGTTTATATATATATATATATATATATATATATATATATATATATATATATATATATATATACCTTTGTTAATCAAATATAAATTTAAATTCATTTCGGCACTTTTACCTCTTCAAGTCATATTATTACAAAGGTTGCAGATTTCATATCAGCTCTAATGGATATGGCTTGTCCGTCTCACCGATTTTATGTTTTCAAATTTCTTTTCACGCATGTTAATCTTCAACCTTTTTTTTATTTTTTAAATCAGATTTGAAGAGGCAAAAGTGCAGAAATAAATTTAAATTTATATCTGATGAACTAAGGTACTCATATATTCATTTATCTATAATATTCCGTATATGTAAAAAATGTATAAGCAAATCTTCTTAAAGAAGTTTCTCGCCAAGAAACTGTCAGCTACAAACCGCCGTTGACTTCATGTTCACGTTATCTCAACTTAGATATACATGCTCTTTCGATGATATTTACTTACAGATGTAGTATATACTATATATATATATATATATATATATATATATATATATATATATATATATATATAAAGTCATCCACAGACATCGTGTTTCGACGTTTCACGTTTCTTCCGTGTGGCTAGACACAGCAACTACCTCCGACCAGGAACGAAACCCGACTGCCTTTACATCAACCCGATTCGTTAACCTCTCGGGCATTTGACAGCTGCCATTAAGGAACAGTGTTTAAACAATACATACATTTGTTTATATATTTTTCGATCACCAGGGAGACCCAGTCTGTAAACAACAGACGATTTCATTTTCTATAAGAAAAAGTATCGAATTTTATGCGATACATGCGTTGTAAGTGCCTTCAAGTAAAAATTTAATATATATATATATATATATATATATATATATATATATATATATATATATATGAATTTAACATTTATGAAAAAACAAATGATGTTTATAATTGCTGACAGAAATCTATTTCGACCGCTTCAATAGATCGGTCATCATCAAGAGCAACATATGAGAGAAAGACGGGATGAATAACCATTAGAAGATGTGAAGAAGTAGGGATGTTAAATTCATACTGTCGGATTAACTTCCATTTATTTTCATATTTGTCTAATGAAAAAACAAAATATTTTTACACCTCTGAAGGCTTTTATCTACAACACTACGGATTTTTCACCACCACAAATGCTTTGAAACTTTACATCTTTCTTCAATTATGCTGTGGACTTGTAAATTACTTTTTTAATAGCTGGAATATATCATGAACAATTTTGATACTCATTATACACTTTTATATAATTTTACATCAAACTCTTTTGAGTTTTATTATGAACTATAATGCTTCTGATTTTTTAAAAATAAATGTATTCTATTTTTAAACACAGAACACCCATTTTTTTTAAATTCCATCATTGAATAATAGCATTTTGTTTGTACCCTGTCTTCTAATAGTTATTCATTCCGTCTTTCTCTCATGTGTTGCTCTTGATGATGACCGATCTATTAAAACGGTCGAAACAGATTTCTGTCAGCAATTATAAACATCATTTGTTTTTTCATAAATGTTAAATTCATACTGTCGGATTAACTTCCATTTATTTTCATATATATATATATATATATATATATATATATATATATATATATATATATATATATATGATGGAACCTTGACTAATGTCAGTAATTGGTTCGTTGAATTTATCCAGAAACGACACAAAACAAGTCCATTTTTTACATTTAAGTTAATGAAATTTCAATTAATATGTTTCTCACACATACAATAAAAGACAATTAAAATAACTTGCAGTACTCACTCGTATTGTATACACTGATGTTCATAAATTAATTTGTGTGAAAAATCTTTTATTTATTTTTGTCTAACATGCATCTCACTTCCGAAATCTAATATCACAAACATTTTCATTATGAAAGAATCTCTGGATAGACAACATTGTATGTGATGTATTTGTTGTCATGACTTGATAAAGAAAAAATAAATTCCTCAAAATATGTGTTCATACAGCTGCAAAGGTTTCTATCTTCGTATGAAACATTTCTTTCTTGTATATTTTTATTTGATACGTGTGGAAATGACCGTCATTTCTTTGGGAAACGTGTCTTTTTTTTTTTTTAGTTTAAAACTCGAAGCGGGTGAAATGACTCGATTTTCTACGTACATATCATGTTTTTTATATTGTTAGCATCCTTCCGTCTGCCAAAAACGATGGCGTAGTGTCCACATTTTTAACTTCATCTGCGCGAGTGGATGAACAGGCCAATTTTTTAATGGCTACCTCTAGTGCAGTGACTGCATACAAACAGTGATGCTTGCTGGAGTTGCTGTTGTGTCTCCTTCCTTCTATCATGTTAAACTGATAAATTTTTGACAGCGTATGTAATACGAGGGTGAGTAAAAAAGTAATGCCATTTTTTTATTTCATGTGAAGGTTTTTTTTATAAATGAAACTAAGGCCTATATTGAGACCCTAAAGAGGTTCAGAGCAAGAATCCGATGAGTAAGACCCAACTTGTCAATCGACAATGTCCTCTTTCTGCATGACAATGCTCGACCACACACAAGCATCCGGACAAGGGAGAAAATCGCCTCGTTCGTGTGGACAACTTTACCGCTTCCTCCATATTCACCCGATTTAGCGTCTTCAGACTATCATCTCTTCGGTCTCATGAAAGAGGGTTTGAGGGGCAAACATTATTCTAGTGACGAGGAAGTGAAATCTGTAGTGAAGAAGAGGCTCAAAGAACAGACAACAAAATTTTACGGGACAGGGATACATGCTCTCATTCAATGGTGGAATATTGAGAGAAACTGTGACTATGTGAAGAAGTAGGGATGTGATCCACAGAGGACCAGCTTTATTTTGATCTGATACATGTTCCCGTATTAGTTATTATACTTGTCCTAAACATTATTTTTTGACTCGCCCTTATAAGAGGAATAAATACACAAATCCTCACTTTCGTATCATCTATTTCTCAAATGTGGACATTTATGATAACTTCAGTTTCGTCTAGCTCAGTCGGTAGAACGTCCGACTAGGAACCGCAAGGTTTTCGGATTCGATACAAGCCCTCGCTAACTGAGTAGCACAGTCATCTGTGCAGTAAAGTTAGAAGCAGATGGTAGGTGTGGCGCTCCACCTCAGACGCCAAAACAATCTCTTTGGTCTAGCACTAGTGAAAAGTGGATATATTCCCTCGCTGTCTGGCTGGTACCGAATTTAGGCCATTGCGACGACTACTTTACTCAATGTCGTTAATGGTCATTATCGGTTCGCCGAGAACCCTTACGCAATGTGCGCTTCCTCGTGTGTACGAGGTTCATTCAATAAATTAGGGGATTTTTTGTTTGAAAAAAGCAAAATTTTCTCAGAATATTTTTCATAAATGTAAACTCTGCATTGCTTGGAATTGGTTTATAGCAACAAAAACTAATTTCGCAAAAATATTTGTTTTTAGGCTATTCAAAATGGCTTCCCATCAAACAGAGTGCACCAGACTTAAACAGAGGTCAGTCATCAAATTTTTAGTGTCTGTAAAGAGAAAATCATGCGAAATTTGTAGAAGAATCTGTGAGAGAAAAATGTTTTAGTAAAAAAATGTCTACGAACGAGCTAAACAGAGACGAAAAGACAGTTCATGAAGTGAAAAAAAACACTGACTGTCCAGTAAAGAAAAAGACCGTAGCGCAGCAGTCAGTAAAGAAGGTTTCCTAGGACATGAAAGGGTCCATCCTTATTGATTCCCTTGAAAAAGTGGCAACTGTAAATAGTGCTTCCTATTGCCAACTCCTCGGGGAAAATTCACCTTATTTTATTGAATGACCGTTTTATATGGGAATTGAGTGTAGCGTAACGATATATATATATATATATATATATATATATATATATATATATATATATATATATATAATCGAATGGTTTTAAAAATTCCGACTTAAGTTTCTCGCAGTAGTGCGATTTTAAACCATACGATTTTTTTAGGTATATTTAGCTCTTTATATTGAGCACTTTTTAATCGGTTTTAGGAAAAAATCCAAAAGTAAATACTATTTCATACTTGTTTGCTTGGTGGATTTAATGGTAACTGCGATATATATATATATATATATATATATTATATATATATATATATATATATATATAAGATTTTATCATTTGCTTGAAGCATAGTGTTTATATTGTTTTGGTGGTTGTTAATCATCTTACAATAGGAACGCAAACAAATTACTAAGGCCTGCATAATAAATAGATAAATAAAAAGGATTGGCCAGACCTGAAATTATATTAAAACATTGTTGGACATACACACACACACAAACACACATGAACACACACACAGACTTACACATGCACACACGCAGAGTATTTGGAAGTAGATATCACCAGGCATACAACAGAATGGACAAATCCTAGCAGCAAAGTAACAGCTCCAGAACTTAGCTTTCAGAAATCTTCAGACGAAGGGTTCTTTATCCCAAAATATTAAGAATAAATCAACAGTATACAAACAACATCATAGTTACCTCATTTTTCTTTATAGTTGTATTGTGATAGCCTTCAAAACCAACCACCAAACCAATATATATATATATATGTGAGTGAGTGAGTGATGTGTGTGTGTGTGTGTGTGTGTGTGTGTGTGTGTGTGTGTGTGTGTTTAATGTATAATAATTTACAATATATTCTTATTCCAAAATCTTTTAAAAATCCTTTATATTTAAAAAATGTTGGCAATGCATTTCTATAGGGAAAACATAAACAACGTATTTATATTATACACACATAATATCCCTTGTATATAACTTTGAAAAGACTAATTACAATTCCCGTTTTTTTCCCCGGACGATTGAATTCTTGTTGGTATTTTTGATTATTGTCAACACAGCGTTTGTTCCGAACTATTTTCTTTTTTTTTTTGCCGGAAAAAAAGACCCAGTCTTTCCATACGAACAATATATATAAGGAAGTCTATACAAATGCGTTCCTATTGAAAGATAATTAACAATGTATTATATCATATATTATAGAAGTATTTTGTTCGCAACGCTCGATCTAATTTCTGGCTATTGAAAATATCATTCGTTCTCATTTTAATGCATTTCTTTAATAAGAAAGTAAGTACAAAACATTTCTACAGTAAAAAAAAATTTACTATACATTATTGTAAAATATTTTTGCAATGTACTGTGTGACCCTAAAAAAAACAGAACATAAATTTTTTGGGGGGTCACCCTGTATATATACTATTACTGATGCAGACCACCAGTACAAAAAAAAACAGAACCGAAATTCTGGAGGTTGTTTTTTTTTGGGGGGGGGGCGCCCTGTAGTTTAGGCAAACTACTGAGTATCACACACGTTTAGATACATAACACTGGCCTTTAAAACAATAAAGGGCTTTCCTCGTGAGATATCTTAACTTTTACTAACAATTTCGAAGTGTTGGTTTTAAAAAAACATTCATTTTTGGCAAAGGAAGCCAGAATATATTAAGAAAAACATTGCTATGTAGCGATTGTCTGCTCCTGTTGGGATGGACTTGTGACCAACAGCGTTAACTTCCCTTAACGCGAGGGTTTCACCAATAGTTGACACTACTAGCTGGGTATTTAAACAGCAGTCCGGAAATCTCTCATTCTCTTGGTCTTGTTCTAGTATCCACAAAACATGGGCTAGACGCTTAGTATCTCTGTCTATTAAGGGAGGGGGCTTTGTCCACCAACTATCAGTAAGTGACTCTCTTATTCTTTATGAACTCTTTCTTACTTCCAAAGGACTTTAGTCTTATTTGTTTTTGTATCTATGTTATCTTTGTCATTCTCCATGTGCTCAGACAATAAATTCTGTATTGTTATGTTTTACTTCTTTGTCCGGATTATTTTATGTATATATGTACCTACGTTGTAAGCTTTGCTCCCGCCCCCAACTATCAGTAAGTGACTTATTTCTTCATGAACTCATTATTACATTTTTAGTTCTATCCTTTATGTATCTGTTTCTGTATCTACATTGTATTTTATGTATGTATGTGCTTCTCTATGTGCTCAGACAATAAGTCTGTATTTGTTGTTATATGTTTAACTTTTTTGTCTAGATTATCTTATATACATATATGCCTACATTGTAAAGTTACTCTGAGCCTTCTAACGTATTATAAGAACCACACATTTTTTATTCTTATGGATATTTATGTCGCAAAAAGAAATTAAACCTGTTTACAGGATGACAAAATACAAAGCCATAATGAAGTGACAATTAATTTTGCAAAAATGAAGGAGTGATCGAAGCTCAGCTGGTAGATAATCCGCCTAGAAACCACAATATTCCGTGTTCTATACCGACTCTCGCATGAGTAGCACCGCTTGGCTCTGTGCGGTAAAGTAGGGTTTGTATGGTGCTTAACCTCAGACGCCAAAACATCTTCCTGGTCTATCGCTAACGAAAAGGAAATAGCCTCCCTCGCTGTCCGGTTGATACCGACAATAAGCAACTTTACTATAACAACTACCAAATATATGCACCGTCCGGGTGCAAGTATTTACGTTTTAATGTAATACAATATTACACTGTAAACACCTATTTTGTTGTATATATAAATACAATTACATGTTATTAGTATGTAGATATGGTCAGCAGGATTAATAATGTAAAAAAAAAATTATTATTAATTGAAGTTTAGATAAAAATAAAATCATGGAGAATGTGACGTAAATATCTAAGGGAATTGTGACTTGAGTAGTAATATAGTTTTGATTACAGACAGGAAAACACACAATCTCCATTATAATAAGATTGGCAAAAAATTCGAGAATGTTCTTTTATCTGATCTTCGGTGGGAAATTTTACTTACACAAGAGAAAAACTTAACTTGGTATTTCCATACATGGTTCATTGAATAAAATCAATTCAATAACCTTTAAAAATGTCGATCGTCTTTGAAAATTTTATCAAAAAATTCATGGAAGAGTCCCCGTGGCGTAGTGGTTAACGTGCTTGACTGTGACATCTTAATAAGCAAGTTCGAACTCCTGTTGCTCTATTACGTTTACTTTGGGACTAATACCATTGGGGAAGGTACGAAGCCCCTCATCCCTCCAGCTATGGGTTAAATATTACCAATACTGTACTTCTAAACCGAGGACTTTTGTATTCAAGAACCCACGAAGATTAATATGCTATTAAAAAAAATCAAATAAGTCTCGAAATCTTTGAAATATCAGAGACGGCAACATTGAAAAAAAGAGAAAAGCGCTAAAATTTGACAAGAAGATTCAGAAAATTCATAAACAATTTCCGAAATTTTAATAAACCTTGTACTGTATTTTTTATGTAAGATTCCTGTCTACAGGTTGAAATAAAGTATATAACACTGTCATACTCCTAAAAATTTTATAACAATACTCAGATTTATTGCAATATCTCAAATATCATCAAACCACCTAAAATATTAAATTCTGCAAAACACAATGAATCAGTAAATCAAAGCAGAAAAAGAAAATCTTGCATACCAAAAAAATAGTCCTATTGTCTTGAATAGTACTCTTGTCTGAAATTCAGAAAATAATTCATTCGTTTCATTTACATAATCTAGAAGGAAGAATTCCCTAGTCATCTCCAGAACATAAATTCGTTACAGCTCAGATTTTACCAGATATATGATATTTCTGTCACACAAAAATGATACGAGATGGATAAAAATGGACTATATTTTCGAAAAGAGTGACACAAAATTAGTTGAAAATACTTATAGACATTCGTGGGGGAATTATATTGTTGGTTTGTGTAATAATATTCAACCGGCTTCTCTGTGTTGGAAGTCAATTATTAATTGCTTGATGGGGGCGTGTCTATTGGACATGGGACAATTCATCTCGGTCAGTCTCCTCTCTTTTCAATCTGCAATGAATTACGTTTCTTTGTGACTACATCATTTACTTCCTGTGTCCAGTGGCTTCGGCCATTAGGCCGGTTAAGGAAATTAATCCCAGGAGGTCATCCCCCCAAGCAACACCTGCCCTCTTGATTTACAGGGACAGGGCTGGGTTTATTGTCCAGTGCCTGGGGCGCCTCAATAGATTAATGCCGAATGGATCCACGCAATTTTTCGATTTGTCACACATGATTTTCGGTTTGTGCGTGGTCTCCATGTTAATGGACCTTGTGTCTGACTGGCATGGTGGGATGTCAGTATATCATTTACTGCCTGTGTTCAGAAAATCTTGTTAGTTGAGACATTCGCCAGTCAAGGTAACACTGTATTCACTGCTAGGCATGGCATAACCCTAAACGGATTGATATGCCGTTAAAATCAATCAACCAACCAACTGTATTCAATTCAGCAAACCACAAGACATCATTAAATTAAAACAGGAACAGAAAATAGTCCTCTTATTTTCATTCTGAAATCTAGACAATTAAATTCCATTTTATTTCATTACATAAAACTAGCAAATATATGCACCCCCCGGAAACAAGTATTTAAGTTTAATGTAGTTAAATATTCTATTAAATTAGAAATACTAATGAAACTAGATATGAATACAAATAAAAAGGTTTGAAACAGAAGGTGGTATAATCGAAAAATAGAACAACTGAAACTTACTCTTCCATCACTCGCGTCTTTCATTGCTAAATTTTCATATTTTAACTATTTAATTAAAATAGAGCCTTACTATCAGACGCAATTTAGTCTCGTACCTGGGATTCTCCCTTTTTAAGGGGTGTTACCCTCTGCAGGGGACGCACTCAGCATATTCTAGGATCTGCCAGCAGAGTGAGTCCAGAGCTTAGGGAATTACACTCATTGTACATTCATATTTACATTTTTTTGTGTAGTTGTTTTTAATGATTTTTCACCAGATAGAGAGTAGTTCGCTCTTATAAAAATGATACAAGATGGATAAAAATGGACTGCATTTTCGAAATCAGAGCCATATAATTAGTTGCAAAACATTTATGAACATTCATGGGGTAATTTTTATTCTTGGCTTGTATAATCAATGACGATGGTACACACATTACACAAATACTAACAAATCTTCTAAACTGTCGTTTTTATTGCTTCTGGCTCACTATACATGCACAGATCTTGTTTAATGATGTCCATCTCCTGATCAAAAAAGGCATATTTAACGCTTTTCTTGCTTTGTGATTTTCTTTATCGCGTTCGTCGTTAATTTGTATTTTTAATGTGTTGTCGGTTTTTATCGTTTCATATTTTCTTTTGTCTTTTTTTTTTAATATTATTTTTGTTAAATCAATGAACATTAATTTGGTCTATTTTCTCCGCGATTTAATAATTATACGGTTATGTTTGTGATTCAAGGAAGTAGCTGGTTTAAAACAGGACGGATAAATTAATCTTTGTTGTTAATGTTATTGTCGTTATTTAGTCCGTAAAAGGCGAAAACTTCAAGCTCTATGTATCTAAGTTTATTCCCAAACACACAGGGACACATACACACGAACACACATACAGACATAAACACATACGCATATATATATATATGATTTACACACACACACACTACAACAAAATCTAAAAATCTTGAAAACACAAAAATATATGTTAAAAAAATCATCTAAAAGTTTCATTCACAAAAAATATGTAAAAAAAAAAAAACCTTTAGAAAATTAAATATTATCACCAATTCATTTCAAAAACGTAGTCGGCATTAAATGACCCATTGAGGTTGATATGCCGTAAAACAAGAACAAATCAAATCAAAACACACACACACACACACACACACACACATACACACATATATATATATATATATATATATATATATATATATATACAATGGAGAGTCAAAAAATTGCCCGGGCTTATGCCATACTATATCTTTATTATTGACACATTGCGTTTTGCGCAACCGCATTGTTGTGGTCACGGGATCGAAGTTTCAGCTTGATTGCGCCATTTTGCTTGCTGTCTTTACAGTGTACACATTGCCGCTCCACTAGGGGTATGTACCAAGGAAGAAAAAAGAGTAGTGACTCGATTCCTCTGGAAGGAGTGTCAATGGCTGAAATACATCAGAGGCTTTAGCACTATACGAGGACAGTGCATAACCGCGTAGAAGTGTGTATGAATGGATACAGAATTTTAAAAGTGGTCGGACAAACGTGACGCACGAATGACGATGTGAAAGTAGCAGTCTATAAATGGTTGCACCACCAATTGAAAACCTTCTTCTTGGAAGGAATACGCAAGCTTGTGCACCAAAAAAGAAGGATACCATATAGAAAAAATGACGCACTTATCCCCTGCCTTTGTGTAAATACATTGAAAAATCAAGGGAGCAGATCAATTTTTATTCTCCACCGTATATCAATATATATATATATATATATATATATATATATATATATATATATATATAAAGACTGTTTAATATCATTGATAGTGCATGAATATCTAAGAGAACATGAAAATCTTGGTAACTGATAGTTTCTCACCTATGCGATTTGATTTCAAATCAATTTGGTTCGAAAATCGCATAGACGAGGAACTGTCAGTTACTAAATGCAGTTGTCTTCGCTGGCCGAACATATATATATATATATATATATATATATATAAAGTAAAGTCGACGGGGCGGCCTAAAGTCGGTATCAGCCAGTCAGCGAGGGAGTCTATCCCCTTTTCAATAGCGCTAGACCAAGGAGATTGCTTTAGCATCTGAGGTGGAGCGCCACACCTACACCAGCTCCTTACTTTATCGCACAGATCCCTGTGCTACTCATACGCTGAGTTGGCGAGGACCGGTATCGAACTAGGAACCTTGTGTGTGTGTGTGTGTGTGTGTTGTGTGTGTGTGTGTGTGTGTGCGTATATATATATATATATATTAATTTTTAGGAGTCTACTTATCATAAGCAATTATATATCTATTTATGTCAGTCTCTTCATATCTATCTATCTATCTATCTATCTAGCAGTCTTCTATATCAGTCTGTTTTATTTATCGTCGTATATTGAATCTATCTAGGCCTATGATATCTATTTTTTATTAACACACACGTATACACGCACACACATACACACTCACACATACACACACATATATATATATATATATATATGTGCGTGTGTATGTGTGTGTGTGTGTACTTATTTATTTTATGTGTACTTATTTATTGGCAATTATGTACGTATATATATGCAACTGTTTAGGGTTGTCCTTATTTATAGGAGTTACTGCATATACAAAGCTGTCTGGAACATGGCCACTTAGTTATGAGCGATGCAGCATATGAATAATGATTATGTGTTTCGAAGGATTTTATTATAGAAATCCATTACAAGTAATGTTCGTGTGAGAAAGAATTTTAATTTATAAGTTAGTATGAATGCCAAAGTATAAAGACGCCATGTTAGTTAAGTTGTGTGTGTTTAAAAAGAGTAGACGTTTGAACAGCGTCTTAAGAGCGCATGCGCATCTTGTTGGAGGCTTGTGTGAATGTTTATACTAATGACACTCTGTTTGTTTACTTACACTTTCCCGCTTGTCTGCAGGCTCGGCATAAAGAAATAGAAAACTTTAGTCACAACTTAATTAGGCCTATTTTAGTTGACTAGCGAGTTCGCTGCTTCTCAGGAAGTCATGTTGGACTCATACCACAGCGAACCGACAACGAGTCAAGCTAAACAAAACACAGAAAACGAACTCACAAGAAAATTGATTAGTCTTTTTTTCTTTTTTTTTTTTTCTTGTTTGCTTTTTTTGTTGATTTTTTAAATTTTATTTCTCTGAATTTCTGAGATGGGGCTAGATAATTTGTATTATTTGGATTATTGTCCTCATCTTTATTGTTATCTACACAACGTTTCGGCCGATGTGCCCTCCGGCCTTCTTTAGGTATTTCTTGTCGGACTCAAGAACCTTCTCGAACTCGGAAACCCCCTACTCGAACTTGGGAACCTTCTTGTCAAACGCGGGAGCCTTCATGACGTAATTAGGAGCCTTCACGGAACTTTGAACCTAACCCTCTATTCAATCCACGGGGATATCCAAGTTTTCATTCCATTAACCATGACTGGGTACAAGTGTTAAGTTGTTTTATTCTATGTTACTGTCGCCTTTGACCTGCAATTGAACCTGCAGCCAAGGGATAACTGTCACTTAAACTATATTAACTCAACGCCTATATATTAACTACGCCATGTATCCAATTTTTTTGTTTTTGTTTAACTTTTTAAAAATTATTTTTTTACTTATTTTTGGACTGCTACGTATTCATATTTTTGGTTACAATTTTAATTCTGGAAAGTTTGGTTATAAATGATACCTAATAATACCCGTTTATATTGTATAAGTAAGTAGGCTGGTTTAGCTCAATTGGTAAACAACCACTTAGGCACCACAAAGAACTGGGTTCGATACCTAATAGATAATACGTAATAATAAGTTGACGGAATGGCCTTTTGTCGGTATTAGCCGGACAGCGAGTGAGACCAGAGAATTCTTTTGCTGAGTTGGAGCACCACGACTACCATCAACTCCCCACTTTACCGCACAGATTAGATTACCCAATCTGTGATACTCATGCGCTGAATTGGCGGGGACTGCGATTCCGAGGTGGGTGCTCTACTGACAACTAAACCGGCCCCTAATAATACTCGTTTATATTAGCTCAGTCGATAGAGAAACCGACTAGACACCACAAAGAACCAGAACAGCTGAAGGGATGGTGGTGGCATAATATCAATAGTATGCTAAACAATTACATTTAGATTTAGATTTAGACTAGCAAATATATGCACCCTCCAGGTGCAAGTATTTAAGTTTTAATGTAATGAAATATTATATTAAATTAGAAAGACTAATGAAACTAAATAACAACGTAGATAAAAAGCTTTGAAACGGGGGGGGGTATAATCGAAAAATAAAATAAACGAAAACTCTTCCATCGCACCCGTCTTTCATTGCTAAATTTTCCTAATTTAACTATTTAGTTAAATTAGGAAGTAAATAATAAAATTACAGTTATTTCTTCTTGTTAATCGATTTCTTTTAAGATTTATTGAAGAGATTTCTGCTCATATTTATTAAATAAAACCAAACAATTAGAAATCAATGATACTAACCACATATTCATTAAAATCAAATTTTTAATATCTATATGTAAATTAGCCTTCCAGTTCACACTGTAAACCGCTATTTTTTGTATATATAAATACAATTGCATGTTATTAGTATGTAGATATGTCCAATATATCTCCGGTTTCGGCCGGGGTGTCCAGTTGCATCGGCCCTGGACCTTACTAGCTATAATCGTTGATCCCAGGGCGCCACCCCCCAGGCAACACCTGCCTCCTTGATTTAAAGGGACAGGGCTCGGTTTATTGCCTTGAGAGGGAATGCCGATGGGATCAACGCATTTTTGCACTCGCCACCCTTGAGCCTCGGTTCGTGGATGGTCCCACATTAATAGGACCTTGTGCCTAACCCGTACACGTGGGGTATGTGTTAAATATCTAGTATGTAGATAAGGCCAACGGTATTAATAATATAAAACAATTTTATTAATAATTGAGGTTTAAATAAAAATAAAATCATGAAGAATGTGACGTAATTAACAAAGGGAATTGTGACTTGAGTAATTTCGATTACAGACAGACAAACATACAATCTCCATTATAATAACATGAGATTTTCATTACTTCTTCAACACCTTGTTTCCTCAGCAGGCAAACTGTTCAAAATGATTTCCCAAGTTGAATCATTGCTATGCTCGGATATACACGGTACACCTGAAGAAGGCCGGGGATCCAACGGTCGAAATTATGCTGATGATGATGATAACAGTCAGAAAAAGCAAAATAATATATATTAAGCCTCATCTCAAAATTTCAGACAAATACAAACTGGATGTTTTCTAAAAAATATACCAAAGGGATGACCGAGTATTGGTTTCAATACACCTTAATAAAGAACAGTTTTTTTTTTGTCTTGTAATCAGTCGCTACTAAAATAAGGTGCTCGCTGTGTAACGGTTATTGTCTTTGCAAATGGACTTGGAAGAGGTTATTTGTATTTCATAGGGTACTTCAGATATAATGATTAGCAAGCTAGACTAGCAGACCATTCAGCCCTGTCATCTGGGGCTTTAGAATACACCAACTGCACCTCTGCAGAGAGGCTAGACCTCCCTCCAAATGGGGCCATCTGTTGGCCGTGGATGGCAACCTATGATACATAAGGATGGAAGTCAGGTGGCTGAGCAGTCCATGACATGCAACACCTTATTTCAACTTACTTTACTTTTACTTACAACACCTTAGACCCTTACTTAGGCTAGACAGATGGTTGGAGAGGGCCCCTCCGCTCAATCGGCTGATCACATCAAGCCCTATCACCTGTATTATTGCACCGAACCTATTGCCCTTATGGCAAGTCCCAACCGTTTTTATCATATGGGTACTAGAAGGTGGTGCTTGAAGTTCTTAATGTCCTGGGAATTACGTTAAACACTATCTGATGGTGCGGTTTCAGTTCTGGGGGTCTGGGGAATGTGGAGCACCTCTTCATCACCATTGCTCCCTGGTCCACACTGAACTGGAGCGGTAGTATATGTTAGGGTCCCATCTATGGGTTAAATAGTTAAATGTGCTTATTAAAAAAAATTGAGTATCCATTAAGAATGAATTTGTTTCAAAACTTTGTCGGTATTAAATGACCCAGCAGGTTGATATGCCGTAAAACAAAACAAACCAAACTAACAGACCATTGTTAGTGAGTTCGATTCTCACTGGGTGCCCCATACTTCTGGTCTTGTGTCTCATCTAAGCTACGCTTAGTAAATAGCTATTTGCATTTCATATAGTGCTAGTCTCCTTGGGAAAGGTATGAATCCAACTATCCCCCAGCAATGGGTAAATAGTACGGTAGACTGTGTCTTTAACCTTAAGTCCAGAAGTCTAAGAGAAGAAAACTCTGAATTCAAGCCAGCTTTACTCCACTTAAAAATTGCCCTTGTGTCGCATCTTGCCCGTGACTGAAAAGATTGGATAAATACATACGCTAAATTGTCAGTAACATGTAGCCCGAACATTCATTTACTGAGATTACTTCGGCATAAAGTCATAAATATGGTGCACTCAGTGAGGATCGAACTCACTAGTAATGGTCTGCTTTCCCAGCGTACTATCCATTGCACCACATGATGTGTCCTAGTCATTCACTATATTTTATCTTAGTTTGGTAAAAGCCCTGAAGTATTGGGCACCCTGGGAGGACCGAACTCACTAGTAATGGCCTAGCTCATTAACTATTACACCACTCGAGGCGTCCTAGTTATTTACTAGGCTTATCTTTATTTGGAACAGTCAGCAGTATCGGGCACTCGGTGAGAATCGAGCTCACTAGTAACGGTCTGCCCACCTAGCTTATTAACCATTTCACGACCCGAGGCGCCCACGTAACCTATTATAACCAATACGAATTGATTCCGTTATGACAATGAACAATATAAAAATATTTTCTTTCTGTCTTTTCTTGTGCCCCTCTCGTTTTATTACTCTCCATTGACTTTTTCTCCTCCCCCCCTCTCTCTCTCTCTCTCTCTCTCTCTCTCTCTCTCTCTCTCTCTCTCTCTCTCTCTTTGCCGACTGACACTACGTTCTCTTTTCTTTTTCTTTTTTTTCTCTTTCTTTCTTTCTTCCTCTGCCGCCGCCTGTTTACGGCATTGCTGCTATTGCAAATGAGGCGGAGCTGACTGGCAATTCAAAACCGTTGCATCACCACGGCATTGTTTTTTTTTCTTTCTTTTTCAGCTTTAAATAGAGCAACTCTCTTGGCTTTCTTGTTGATGCGACAGTGATCACGTGACCATGCACAACTTTTTACGCGGTAACCGGTTAACAGTTCGTCTACATCGACGCTGGCTGTCGGAAGGCCGAAGCAGTACAATGATGTCAACTCTGAAGGTTCTTTAGTAATATTTGGACAAAAATATTCACACTCGATTCAGAAGATCTTAAACATTTCCTCTGTGACTCTTTTTTGTGTGTTTTTGTTGTTTGGTTTGTTTTGTTTTTTTTTTTTTTTGTTTTTTGTATTTTGTCTCGGCCATCAAAATGGGACGTGTTTGTAATTATTTTTGGGATGTATGCAAACATTCCATCCTGTCGGCTGGGGCAGTAGAATACACCGACTGCGCCTCTGCAGAGGGGTAAAATCCTGCCAATGAATCCACCTGTTGGCCGTTAGTGATGACTCGTGATGCTTAACGCGGAATCCTGGTGGCTGAACAGTCCATAACATGCAACACCCCACTTTGGACCTTAAATAGGCTAGATACGTGGTCGGAGACCCCCCTTCGATCAATCGGCTGCTAAAGTCAAACCCTAGCACCTATATGATTGTCCCGACTATATTTCCCTTATGACAAACTCCCAACCCTTATTATCATATAGTGTACTAGAAGCCGGTCGCTGAGGGTCTACTGTCCTGGGTATGACGTTAAACTGCATCTAGTGGTGAAGTTCCAATTCTGGCTCTCGGAGGAATGTGGAGTACACCTTCATCGCCATTACTCACAGGTCCACTCTGACTTGGAGTGGTAGTACCTGTTAAGGGTTGAATTGATTTTTAAAAAATTTTAAACAATTGAGTTAGAAAAAATATGAAGGCCCAACAAGAATGAATAAAACAAAACGTCTTCAGCATAAAATATCCCAAGGGTTGGCATGCCGTAAAATCCAACTACACAAAATGTAAAAATAAATGTATAATATTATCTAAGCATAAAATACCCCTAGACGGATTGATATACCGTTAAAAAATTCGTTAGTTCAAATTGGCTAAAAGACCGTCATCGTTTACAGTCAGCCAAGAATTGATAAACCCCACCGATAGAAAAAATATATATTTAACAACCCCTCCGCATGAGCAGGATGCGACACAAGGTAAATTTCTTAAGCGTAGCTTAACAGGTTTGAATTCAGAGTTTTCTTTCTCCTAGACTGGTTACCTGGTCATGATTAAAGAGCCCAGTATGCGCTGCTATTTATCCATAGCTGGAGGGAAATTTGGATTCATACCTTTCCCAAGGGTATTAGTGCCACGTGAAATGCAACAGTTTTGCCGACAATTTGAACTCGGGTCGATGAGTCCATTTCCTGCGACCATTAACCCACGCGCCTCCATACCGATAGAGAAAATATAGGTTTTTGATATTACCCTGTCATCAACACTAAAATTACTTGACGTTGGAGCCTATCGGTTATATCTTAGAACAAGAATAACATTGGCTAAACAAAGACTAGCATATCTCTGTCATGGGATCAGGAGCCCAAATGGTTGTAACTTATACCTATTTACGGTTGAACACTATCGATCGGTTAAACACGATCCAAATCAATTCAGACGTTTCGAAATTTAGAGTAAAATATAAAAGAGTATGTAAGTAAATTCGTCGGCGTGGCCTAAAGTCAGCCAGACAGCGAGGGGGTCAATCCCCTTTTCACTAGCACTAGACCAAGGATATTATTTTTGGCGTTTGAGACGGAGCGCCACACCTACCATCAGCTCCTCACCTTACTGCACATATCCCTGCGCTACTCATACATTGAGTTGGTGAGGGCCGGTATCGAACCAGGAACCTCGTGATTCCTAGTCGGACGCTCTATCGACTGAGACTAGCTTATATTTGAAGAGGAGGACCCAAAAGTTCTCTGTCCTACTATGAGAATTATATATTCACCCAACCCCTCTGCGTGAGCAGGATGTGACACAAGGTCAATTTTTAAGCGGAGTTTAACAGGTTTGCTGTACCAATGTTAAAAAGCCCAGTCTGCCCAACTATTTACCCACGACTGGAGAGAGAACTGAATTCAAAGTTTTTCCCAATGGTTCTATGGCATTGTGAAAGGCCAATAGCTTCGCCCAGGATTTGAACTCGTCGCCGTGTCCATTTCCTACGATGATAAAGAGAAGTATAAACATTTTTTAAGTTTTTGAAAGGGTTAAAGATACTTGGTGAGTTAGATCTTACTCCTTAAATCTAGAATCCAGCCCTCCACCAGCCTCACCCCCTCCAAAACTTCTTCTCAGTCAATTTGCATAATTCAATGTTTATCTTCAGTGCATCTAACAACTTGCATGACCAAGAAATGACAATATCTTTCAAAAGAAAGAGTTGCATCTAGAAAATAAATTCTGAAAAAGCCTCAAAGTTCCAA
>CM042138.1:96480410-96542910 GCA_023376005.1 Doryteuthis pealeii
GCTCTTTAATCTTGGTTGGACAACCGGTCTAGGAGAAGAAAAACTTTGAATTCAAACCTGTTGAACTCCGCTAAGAAATTGACCTTGTGTCACATACTGCTCATGCGGAGGGGTTGGTAAATGTTTATATATATATATTTACCTACCCCTCTGCACGAGTAGGATGGGATACAAGTTCAATTTCTTAAGTGGAGTTTAACAGGTTTAACTTCCGAAATTTTTCTTTTCCTAGACCGGTTGCCATACCAAGGTTAAAGAGCCTAAACTGCAAGGATTTGAACTCCGGCCTCCCAGTCCATTTCCCTACGACAATAATCGTTACATCATGTGCCACCATAAACCCTCATAGATGTTGATGTGCAGTAAAAATCAGTTCATATGTTAGGATATCATAACGAGATAATTTTTCCGAGATTAAAGATTTTATTACTAATTATACTGAGCAAAAAAGGATCCATCTGACCGGATCGAATAATTCTAATTAAAACTTTATCGATTTGTCCTAAACATTATTCACTACGCATAAAGAGTTAGATTAAAAATCAAAAAGATGAAACATAAAGATATGTTCCCAATCATTTGAATTGCAAAGGTGTCAATTAATGTTGCTTTGTAAAGACCCAAGTTCTACCGAAGCGAGTGATTATGTTTGGTTGTTGTTCAATCATATCAAGACATCATCTTCCACAACAGATGTTGGTTTGTCTTCGAGGCTTGTCGGTTATTTACCACACACTTCACGTGTACGGGTTAGGCACAAGGCCCTATTAATGTGAGACAGCCCACGAACAGAAGCTCATTGGTGACGGGCGTAAAAAATGCGTCGCAAAAAATCCCGTCGGCATTCCCCCATCAAGAGGGCGCCTCAGACATTGCGCAATAAACCAAGCTCTGACCCTTTAAATGAAGAGGACAGGTGTTGCCAGGGAGGTGGCCTTCTGGGATCAACGATGTTAGCTTGTAAGGCTGGTGTCCCCTCCTTGAAACGCCTGAACCAGTTTTGTGCCATGCGTTTGTTGACAGTTCCAGAACCTTCCATATTATTACTAACACAGGGTTGTAAGACGGTTATTACAAACAAAAAAAATAAGTACATATTTTCGATACCGGCCCTCGCCAACTCAGTGTATGAGTAACACAGGGATCTGTGCGGTAAAGTGAGGAGCTGATGGTAGGTATGACGCTCTGTTTCAGACGCCAAAAAATCTCCTTGGTCTATCGCAACTGAAAAAGGGATAGGCTCCCTCGCTGACTGGCTGATACCGATTTTAGGCCATCCGACGACTTTACTTTTACTTACATCTTCAAAGCTGTAACCATTCAGTACTACTATATGTTCGCACCACATGGACTTTAACGATTTGTCCTAAACATTAACAGCTATGATTAAAGTGTTAGATTTAGATAAATAATTATAATAATCCTTAGTAAACGATTATAGGTTCAAGTAACCATTCCTAATCCAAATAATTTACAGTTATATGACATTAAGTATTCCTATTAAAAATAAATAACTTTCATATAGATATATTTGACTCATAGATACGACCTTAACTTAGCTAAAAAGACCAATTTTCCCTAGTAGTAGTAGTATTAGTTGTAGTAGCAGTTGAAGTAGTAATAGTAGTAGTAGGTAATTATTTAGGTATTTACACAACCCTTTCGGTATGGGTAGAATGCGACACAAGTCTCAAGTATGGTGCATCCAGTGATTATCAAACTCACTATTCAGAAGTAATGCAAGACTGGCAAGACTAAGACGCCCTTAGTAGTATATATGTATGCATTTAGCCAACGCCTCTGCCACGAGCAGGATGCGACACAAGGTCAATTTTTAAGTGAATTTCAACTGGATAGAATTCCGAGTTTTACTTCTCCTAAAATACTTGCCATACCAGGGTTAAATAACTCAATCTGTCCTACTATTTACGCAAACATCGTCGGGAGAATAGTTGGATAATCCAATACCTTTCCCAGGGGTAATCAAGTGCTATGTGGAAAAGCCTCGTCTTGGATTTGAACTTGGGTTACCGATTACATTTCCTGCGACAATAATTGTTACGCCACGAGCGCCTCCTAGTGAACGAACGTAGAACACAAAATATTTTACGTTCTACAGTTAATCTACGATCATTCTGAGCTTATTGAATACAAATAGTCGAAATGGTCTTTCGCGGTTGCAGATTATTTTTTTGTTCCTAATCTCTTGCCAAGGCCCGGAAAATTCCTCATTATTTGTTTCTTTATTGATTAATATATTATTTTCAGTTGGGGGCGGGGGCTTATTTTAATTTCAAATTTAATATTTTTCCTATCAACCAAAATCGATACTGTATATACTTACCCTACCTCTCCGCCACGAGTCTGAATAATACAAATAATACAAATTATCAAGCCTCAGCTCAAAAGTTCAAAGAAATAGGCTGTTTGCATTTCACATAGTGCTAATAACCTTGGAAAAGTCATACATCAAAGTATTCTCCCTTTATCTATGGGTATATAGTCCAGCAAACTGAGTTGTTAACCTTGGTTCAGCGACCAGTCTCAGAGAAGGGAAACTCTGAAATTTTGTCTACGAAAATTCTGTCCTCCTGTTGGTCCGATGGTGCATTGATAATTCATGCAACTGAAGGGTTCTCAGATACCCATGGAACTTTGTCTCCCAAACTTCGTAATTCGACTCGTCGCCATTGAAGAAGATCCGGCATATCTGGGCCCATAACCTGTTAAGTTTTTAAATGCCATCCTTTGCCAGTTCAAAAGGGCTTAAGTAAGTAAGTCCTGGATTATGGAATCCTTTGGTAAGTGAATAAGTCCTATCCTGCGTAGTGTTAAAAGTCCAGTGATTCAATCCTATGTCCGTCGTTCACGAAGGTTCAAAGTAAGTATGGCCAGTATGCTCAGTATGCTCAGTAAGTATTGTTTTAGCAGCAGAGTACTGCCAGTGATTGGCCAAGAGTATGATCACATGGTTATCGCCGAGTCTATAAATATGTACCCATGTACCTACTTAAAAATTGACTTTGTATCACATTTTTGCCAGTGGCGGAAAGGTCGGGTAAATATATACAAATTGCAGACACATGAAAATGCTTGTAACAGGCTGTTCTTTTCTGTGAGTCACTGACGTAGAATTTTATATTTCCCAAAACAGACATTATGCATTACAACGCTCATAACATTAAAATATGCAATCAAATAAATTATTGAAAAAAACAAAAACATACGGCAATAGATAAAATTTATTTGCGAGAAATGGCGCGAGGTCAATATGAAAGAAGAATATAAAACGGCAATGATGAAAGGTTCACTTTGAATGATCACAGGGGCAATTTTAGCAAGTATGTTGGTTATATTGAGAGGAAAGGGAGATAACTGCGCTGTGTTAGGTCAAACTAACACACTGGAAGTGAGCCAATTGGCTAACGAGACCCTGTAATCTAAGGCCGATTATTAGCCTCCCTAATGACTGTTAACCTAATTGATTTTGAATTATTTGCTTGGTCGAAATAATCTCACGAGATGGATAGCCCAAAACAAACAAAATACAAGAAAAATAATTATGATTTTTATTGTTTTATTCGAATGGTTTTGCAGCGCCTAAAATAATATTTCACATTTTCTCTTCTTCTTCATCTTCTCTCTCTCTCTCTCTCTCTCTCTATATATATATATATATATATATATATATATATATATATATATATATATAGCATAAAAATAGTGATCGATGCTGTTATGGCAGACCAGATATTAAACCTATAAATGTTTTATATCCATTATATATATATATATATATATATTTAAGATAGAAAAATGAATGTTGGATTTACTTCCATATTTTCCCTGTATATCTATATATCTATATGTGTGTGTATACGTATTATGTGAGTGTAAGTATGTGTGTGTGTGTGTAATGGATGGTGGAAATCCTTATTGAATATATTAGAAGCATAAAGTAAAAAATAATAAAATTCAAAATTCAAAATGATTAATATCATCTTACATTTAATCATAATTTTTTTATATTTCGGACAGACCTCAGTCCTTTTTTAAACAAAATATACTTATAAAATTATATATATATAAGTTCCAATGCAAATGCGATGTTTGCTACATTGGTCGCACTACCCAAAGATTGGAGGTCAGAATAAACCAACACATTCCATCATATATCCGTAACAAACTTTCTCTTCTCCACCAAGTAATTCATATTCACTCTACCATTGGGTGACACCTGTCGGACAATCCTGATTGTGCTGCAGCTTATAAGCCCGAAATGTTCTCGATTTTGGCATCCTCGTCCAATGAATTGCAACTGGTATACTCGAAGCCCGCCTCATCAACAGATTCCGTCCCACTCTTTGCATACAAAAACAATTTTATACTTTACTCCTTTTCGGACATACCATTTTTGATCCTATCAGCATGATGAAGGTCACTTAACTTTGCCCCCCCCCACCATTATTGGGGGGGCGCAAAACACTTTATATATATATATATATATATATATGTGTGTGTGTGTGTGTGTATATAAGGTGTGTCCAAAGAGTATCGAGAGTTTTTGTGTTTTTTGAGACTCCTAGTAGTATGAAAAAAAACGTTCCATTCATTAATATATATATATATATATATATATATATATATCTTTTTCTCTTTCTCTTTCTCTTTCTTTCTTTCTTTCTTTCTTTCTATCTATCTAACACAGTACGTTCATATCTATCTATTTATCACAATCTACCTCCGTCTACATATTTTTAGACGTGTTTCAGGGTTGAGATATTTGTGTATTTGCTACTTGGTACGGTGATCAGCAATTCACCCTACAATAATAAATCTCTAGTTTGTAATACTGATTTTCAAGGCAGGTCGATCCTCTCCGTTTGAAAACTGAGCACAATTCAATCTTGCTAACCTTTATTTGTCATTTTATGCTACACTACTTTAAGTTTTGTAAGTATATGTTCATCGTATTATTTTATTCACATATACTCTTGACAGTCACATTGAAAGCACTGGTTCTTGCGAGATCACCGAAGTTCGCAGTTAGCCTCTTCAGTATTTAGATGGATGACAATTTAAGCAGTAGCTGGTACTGTAAGAAACCTGATATCAAAATAATTTGATTCGACATAAAATAACCCAAAATGAAACAAAGCCACCAAAATAACTTGATTTGACATTAAATAACGCAAAAAGGTTTATATGCTGTAATACTAAAGCAACCAAAATCACCAGATTCAGCATTAAATAACCCAAAATGGGTTGATATGCCATAAACCAAAATAAAGCAACCCAAATTTCTTGATTCGGCATTAAATAACCCAAAAAGCGTTGATATGCCGTAAAATGAAACAAAGCAACCAAAATGACTTGATTCGGCATTAAATGACCCGAAAAGGGTTGATATGCCGTAAAACAAAACAACAAGCCAACCAATCCACCGCTTGGTCTTGTGTCAGACTTAGTTAAAGATCTACAGCCTGTTAAAGATCTACATATATACTCATCCATATATGTATGTATGTAAGCTGCTGGCTTGCAAGATAGATTAACTAAAATCGTCGGATTGGATATCCATCAGCTACAACGACACAATAGAAAGCTCGATTGACAGATAAGTCAATCAAGTTGATGCCTACCAAGAAATTAAGCTAACTGGATTAATAGATACCGTCTTGACTTAATCAAAGACAAGCTCTAAACTTCTGGGCAAATATTGGAAATTGACTAATAATAAGACAAATCAATTAGACTAAGAGCTTGCTTCCCTACCCCCGGGCACCCAACATCAAACCGACCTTATGTCATATCATCACCATGGCGGGTGGAGAGGGTGGGGGTAAATAATAACAGCATGTATGTTTAATACCGAGTGAACATGTGTTGTTAAAAAGGATAAAAATTGTAACATTAATGTTCACAAAATAATCTTCGGGTAGGTCGTAAGAATGAGTAAATAGAGAAAAAGAAAGTTTAGATTGTTTGATTTAAAATCATTTATGTTACAGGCTCTTTCTTTCTTTCTTTCTTTCTTTCTTTCTAGCTAGCTAGCTAGCTAGCTAGTTCAGCCTGTTTCTTTCTATCTAACTATCTCTGTTTCTATATATCTGTCTCTCTCTCTCTCTCTCTCTCTATATATATATATATATATATATATATATATATATATATAAAGGCTTGGCGAACGAAAGTTCATTCCGGTCTCGAACCTGGCCAGGGGTAGCTGTTACGGTATAGCCACACTGATGAAAGGTGAAACCTCGAAACACATGTCTGTGGATTACTTATTTATTATATATACTCCCACTTTGGTTGAGTTCTCTGAATAGGGATTTAATTGCAGATTCACCGTTCTGGCGTCTAGATAACCCTTGCTTTGTTTACAAATGTTTGAGGACTCTAGTGAATTCATTTCCGCTTAGAAATGTAGCGATTAAATATTCTCCTATATTTGACAGCTGCTTCTGGCCGTACGGGTTAAAGGCTTGGCGAACGAAAGTTTATTCCGGTCTCGAACCTGGCCAGGGGTAGCTGTTACGGTATAGCCACACTGATGAAAGGTGAAACCTCGAAACACATATCTGTGGATTACTATATATATATATATATATAAAGTAAAGTAAAGTAAAGTCGCTGGGTGGCCTAAAATCGGTATCAGCCTGACATCGAGGGGTGTATCCCCTTTTCAATAGCGCTAGACCAAGGAGATTGTTTTTGACGTCTGAGGTGCCGCACCACACCTACCATCAGCTCCTCACTTTACCGCACAGATCCCTGTGCTACTCATACGCTGAGTTGGCGAGAGCCGGTATCGAACCAGAAACCTTGAAGTTCCCAGATAGAACAGATTCTGATTCATGCATATATCATTTTTGGTATGGTCGAAATTTAATTTTTGCATAATTCCCAGGGGATCACCTATTATTATTATTATTATTATTATTATTATTATTATTATTATTTACTTGACATCATGTAACAGTGTGAAAACAAATAATTATTATCAAATAGAAATAATTACTTGAAACCATATAACTATTAATCTTAGAGATATCAAATCTTCAAACCATACAATTGTGGATAATTATTTGTATCAGATAAGAATACTTGATATCATGTAACTGTGTGTAAAAATACTCTTACGAAACAACTACATAAGAAATGTAAAAATAAACCTACAATGAAGGAGATTGCCTAACCTCTACGCATAAATAAGCCGAGGCGGATTAACGTGCCCTTAAAATTAATCCATCCATCAAAACTATAGGCAGTATCGATTTGGGTTGACAAGAGAAAAATTGAATTTGAAATAAACCCCCCTCCACTCAACCAATATTTTCGTCGACAAATTATGATGAATTTTCTCGGCCTTGGCAAGAGATTAGAAAAAAAATTGTGCAGCCGTGGAAAACCGTTGAGACGATTTGTATTCAACGACCCCATAATTATCATAGATTAAACAAAGAAAAGGACATAAAAAGTTTTTTTTTGTTTTATATTCTCTACGCACGCATATTTTCTTATATCCATATAGACAAAGACGAAATCGGGGCGTAGTGGCTATCGTGATGGACTACAACATCGTAGTAAACGAGTTCGAACTCCTATTTGCGCTATTACGTTCACTTGCGGACTAAAACTCTTGAGAAAGGCATGAACTCTACTGTTATTCTACATGGATGGCTTTGGCAGTAAATAACCCATTAAGATTGATATGCCATTAAACAAAAAAATCAAAACAAACAAACACGAAGTCAAAAAATAAATAGAATTTTACTCATTGTGTTAGGGGGATATTTTAGACGTCAATTTAGTCTTCTCTTTTAAGATCCCAGGTTCAAGTTCAGCTATGGTCGGTCTTTGGTGGAGGCATGATTTCTTGAAACTCTATAACCGTGTGAAAACTATTAGTATTAGATAGGAATACTTGAAACCTTATAACTATGTGCAAATTGTTTGTATTAAATGGGAATACTTGAAACCATACTATGTGTAAATTATTTGTATTAGATAGGATTACCTGATATCATAACTATGCACAAAAATACCTTTTAATAAACAATTTTTTGAGAACTCTTAAATGTTCTCTTTGTCTATTTTCTCTCTATTTTTGATTAAATGGTTGTGGTTATTCTTAGCGTAAACTTATTCCTTTCTTTAATCCTCTTAGTTTTTTTCTTTCAGTCATTCCCCCCCCTCTCTCTCTCTCTCTCTCTCTCTCTCTCTCTCTCTCTCTCTCTCTCTCTCTCTATCTATCTATCTATCTATCTATCTCTATCCCCCATGCTTCTTTATTTGAAGATGTATTTTTCTCAATTTAAATTCTATCATCCCATATTTAACCTGATTCTTTCACTATTTTCTTCCTTCTCAAATTCGTCACTCTTTTTATTTGCATTGATAATTCAGAAGATAAAATTATTAAGTTAAATGGATTTGAATTTTATAAAAAGATGATGAATATCCTCCATTTCAATATGGTGGTCAAGCAAAAACTAAGCCGATGACTGTGACATTTAAATGAAGCAATAATTTAGTTAATTTCTGTCCTGTCAATCCTAAGTTTAGGATCATCAGGACAGAAAGAAACTAAATTGTACCTCCAATTTAAATAATTTTGATTAATGCTATTTGCTACAGGTTAATTATATTTTCAAATTTATCAATATGTGAGAAGACAAAGTAGTCTATGAATATTTCGCCCTTCTTCTAGTTCTACAAAACCATGATCAAATTCAATACAAAAATAAAGAAAACTGTGATTTAATTTCTATAAATGATATTAGCAATAAAATGAGTTAGAACACTGAATAATTTCCTTTTCGGTATCCATATATATATAAGAAATTATGTATGTCTGTGTGTCTTTTGTATGTGTGTTTATACAATGACCGAGCATACGTCCTTTTATAATTATTAAAAAATATTGAGACAGAAGCTGTATTTACCAAGACCGAATTGAACAATTAATGGAACTTTAATTTTCTTCGAATTTGTCCACTTGGTATTAAAAGCATTTATTCCGAAAAGTTTTGCATTGATTGAAGCACCTTTTTGGTATGGTGAGAAACTACACGAATGTATTTATTTTAATTTCTTCTACATCTTCAATTTTCAATTTTAATTTACGAAACAGTCACTTGGTGTATCTAGGTCTGGTGAATATAAACGCTGCTACGCTTGCACAATCCCATGTTTCACAGAAGAAATCTTTTTTTTCCTTGGCACCGTCTCATCTAGAAACTGACTATAAAATCTCTTTATATTTTGCTCACTTGTAATTATAAGCGTTGAAGTTTTATTTTTGTTTTTTAATTAAAAGAATTAAAGGAGCTTGATGAAAGGTCTAGAATTCCATGAAGATCAGTTCCTTGAAAAAAGTAAATAAATGACACTCTTTTACAAAAGTTTCGGACAGACTCTTGTAAACATGCTCGTTTTTTAATAAGCGGACACTTTTTGTAAATTCCCTCGCTTTCAACAAAAACGGACACATTTGTAAACAGTTTCTTTTTTAAGAAACGGACACACTTGTAAATAGCCTCGCTTTTATCAAACAGACACAACTGTAAACAGCTTCTCTTTTAACAAACGGACATACTTGTAAACAGACTCTCTTTTAACCAACCGACACACTTGTAAACAGCTTCTCTCTTAACAAACGGACACACTTGTAAACAGTTTCTCTTTTAAAAAACGGACACACTTGTAAACAGCTTCTCTTTTAACAATTGGACACACTTGTAAACAGCTTCTCTCTTAACAAACGGAAACACACAAAAACACTAGTAAACAGCTTCTCTTTTAATAAACGGACACACTAGTAAACAGCTTCTTTTTTAAAAACGGACACATTTGTAAATAGCCTCGCTTTTAACAAACCGACACACTTTCAAACAGCTTATCTCTTAACAAACGGACGCACTTGTAAATAGCTTCTCTCTTAACAAATGACACACTTGTAAACAGCTTCTTTTTTAAGAAACGGACACACTTATAAACAGCTTCTTTTTTAACAAACGGACACACTTGTAAATAGCCTCGCTTTTAACAAACGACACACTTTCAAACAACTTTCTCTCTTAACAAACGGACACACTTGTAAACAGCGTCTCTCTTTAACAAACGGACACAGCATAGATTTCGGAGCTGGTTTGACTGCAATATAAATAAAAGTAAAACAAAAGAAACACTTAAAAGAAAAGAAAATATCACTTTACCTTGGTGAGTTCCCCAACAATGAGAGCTTGCTGGATTCCCGAGTAAAACATTACCCCTGTAGTAAGGAGCCAACGTTTCTCTCCCCACACGTGAAAAATGTCGTGTAGTTGTTGCTTAAAATCCAGATTACGCCTCTGCACCAGAATATCTGGCTTATGGAGGAAGACAGATACAACGACAAGCGCTGTAATGGTAAAAGAGAGGAAGATTATCTTGACCGTGTGAAATTCCACCGCGTATTTGTCGACGATTCTTTGCGGGTCTTTGGGGCAATAGTCCACGTGCATTGCGTCGTAAGGCTGGCTCTGCACGAACGGTCTGTGAAACTGTTGAATCGACAGTGACTCAGAGGGCACATAAGAAATGTCGCGCACCGCCCGGTTTGTCAGATCGAATACAGCGGCCGAATCGTCAGCAGCAGCCGTGAATGTCAAGGTAGTGTTCTGCCGATCTATGGCCCGGGCGGCGTGGAGACTGTCGTGCTGAAAAAAGATCACCGATACCAGAGAGTTGCCCAGTATCTGAGCCAGTTGGACACTCAATATGAGCGCCGTGTGAAATCGTTTTAACACCTGGTTGACGTTTGCGCCTGACAGAGCGGCGTAGTTGGCAGCGTAACTCGTGCACAGTAGTTCCTGTGACCGCCACAACACCGCCTGACACAGGCCGAGGACGCAAGAAGCCGGTATGAGGGTCTCAAACGACGGGTACAGGTGTGACCCCGCAAAAATCGAATGTCCTATAATGGCAAGTACAATCGCACCTTTCGGGTGGATATAATGGGCAATGGTTGATAGCGCGTAACAACCAATGACGTATGTGGCATATATACAGCAGAGCGAGAAGTACCCGAGCCCGTTATACGGGTACATGGTTGACAGCAGGTTTCGGAGCGGGATAAAGGTGCTCATGATGAGCAGGAGGCTCAGGCAAAGCGACGCCAGGTTGATCCACATGGTGCTACGGTGGCGACGCATGCGCTCAGCGATCCATTTTTTGTGTTCCACCACCACGCCCTCGACATCCATAGGGTCATATTTGTCGAATTCCTCCCGGAACTTGGCTGAAGTCATTTTTTTTTTTTTTTTTTTTTTTCAGGTTTCGGGTTTAGGGTTAGGCTGCGATGTCGTTCAAGTGCCCGTCACGTGATTACCGAGTTTTCAGCCTCTCTCTCTCTCTCTCTCTCTCTCTCTCTCTCTCTCTCTCTCTCTCTCTCTCTCTCTCTCTCTCTCTCTTAGGCACTCGATTATATTTTTTACTTCTCGGTTTCGCTTCGTTATTTCCCGCCGAATCAAAAGAACCTTAGTAGCGACGGCGGTGGTGGTGGTGGTAGATGTAGTGGTATGATGTATAGAAAAGAATCTCTTAAAGATACTGTCACTTCATGCTTGGTCGACGACTTCGACTTGAATCAGCTCTTCATATTTATCTAAAAGACAAGAAAATGAAAAAAATTATATAAATAAAAGCAACAACAAGAAAGGAAAATAGGCAAGTAAAACAGACCACGGAAAAAATAAAGAATTGAATAAAAACAAAAAAACATCCTAGTCATGGCTACGCAGAAGCCACCTAAAAAGCGATATATAATCATTTATTATTGTAATAAAAAGAATTGCACCGCTTAGAAAACGCTGACTGTATGTCCTGCTTAAAAAAGGGGTGTCCTGGGTAGATACCACATCCTCCCTAATATTCCGCAAAAGGTCCCTAAGGGTTCCGCGAGAACAAGTGAGATAATCTAATGCACTTTTTACTTTTTATTTAATTTCATATACGTAATATTACTAAACACGCACAAACTCGTATATTCTTAGTTATTGTAATATTGTGTAAGTAAAGTCGACGGGGCCTAAAGTCGGTACCAGTCAATCAGCGAGGGACTCTATCCCCTTTTCACTAGCGCTAGACCAAGGAAATTGTTTTTGCGTCTGAGATGGACCGCCACACCTACCATCAGCTCCTTACTTTACCGCACTGATCCCTGTGCTACTCATACGCTGAGTTATTCGAACTAAGAACCTTGCGGTTTCTAGCCGAACGCTCTACCGACTGAGCTAACCCGGCCCCTATTAATCCTATCTAACCAATTATGTTATTAAGAAATATAACAATCATTGGAATGTATTTAGTGATGTCTGCCCAGCAGTGTTAAACTTTATCAAATGGCACTGCAACATTTTCTAGTCCATTTATTGGTTCACAGGACATTTTGCCTCGATTTACCTCGTGTATTTTTCAACATTGTCAGTAAAGGATAAATAAATAATAAACTGATGCAGCAATTATCTGTTTTCGTTCTGTTTACAGTTATATTATAGGTACTAGTATAAAATAAAAAAACACCCTCCGGGCGATGTAAAAATAGATTTTTGAAACATATTGCCTGAGGGGTGGGAGTAAAAAATTCAATGTCAGCGAGTTTGTACCCTAAGTAAGTAAAATCATCAAATTCATTAAAGGATTAAAAAATAAAACAATTTGAAATGTAAACTTTAAATATGTATTAAATAAAACAAACTATATATAGATATATAATACCAGTCATGTATTTATTAAAACTTGTTTTAAAAAACAATGAGGACTGTCTAATGTTGCATGTTCAAATTTTGAGTGTATTTATTCTATGTTATGACGATTTTAGGTAATGTGACGTAAGCAGTGACGTAATTTTTGTTACAGACAAAAACCGGAAGCGAATCTCCATTATTAATAGATATGATGTTGGTTACTTATGTTTATTTTTTACGTTTGAATTTAGATTTTTTTTTTTTTTGTGTGAATGAAAACCCCCTGATGAAGTATAATAAACGAACAGTATGAATTTTATTTAGCATTACCAAAAAATTGACAAAGAAGTATTAATTTTTCCTGAAACCATTTATTCAAAATATATACTATGATAATTACCACGTTAACTACGATGGAAATAAAATGAGAAAGATATGGTATATAATTTTGTTTTTGCACAGGGGTTCCTTGTGACATGTAATTTATTTTAAGGGTTACGCAAGGGTAACTCCAAGTTACTCCAAAGGAATCTTAAATAAAATGCTAACCTGTATACGTGGGATAGGCATTTACCCAACCCGTTCACCACGGGTATGATGCGACTCAAGGTCGCAAGTATTGAGCACCCAGTGAGGATCGAACTCGCTATTCAGTAGTAATGGATATTCGAGTCTATCTTGCTAACCATTACACCTTGATGTGACGCCACTTAATACCACTTAATACTCATAATGGTATAATGGCATGTCAAACTTCGTGGGTTATTTAATGCCAAATCCAACTTTGTAGAAGACGGTAGTGATTTATTTAACCCATAGCTGAGAGTGGGGTGGTTTGAAGCTTTCCTCAGGATATTAGCCCAAAGTTAAACGCCTGAGTAATAGCGCGACTGGGATTCGAACTCGCTTACTACAATATCGCAGGCCAGCACGTTAGCCATTCGGCTACGCGGACTCACTCGAATAAAGACGAGAATTTTAGTTCAAAGTTTAAAATTAAGACTAAAATAATAATAATAATAATAATAATAATAATAATAATAATAATATGCACCAGATAATTTCAAATTTAAATTAGCTTTACTTTTCTAATCCTATTTTAATTAACAATTAATTAATTTAATAAATCCTAATTAAGGAAGACTTTACGGATAATCTCAGATAATTTGATCCGGATAACGTTTAGAAATATTTTAGTTGAACGATTTTCTCTATTTGATTTTTTTTTATTTTTTTTATTTATTTTTTTTTTTTAGATCTAACTGTTTATAATAAATGCAATATCATTATTCTTGTCACTTTTTATGGATGATACAATCTTCCAATTTTATTGTTTCAATGGGACTTAAACACGAAAATAAATGCAATAACTTTTGTATTGAGGTCCGTTTGGAGATAAGACATGATTCGAGAGATTCTACAATGCAGCCTATTGATACAAGATAGATAGATAGATAGATAGATAGATAGATACTCATTAACACACACACACACGCATAATATATATATATATATATATATATATATATAGAGAGAGAGAGAGAGAGAGAGAGAGAGAGAGAGCAGAGAGAGAGAAATCAAGACAGAGACAGTCAACAAAGACAAACAGACAGAAACAGAAACAGAGAGAGGTGAGAGAGAGGGGGTATGTGTATGTGTGTAGGGGAGGAAGTTGGCTTGGGATTGGGATTGGGATTTGGAGTGGAAGAGAGAATAGATGGATAGGTAGATTGAGACATAAAGAAAGACGCAGATAGATAGATGCAAACAGAGATAGATAGATAAGGCAAGTAAAGTTGGCGGAGTGGCCTATTGTCGGTATCAGCCGGACAGCGAGGGATTCTATCCCCTTTTCGCAAGCGCTAGACCAGTTTTTCTGCTGAGATAGAGCGCCACACCTACCGTCAGTTCCCTACTTTCCCTACTTTACCGTACAGATAAGATAACTAATCTGTGCTACTCATGCGCTGAGTTGGCGGGGCTGGTATTGAACCAGGTATTGAACCTTGCGATTCCTAAGTGGGTGCTTTACAGACTGAGCTAAATCGGTCCCTTTTGGATAGATAGATAGATAGATAGATAGATAGATAGATAGAGATAGATGCTTAAACAACAAAACAGGCCAACATGCAAGTGCAATCCTAACCCTAATCCTGCCTCGAATTGAAAATTTATGAAAAAACACAAGACTAGTAAAAATACAGATAAAGATCGTAAAGAATAAATAATCTGTGGTCTTCAATAATACCTGATTAGAGAATATATATATATATATATATATATATATATATATATATATATATATATATATGTTGATGTGTGTGTGTGTGTGTGTGTGTGTGTGTTGAAAAAATGAATAAAGGAAAGAAAGTATAAAATGGATAATATTGGATATTTTAATCAATATAACTTACACGTGTTTTGGTCGGGAGTTTATCCATGCGTACATTATTCAAACTATTATTATTTTTAAATAATCAAATGAAATGAAATAATAATAATAATAATAATAATAATAATAATAATAAAATGTAGAAATGTTCCGCACACAAAGAAAATTCGACCTTCATCAGAGTAAATCCTTATTTGAAATGAAATACGTTAGAAAATAAGGATTTTCTCTGATGAAGGTCGAATTTTCTTTGTGTGCGGAACATTTCTACATTTTTTCTATTATTATTATTTCATTTCATTTGATTATTTAAAAATAATAATAGTTTGAATAATGTACACATGGATAAACTCCCGATCGAAACACGTGTAAGTAATATTGATTAAAATATCCTATATTATCCATTTTATACTTTCTTTCCTTTATTCATTTTTTCAACATACTGTCGGATTCACTTCCAGTTTCATTTTACACACACACTCATATATATATATATATATATATATATATATATATATATATATATCAGTCAGAATTATCCTGAAGAACATTCGGGTGAAACCTAGGTAGGTAGTATCTAACTCATGTAGGTACTTATAGTTATGCTCTACTTATGCGTATTGAGCACTTTCTACATATATAGTTTAATAAACTCCTCCGGTGTTTTTCTTTTTGTCACTACATACGATACTGATAATTATTTCTAGAAAGTACGGATATGCTGGTCTTGACATTTTTTTTTTCATTTTTTTCCAGATGTCAGTTTGAAATTTTTTTTTTAAATTACACCGGAAGAGTTTAGAAGTAATATATATATATATACATATACGTATATATATATATATATATGTGTGTGTGTGTGTGTGTGTGTGTGTGTGTGTGTGTGTTTACGTAAATACTGTCATGGACATAGAGAGACACAGATTCCTCTAATTTTCTTGTGCCAGGCTATGCTTATAAAATGTTTCCATTGATTTTTTCCCGCTTTAACTTCCATTGCGTTCGAATCGTGTCAAAAAATATTGACCTCCATTTGATACCGTAGAAGTTATTGTTGATTTGCTGAGATTTCAAATATTTATCAGCCAATCGACAATGAGACGGGGACAAGTTTTATTGATAAGACTTCACATTGAAATCTCTTATCAGCGTTAATTGATTAATGATATTCCAGTATCTTGAGAAATGAAAAGTAGATATGAATTCGGATGATGTCGATACACGGCTCACAAAACTCTGTTATGGATGGACAAAAGTACAACAATTTCCTAAAACTGATTATTTTCTACTATTCACTGATGGACGCCTTGCCGTGTGTAATAGTTAACGAATTGTCTCCAGAAGGAAAGAGAGACAACTCCAGCAAGCAACACTGTTTGTGTGCAGTCACTGCACCAGAGATTGCCAAAAAAAATAGGACTGTTCAACTACTCGCGCAGATGCAGTTAACAGAAGAAAAAAATGGACACTACGCCATCGTCTTTAGCAGATGGAAGGATGCCAACATCCAGTATCTTGAGAAATGGAAAGTAGATGCGGATTCTGATGATATTGATACACTGCTCACAAACCTTTATTATGGATGACAAAAGTACAACAATTTCCAAAAACTGATTATTTTCTACTATTCACTGTTGGGCGCCTTGCATGGTGTTATGGTTAACGAGCTAAAACTAGCTAACCATTACAAATAAGTTCGATTCTTGCCTTATGCCAAATTAAGTTAATCTCACATACACACACACACACACACACACACACACATGCATCCCACACACACATACAAACATATATCCGCATTTTTCCTCTATTTTCAACCACATTTTGTTCGGATTTACCCAATCCTTTAATCCTCATATTATATATATATATATATATATATATATATATATATATATATTATGATAATGGTGCACGGTAATAACCTACTCGAGTTTTACCATAAGGATCTTCAGGGTTAAATCCACTGGATTAATCAAGATATTGATTAATTGCAGTTGATTGCACGTGTGTATTTTTTTTGCGATAAACATTTTTTATCGCAAAAAAATACATACGTGCAATCAACTGAAGATCCTTATGGTGAAACTCGAGTAGATTTTTACCGTGTACCATTATCACAATGAATTTTCTCTATCAACGTATTGAGCACTTTGTATTTGTCATATCGCTGCCTCATCATTGCGAATCTTGCATCAACTAACCATTGTGACCTGTTTCACTGGTAAGTCACCTTTTCCACCATCCCTGTCAATAAATTATTTGAATCTCCCAAACGTTAATATTTCTATGGGAGTATCTTTATTAGAAAAGCTGAACAGTTATTACGGGGATCACCTGGGGAAGATTCCAATAATTTGTTGACGGGCGGGGAATTGGTGGTGACTTCAAAATGATAATATCCTAAAGGAACTCCCATAGAAATGCTAACATTTTTAAAATCCTGTATATAAATAACTCAATCGATGAACAGATATAATTTTGCTTAAAAATCCAACCAGCAACAAAAATTAGTAGTCTTTAAGTAGGTGAACGAATTGTGTTTAGTAGGTCATTGATTTTGTAGGTAAGTAAATACTTCACTTCTAAAACTGACTGTTTATTTTTTTTTTTTTAAATATTTTGAATAGGCAGCGGCTTTGGGGGAAGACGCAGACAGCGTAACACCAATGAATGATAATGACAATGATGATGACAGCTAAAGCCGTGATCATGAGTATTTCAATTATGAAATTGCTTGAGTGGGAGATGACGTGAAAGAGAGAGAGAGAGAGAGAGAGAGAGAGAGAGAGAGAGAGAGAGAGGGGGGAGAGGGGGATCCGCAACCCAACCCCACGTCGCCATATTCACTGAATATACTGAATGACAAACAGCGTAATTGATGATAAGCGTCGTCCAATGTGGAAAGGTTGAAAGGATCGTCTGTGATGGTAGCAATTATAGTTTGTATTGTTTATGAAGATTCAACTGACACTGTTTCCGGTAAAGTGATTCTTTCCATAATATTTATAACGACTGTCGCTGTCTTCCTCCTCTCACTACACATCCTCCTTCCCTCCTCCTCTCACTACACATCCTCCTCCTCCTCTGCTCTTCATCGTCCTTATCGTGACGAAGATCCTTGCACAATCTGTACGCATCAAAATGAGGGTGTACTGGGTATGACTCTAAACTGCATCCGGTGCATCCAGTCTCCAATTCTGAGGAATGGAGAATTACCTGTTCATTACTACCAGGTACACTCTGATTTGAACATGTAATTAGCTCTGTCGGTGGGCTTAGGATATTCTGATTGTAGAGGGGTAACACCCCCCCCCCAATGGGGTATCCTTAATATGATACTAAACGGCATCTAATGGAGAATCTTCAAGTGTTCTGGAGTTCTGAGGAGTGGAGAGTCATCCGTTCATTGCCATTACTCCCAGGTCAACTCTAACCAGGACTGGTAGTTAGCCCTTTCGATAGGGCTCAGAATAGTAAGCCCCCCTAATGGGGTGTCCTTGGTAAGACACTTAAACTCCATCTAATGGTGGAGTTCCTGTTCTGAAAATCTGGGGACTGTAGAGTACCTCTTCATTCCCATTACTTCCACGTTCACTTCGACCCGGGGTGGTAGTTACGATTAGAGTCCAATCTATGGGTCACACAGATCTGTTATTATATGTATTTAATAGGACCATGTGCAAAAAAGCTCCCATAAATGAAAATATGAACGTATAATGAACACTATTCTCTAATCTCGAGCCATAAAATAACCGCAAACGGCTTGACCTGCCGTTAAAAAAATCAACTAATCCTCCCCATCTTCTTCATCGCCCTTATCATGACAAAAATTATACAATCTGTACGCATCAAATTAGGGTATGACACATGAGGATACAGTTCTTTAATCTTCTCTCAATGGTCCGCTGGAACTGCAAAATCCACTAGGTGACCAGTTCTTGTTTTCTTGTTAATTAACACTAGTCCTGCCCTTCTTGCCGGGTTTGGTGATCTCTTTTGTAACTCAAAATTGTAGAGAATTATATGACTCAAATTTCTTGCACAATTCCCAGTCGGTCATTTTTCCCACCCAGTCGTGTCTACTCTTATACCCTTTGTGCTAATTTTCTGCATTCACTTATTTTATGATTAAACGTTTCATCACTGTTACCGCATAACCAACACTAACTATTCTCTTGTGTGATATCAATTTTCGCTTTGATATAATTGGTCTTTATGGCATTATTTTGTGCTGCTATTAAAACAGATTCAATTTCTCTCTTGAGGTTTCCCTTTCTTTGTCATGTCTAGGTTTTCCAATGTGCAATCTAGTTTGTCGCTTGTATATATATATATATAATATATATATATATATATATATATATATATATATATATATATATATATACAGTTTTTTTCTTTCCATCTTTGTTTTCTAGACTTAGTTGTTTTTCTGTTTGTCCGTATGCTGAAATTACTCTTTCCTTGCTCTTTTTAGTGTATTCTTCAATTCCTTGGATTGTGGCATCTACTCAATACCCAATAGTAACAAGTCCTCTTCTTTTCTTGATGTATAAAGTATGTATATATCAGCTCTTGAGTGTAAAGACTTTTTATTATAATTTCAATCCTGCCGAGTTTTTCACGGTAGTTTTATATGGTGATCAATTACTGGAGTCTGAGTGACACCAAGACTCTTTAGGCTTACAGGACTCCTCTAAGTATTTTAGCCGATTTTTAACAATGCTGTGGCTGTGGCCACCCAGCGCTGTTTAATAGCATATGCGTATCTAAAACATTATTATTTCTTTGTGTGTACACACGCACACACACACACACACACACACACACACACACACATATATACATACATATATATATATATATATATATATATATATATATTCCTAGGGCTGCTAGTTTGTCATAAAGTGGTTTGTTTTGTGTGTTGGTAGGTAGGGATAAGGGTCTGTGTGGTGGACTGGGATGTGTGTTGGTAGTAGTGTTTTTTTAGGTTTATTATTTGAGTGTATTTTGAGGGCCTTTTTCTTGGTATTTAGGATGAAAACGACAACATACATTTCTACTCACATCACAACAAAATCAAATCGAGCCTTATAATAGGCGTATACCTAAGAGCGCTACGCATATGCAGCCCCCAATACTTAGACGAAGAATACAAGTACATTGAAGACTCCCTCATATCACGAAAATACCCTAAACATTTCACCCTAAACACCAAGAAAAAGGCCCTCAAAATACACTCAAACAATAAACCTAAAAACACCACCACTACCAACACAACCCCCAGTCCACCCCACAGACACTTATCCCTACCTACCAACACGCAAAACATATATATATATATATATATATATATATATATATATATGTGTGTGTGTGTGTGTGTGTGTGTGTGTGTGTGTGTCCATTAGATATTATTAGAGATATGATAACGACATTATGACCTCAGTTTTTGAACTAGCAGACAGAAAAACTGTTTTTCACTGATCAGAGAATTCACACTGAGACAATTTTATTAATTTCTCTGAAAAACTTTTTTTTTTAACCCAAGGCAAAAAAGATGGTAAACAATTCTGTCAAATTATGTTAACCAGAATTTTAAAAAAATATATTTCCTGTTCAGCACCACCACGAGAATAGTTGTCATGACAACGGAGAGTGTTAGCAGTTCTGTCCGTATAAAAATTCATAAGTAGATTAATTTTTCCAGGCAAAAATAGTTGGTTGGTTGGTTGGTTGGTTTAATGACACATCAAACATTATGGGTTATTTAATGCCGAATCATGTAATGTATATATTTACTTATGAATTAATTAAAATCGATTTAAAAAGTGCTCAATAAAAAGAGCTAAAAATATGTTTTAAAACCGAATGGTTTAAAACTATTCGGTTTTAAAAACACACACACACACACGCACACACACACACACATATATATATATATATATATATATATATATATATAAACAAATCATCCATATATATACACACATATATATATATATATACACACACACACACACATATATATATATATATATATATATATATATATATATATATATATATATATGAAAATTATTTCATGAACAGATCATTCATATATATATATGATTTGTTTAAGAAATAATTTTCATTGGTTTCATGTGTATTAATAAATTGGTAACTTCATGTGTATTAATAAATTGGTATAAATACTTTTCCTTGACTTGATGAGTATTCATGAATTGGTAGAAATAACTTTCGTTAACTTCATGTATATTAATAAGTTTCAGTTTCTCTTTTGAGGTTTCCCTTTCTGTGTTGTGTCCAGATCTTCCCGTGTGCAATCTCCCTTGTTTGTCGTTTGAAATATACATACAGTTGTTTTCTTTCAATCTTTGTTTTCTAGACTTTTTTGTTTTTCGGTTTGTCCTTATGTTGACACTGCTGTTATTGGCTGCTATAATTACTCTTTCTTTGCTCTTTTTAGTGTATTTCTCAAGTCCTTAGATTCTGTTGCGTTTTACCAATTTTTAGTTTGATATAATTGGTTCTTATGACATTATTTTGTGCTACCATTAAAAGACATTTAGTTCCTATCATTTCACTCTCTGTTAATTTTTCCCATGGTCTTTCACTGGAGTTTGAGTGACAACATGTCTCCTCACGACTCCAGGACTCTTCTGAGTATTCTAGCCGATCTCAACAATGCTGATGTCTGGATGGTCTCATTTCCAATTCCTCTCGTCTGATTTCTAAACTTTTGGAGGCCGTTCTAAGTGCACCAACTACAATTGGTATCACTTTTACCCTCATATTCCACAGTGTTTTTTCAATTCTCTGGCCAAGGTCCAGGTATTTGTCTATCTTTTAATTTTCTTTCCTCTTCATCCTGTGATCTGCTGGAAGTGCAGAATCTACTTGTTGACAAGTTCTCTTTTTCTTGTTAATCAATACTGGGTCTGGTCTTCTAGCTGGGATAAGATTATCATTATTATCATTATTATTATTATTATTATTATTACTACTACTACTATTATTGTTGTGATGTTAATCCAACAGTAAAAAAGAAGTAAAGTCGAGGTAGGGTAAAATAAGACAAGTGTATTTACAATAATGGTACAGGAACGGCTAGCTTGCCGTTAAACGGTAACAGTACAACCTTTTCACTCGGTGTCTCACTATTTATAGTGAGAACCGGTGTATATTCTCCACTGTAGGAACGGCCGGTACAACAATTATTATTAGTAGTAGTAGTAGTAGTAGTAGTAGTAGTAGTATGAACATTATTTAATTTCTGAGAAGAAACTTTTCCACTATTAATTTCCGGTTTGTATTTGATTTTATTTCATAACATTCTAGATCGAATATTCCCCGCCCTTTACGTCACTATTAATCCTGGACTCGTCTTTCCTTCATTGTATTATTACTCAAAAAGTGCACCTGCTACCGTGTATATATATCTATCCAACCCCTCCGCCAAAGGTAGGAAGTGACACAAGGTCATGTTTTAGGCGGTGTAAAGCTGGTTTGAGTTTAAAGTTTTCCTTCTCCTTGACTGGTTTCCTTACAAAGTCTGCTACCATTTAAATATATTTACCAATCCCCCGCACGAGTACTACTTGACATGAAGTCAATTTCTCAAGCGAAGTTTATTCTTTTGTCTACTTTAAACCACTCACGGCGGCTCTCTCACCATTTCGATCCTACCATAAAGCGTTGATAGCGGCTCTCGCAAGTGTCACTTGTTCGACACAGTAAGGACTCAGATTACAATAATAGTAGATACTGAAATTTGAAATATCCTATCATTCCAAGAAAATTTGAGCCTCAGCACCCCACGAGGAAACAGCTGTATGGCCACTTGCTCCCATATCACAAACCATTCGAGTTAGACGGACAAGGCATGATGGACACTGCTGGAGAAGCAAGGACGAGCTCATAAGCGACGTTCTCCTGTGGAAGCCAACACACGGACATGCTAGTGTGGGCAGGCCAGCAAGGACCTACATTGACCAACTATGTGAAGATGCTGGATGCTGCACAGAGGACCTCCCTGGAACAATGAATGACAGGGAAGGTCGGCGAGAGATTGTCATGGATATCCGTGCTTATTGCGCGACATGATGATGATGATGATGATGATTTACCTATAGCTGAAGGGAGAAAGACTGGATTCATACTTTTCCCAATGATATTGGCGCTATGGGAAATTCCAACTGCTTTGCCCTGGATTCAAACTCGTCGCCGTGTACATTTCCTACGACGTAAACATTACACAACGAGCACCACCTTATATATATATATATATATATATATATATATATATATATATTTCCCCCACCACCTCCACCAACATCCCAACACACGCCGCTTGCTGACATCCGCTCATGCCAAAAAATACACACGCCCGCGCACACATATACACGCGAATACAAACGCTCACACGTCCGCATTGATCAAACGTTACACATTCATAGAACAATGTATTATGTGTGTGACCAGTTATCCCGTATACATAACCTTTATACTGCCTATAGACACTTACATACATTCATAATACCGCCACATAAGTACGTATAACATTTCATCCAATCATACACATCCTATGTCTATTGAATTTTCTGAAATTCTTTTGCAATTTTTCGATTTTCCTTGCATTTGTAACATCTTCACCTGACGATTGCTATCGCATGAAACCAAAATGGTCGTGAATGCTCCTTTGTCACCAAATAAATAGATATGTAAAACCTTTATATATTTATTATTATTATATATATATATATATATATATATTGGGAAGATTATGTGCTTCGGCCTTCAAACACATTGTTTGTCCACTTCATATATATATATATATATATATATATATAACATAATACAATATAATATAATAGAGAATGAATATGAAAAGTTTTAGCATATAAAAGTGGTCAATGCTAAAATAGTGGAGCAGCTTTAAAATCATAAATAAAATATTATAGTATTAATTTTCCGTAAGTATAGTTTCATAACTATAATACACATAATACGCATGGAACTATAGTTACGGAAAATAATTACCATAATACTTTATTTATGATCTTATATATATATATATATATATATATATATATATATATATATATATATATATATATATATACGGTGTCCCAGAAGTCGCACACCATATAATTTGTTTTTTGTTTTTTTTGTCTTTTTTTTTTTTCAGATTTTATTGGATATGGGTGAGAAATTAACCATACAAGAAAGAGTTAAATTGTTTTTTATGTTTGGAAGAGATGGGGCTACATACCGCTCTGTAGCTGAAGAATTCAGCCGCACTCATCCCGAGCGAGAAAGATCATTGAACCATACCATTGTCTGCCGTTTGAGAAAACGTTTCCAAGAAACTGGCTCAGTTGCTGACCGCGAGAGATGTGGTCGACGAAAGAGTGAAACTGATGAAGCAACATCAACTATACCCCGTGAAATCAGTAAGGAAAATAAGCCAGGAGCTTACGATTAGCAAATCATCAGTACATTGTATTCTTAAGACACAGAAATTTCATTTTTATAAAGAGAATTGATGTATGTATCAATGGAGAGGGTGAACAATTTGAGCATCTATTATGATTATGGTGCATTTTCATACATGGTGCGCGACTTCCGGGACACCCTGTATATATATATATATATATATATATATATATATATAAACAAATTATGCATGGACGATGCCCAAATAAATCTAGTCACAGAAACTCATATACAGCCATACCGTTATCTCTCTTATTCTCAATTTTCAACCAATATCTTTTTGCTGAATGTTAAAAAACAACAGCAAGATGGAAGAAATACTAGAAAACTTCTTAGATTGAATTAAAGATATTAATTATTTTCATTTTAAAAAATAGTAGTATTATTTGTAATATTAAACATTGGCATATCCTGACATATTTCTTTTTTTTTTCACTTTCTTTTGTCCACGCGTTGTAGTCTACTGATAAAGACACGTCTATAATATTAGAGAGTCTATTATGTAAAACAAAGTTGTCGTGGTAGCAGTGACGGTGTTTGTAGTATTATTATTATATTATTAGTAGTATTAGTAGTAGTAGTAGTAGTAGTAGAGTAGTTACATTTAATAACTTGGGAAAATCTTATATTTTGCTAACGGCTGTGAAAACAAAGTTTTTCTCTCATTTTTTTTTTAAATCGTATGATTATTTATTTCGTGTCGATTCTGTCAGTGGGTCGATAAACACAGAATACAGGCGTCGTTTGCAATTGCATCAATAGATTCTAAGCCGCAGGCATGAGTAGAATATCTATAGAATGTAATATATATATATATATATATATATATATATATATATATATTATATATATCTTTACCAACCACTCCACGTGAGTAGGTTGTGACACAAGGTCAATTTCTTAAGCAGGTTTTATTTCTCCCAGATTGGTTGCCTATCCAAGTTGAAGAGACCATTTCCTCCGACGATAGCCATTACACTACGTACACTTCCAAATGTAGCAATGTAATTCCAAAATCTATCTACTCGTGATATGCCAGACTAAGTAATACAACACTCCGCTTAGGCCTTTACTTAGGCTAGACGGCTGGTCGGAGAGGCCCTCTCCGATCAATCAGCTGGTCACGTCCAGCCTTAACACCAACTGTCTCGACCCTTATGGCACGCCCTACTCTTTTTTATTTGTGCTAGAAGGCAGTGTGTGAGGGTTTTAGTGTTCTGTGTATGACGTTAAACTGCATCTAGTGGTAATGTTCCGATTTTGGAGCTGTGAGGAATGGGGAATATCTTTTCATCGCCATTACTCCCAGATCCACTCTGACCCGGATTGGAAGTTAGGGTCCCATCGATACCGTAAACAGATCCAAAACGAGTTTTAAAAGAATGTGTTTAAAAAATTGAGTTAAGAAAAAAAATTGAATACCTAACAAGAATAAATAAAATAAAAAGTCATCAGCATAAAATAACCCAAAAAGGGTTGACATGCCGTAAAATCCAACCATTCCTCCATCCAGTAGAACAAATCCCAATTGAAATATCTACCCCCACCATCGCCATCATTGATGAATTTACATTATTTTTACGTTGATTATTACATTGATTATTATTATTAGTAGTAGTAGTAGTAGTAGTAGTAATTCAATCTGTTGAATTTAATTAGATAATTAAACACGATCATTTTTGTCAATCAATGTACAAATTAACGTACTACTATTACTACTACAACGACCACGATGGCGGCGGTGAGATTTAAACACGATAATTAAATCATTACTGTTCGTTTGTACCCGTTTTTTAAAGAGCAACATTTTTATCTTTTAATTTAAACACGCCCACACTCTACGCCCACCACTCTACGCATATGAGCACAATTATAGTCCTAATTATTTGTCAATCAAAGACTTTCGTGTTTAACTCACAAGAAGCGTCATTCTGACATATAAATACCATACAAATCTTTTAAACAGAACTGTTGTTAGATATACCCAGGGTATCAATTTCGAGCTGAAAGTATATTCAGTTCTAGTCCGACGACAAAAGTTCACCACAACAATTCGCAATAATAGTACAATAGTCTTTCATGACGTGCGCACAATATCGAGTTCCATAAACATGTTCTATTGCTTCATGCTTTCTTTTATTGTGTGGCTAATCTCGGGGAAATTTACATAGGTAAAAAATCTACTCTTGCCAATTTTCTTGGTTCCGAGATCATATATCCTAAATTACGACCGTGCAACGACTATGTTACTCTTTCTGAGTTTTAAATTCTCCTGCATGCCAAGCATGTGTGAATGTACCATCTTCTCTTTTAACCATACGGTCTGCAACCGTATATTTTAATACCCTCTAAGTCTTCAAATCAGAGCTTAAAATCAAATAACGACGGACAGATATATATATATATATATATATATATATATATATATATATATATATATATATATAGATAGATAGATAGATAGATAGAGAGAGAGAAAGGGGGTTCTTAACAAGGAGAAGGTTGGTCTAGTTGGTTGGTTGTTTTACGGCATCTCAACACTTTTTGGGTCATTTAATACCGTATAAAGTCATTTTGATATTCGGTTTCTTACAGTACCTGCTGTTGCTTAAATGGTACCCATCTAAATATTGAACAGTGAAGGAGAAGGGGGCGAGTCAGGAGAAAGAAAGAAAGAAAGAAGGAAAGAAAGAAAGAAAGAATGAGAGACAGGGGATTATAAGGAGAATGAGCGAATGAGAGGGAGAGGGAGAAAAGAGAAAGAGAGAGAAGGGGTTATAAGGAGGAGTGGGCTATGAGAGAGATAGAAGAAAGAGTGAGAAGGAGGAGTGGATACGGTCAGAGAGCTGTTCCGTTTCAATTTGAGGATGTATGCTGCAATAGCGCAACGACTTCCGTGCCAATCATGGAGCAGACGCGCTTTTGGCTCACTATTTCTATCTCCAGTTTGCATTTAATGAGCGGAATCGATTTGCTCCTTACCCTGATGATTGGAGACGTCGGGGACCTGCCCTGATCGATCAGCCATTACGAATCCCCCCCCCCCACGACCTGGTCGATTGGCAATCACTTCAACAAGAAATCCGTACCAGACTATTCCATACCCATCTAACATCTATTCACAGAAACGTGGACCTATCTATATTTCTAGATACATGCACATACCTATTAATGATTGTACAGACGATGTATATATACATATATAAGGGTGCGGCATAAGTAACGCCCTTTGTTTAAGTGGAACAAAATTAAAGCCTTTTTGATTATCCTTTATTTTTCGAACATGAATGTATTGCCACAGGTTAATGGATTAATATAATATATTAACAAAATTGATATAATGCTTATTCGGTTTAATTAATTAAAGAAAATAATAAAGAAAATATACATTATTAGATATGAAAATAATAAGGGCGGTACTTATGCCGCACCTATATATGTGCGTGTGTGCATCATCATCCATAAATAAGTACACCCTTATCAAATTGTTATAAAAAGTTTTAGTCTGAACCAAAAATAGCCGGAATTTATTATCTATAGTGGAAATGATTGTGCCTTACACAATAAAAATGAATATTATTAGGTATTATTCATTAACGAAATCTTTAGTATTGATACTTTGTAATACGTCTTCATTTATATTTAAAATTTTAAAACGAGGAAATTGTAATGTACAATGTGGATAATGTCTGATCGCACCCTATATATATATATATATATATATATATATATATATATATAAGGGTTTTGTAAACCCTGTTAGTAAAAAAAAAAACATGCTTAGAGGGCGAGCCAAATCTAGAATAATAATTAAAAAGGAAATGAACAGACACACAGACATAAGCGCGCACACACACTTACACACACATAAACACACACATAAACAAGCACCCCCCCACACACACACACACATACAGAATTTGGAAGACAAGAGATAGAACAAATGAACAACCACTAGCAACAACTTTAGTTCTAGTGATCTTCTGTAGAAGGGATTTTTATCCCGAAATATTAAGAATTAAGAATAAATCACAGGTTAACAAACAAACACCACAGTTACCTTCTTTTTTCTTTACACTTGCATTGTGATAGCCTTCAAAACCAACCAACCAACAAACCAATATATATATATATATATATATATATATATATATATACGATGAAAAATATATTTCATTTCATTCACCTTAATTAAGATAAATATTATTCTTGTCAGAGATGTCATGATGATCACTTTATCATATGAATAAATCTATTTACACCCCCCCCCCAACATGGGCAGGATTTGAGACGAGGTTATTTCATAAGTGGAGTAAAGCAGGATTGAATTCAAAGTTTTCTTATATTTGTTGCTAACTAAGGCTAAAGAAACCAGTCTTCCCTATTATTTACCCATAGCTGGGGGGGGGGCAAAACAGATGTATACTTGCCTTTCTTTAGCGTTAACTGAACTCGAATCGCCGATTCAGTTTTCTACGACGATAAATATTCTGCCTTCATCAAAGGCAATCCTTCATCCCCTACACACATACATTCTCCGTTTAGCCCATCCCCTGATGTGGCGCCTTCATCGAAAATAACCATTCTCTTCTAAGCCCATCTTAATCAAAGCAATGAACTCTGACTCATAGTTCGAACCTGCATAGAAACAGATATTGTTATAGGTGATACACCCTATAAGACTAATGGAATGCGCCGACAGGTTACTATAAATAAACAGGGATAATTGTGGCTTGCAGTAAGCCAATGCGAGCAAGCCAATACTCTATTGTCGGACGTAGTTTTCCACATCTCTCTATTGTATTTGTCTACTTTCTGTTAATACATTTTTCTACTTTTGTTACCCATCTTTTTGTTCTTATTTGCCCCTTAAAACCTCACAACAGATATACAATCTCTAAAACCGTCAATTCATAATTTAACTACGTCATCAGATTTCGGCGCTTAATTTGAGACTTTTCTTCAGTTTACCTCAGGTTTGTTGTTAGATCCAGACGCATCTACACAAATAAACATAGCACATCCCTTAATCTTTTTTACTCGAGATTCATGGGGATTATTAAACTTTTCTATACCTTTTCCTGTTATTTCTTCTTCTTAAATGTACATATTTGTTGATAATAGCTAACCTTTACGTCATATTTACTTTTTCGACTTTTGTTTTTTATCATTTATATTTCCTTGTTCTTCCATCGACGTTTTGTTAAACTGCTGCTGTCCGATTCCTTCACACAAGTAAGAAGGCAGAATAATAACCGTTGCGCTAAGCTTACTTCAACATATAGAAGTATATAGAGATGATAAAACACTTAGAGAACTGACAGTTGCCATCGCTTTATTATTTGTATATGATAAACGTACAATGGCAGCACATTATAGAAAACTACACGTCACCTATAAGAGTTATTTGCCTCCTTTCATACTGTATTACAAATTATAACAACATTATTATGCATGCGTAATTGACCTAAATTTAATTATAAATTTAATTGTCAAGCTGCTGTACGGCCTATTATACAAACCATCTAAGATTAAACACTGCTGGAGAAGCAAGGACGAATTCATAAGTGACATTCTCCTGTGGACACCTATACATTGACACACCAGCATAGACCGACCATCAAAAAAGTACATCAAAGTTTGGCGACAAGGAAATTTTGATTTTTATCTCATCCTCGTCGCCAAAATCTTATGACTGAATTTATCAATAAACAACATTGAATCCGCAAAAGGTTAACAAATAGGTTTATTAATTTTTGGTACAGGAGGTTATAATAGATAGAATTAAACGAGCAGTTCTTCAAACAACAGTATTGATAACACTGTTAGCAAGACTAGTTACTACGACTAACCTCGTAGTTTATATCTTTTATGTATTTCGTTGGACGAGTCCAAATTCTTGTACAGGAAATATCCTCCCTTACAACACAGAGTATAACAGGTTTTAATTCAGTGTGTTCCTTCTTGACCGGTTGCCATACCATGGTTAAAGAGCCCAGTCTACCTTTCTATTTACCCTTGCTGGAGGGGGAATAGTTGGATTCATAGCTTTCGCAATGGTAGGGCGTCCCATTACGGAGTAATGGTTAGAAAATTAGTCTCGCAGATCCAATACTACTGTATAGCTAGTAGGTTATGTGGTAAAAGAGAGGAAATGGTTATCACATATGCAAGTGCGCACGACTGGGTGGGAAAGTAATCCCCTGGGAATTGTGCAAGAGATTAAAATTTGATTATATTGACAAATGTTTTATGCAAAAAAAAAAGTTGTCCATCGCACATCTATTACTACTGAATAGTGAGTTCGATACTCACCGGATGGTCTATACTTGTGACCTACTCGTGGTGAACAGCTTGGGTAATTACCTACCTTTCTCAGCGATATTAATAATCTGTAAGAGGAAGGGTAATAGTACCTAGTGAAACGCAAACATTCTCGTTCAGGATTTGAACTTGGCACGTCGTGTCCATTTCCTTAGGACAATAACCGTTACACACCGTGCGCTTCCTTGTGTGTATGTATGTATGTATGTATTTAGGAACCCGTTCGATATGGTTAGGATGTGACACAAGGTCACACGTATCGGACATCTAGTGAGAATTGAAGTAACTATTCAGAAGTAAGTGATCTTCAAGACTAGCTTGCTAACCATTACACCACGATGGGACACCCATGTATGTATGTATGGATCAACGCAAACATTCTCCTCCCGGATTTGAACTCGGCACATCATGTCCATTCCTTTATGATGATAACCATTACACGTCGTGCGCTTCTGTATGTATGTATGTATGTATGTATGTATGTCGCAAACTGAGTGTGTTTGAGAAAATACAAATTTGAAATTTTAATGATGTTTCTAAAATCGGATTTGTGTTGGCAAAAATAGTAGCCATTTTTTTTTCTTCTTTTCCTCTAATTTAGTTGTCCGTGATAACGGTGGATAATGCGTGTTTCGAAAGACGGCTTAGATTTGGAATTTGTTTTTGATTAAATATTTAAACGTTGGAACATGGAAGCGATCGCATGATACCTTATTGGTGATATTCCTTTTTGTTCTGTTTTTTTCTTCTTTTTTGTTGTCTTCATTCAGTCATTAATTCCTTTGTTCATGTTTTTCCCTTCATTCATACATAATTCTCCATAAATATTCAAACGTATTTTATTTGATTTTGGACTCCTCTCTGTACTTTCCTTTTTCTGGATTTTATTCGCTCTTTCATTCGTCGGGAATTCATCCAACTCTTATATTCATCCGAACATAGGAAATGGACATGGCGAGACGAGTTTAAACTCTTGACGAGGCTGTTTGTATTTCACAAAGCACTAATACCCTTGGGAAAGGTATGAATCCAATTATTCTCCCTCCAGCTATGGATAAATAGTAGAGCAGACTGGACTCTTTAATTTTGTTTAGCCAACCAGCCTAAGAGAGAGAGAGAGAGAGAGAGAGAGAGAGAGAGAGAGAGAGAGAGAGAGAGGACTCTGAATTCAAATCTAATACCCTGCCTAAGAAATTGACCTTGTGTCACATACTACTCATGTGGAGGGTCTGGTAAATATTCCGATGACAATGCAGATAATGAAAGTCTAAAACAATATTTAGGGTGGCAAGACTCCGGACCACCCTGTAAAATAAACACGATTCCCTAACCTCTAGGCAGATTGGCAGGTTGGTTGGTTCGTTGGTTGATTGGTTGATAGGATTTTACGACATTCTGATCCTCGCGTTATTTTATGCCAAAGATGTTTTTGTTTTATTCATTCTTGCTGGGTATCCATATTTTTAAACTCATTTTAAGCACATTTTTTTAAATAGATTTTTTTATCTATTTAACCCATAGATAGGTCCCTAAAGGCACTACCACTCTGGGTCAACGTTGGCCTGGGAGTAGTGGTAAGGGTACTCAAGACGCCTCGAGCTCCAGAATTGGAATTTTCATACTTCTTTTTTGACTGATTGATTTTAACGGCACGTCAACCTGTCTAAGGATGTCCAGCAGCTTAACGTCATAACCAGGATATCCTAGACAGGTTGACGTGCCGTTAAAATCAAATCAGTCTAAAAAGAAATATAAAATAAAATAAAGGTTCGAATTCGTTAGATCAAGTAGATTCGTTTAATGTAATCGTTTGATTTATTCCCTTAATACGAAATGCTGGTTTATTATAATTATAACTTAATAGTGTATGACGTCGACATGAACGGGTTAAAGCCTTGCCGAAAATCAATATGTCTACGTCGATTGCTCGTGGGTAAGCCTAACACTTGATCTGCTCCTGCTGCAGCTGTGACAACAGTTATTACAATTTCCAATAATAATTATACGACTACTGCTATGATAAATAATGAGCTGAAAAATTCCAGCGGTCATATGCAAAAAAAAGGCTTAAAACGCAAATACCACAAGACCAATTTTGTCTCTTATTACCGAAACAATTATTGTAGTGTCTCTTATGAAAAATTATTCTGCATTATTTAGATTTTTCGGACTGTTATCATCATCTTTATTGTTATATATATATTTACCAACCCCCTCTGCACGAGCAGGATGCGACACAAGGTCAATTTCTTAAGCGGAGTTTGAACAGGTTTGAATTCAAAGTTTTCCTTCTCCTAGACCGGTTGCCTAACCAAGGTTAAAGAGCCCAGTCTGTCCTACTATTTACCCATAGCTGGAGGGAGAGTAGGATTCATACATTTCCCAAGGGTATTAGCGCTAAGTGAAATAATTGCCACGTCCAGGATTTGAACTCGGGTCGACGAGTCCATTTTCCCATGACTTAAACCATTACACCACGCGCTTCCATCTTTATTGTTATATACCCAACGTTTTGGCTGATGTGCCCTCCGACAAAGAACAGCGAAGAAGGCTTCTTCGGGTGTTTCTTTGTCGGATACGGGAACCTTCCTGTCGAACTCGGGAGCCTTCATGTCGTAATTGGGAGCCTTCAAGGAACCCCAAACCGAACGTTGGGTGTATAATAATAAAGGAGAGGACGACAGTCCGAAAAAATTTAAATAATACAATTTATTAATCCCGCTCTAAAAAATTAAGATAAAAAGTTATTATGTTTTTTTCTTGCCGAATTCAAAGGGACGAGCAAGTCTCAGGAAATAAGGCAAGTATTAATGTATAACACGCCACTAATATTCGACAATAAAATTCTGAAGAAAAAAAGTATCATGTATAATACGCATTGACTATTAAGACGCACTCCTAGTAAAAGTAAAGTCGACAGAGTAACCTATCGTCATTATCAACCGAACAGCGAGGGATTCTATCCCCTTTTCACTAGTACTAGACGAGGGATATATTTTTTGCATCTGAGATGGTGCGCTACACCAACCATTAGCTTCCCACTTTACAGCTCAGATCCAAGATCCAGAAAATTATTATGGTTTTCTTTCTTGCCAAATTCGAGAGGAGGAGCAAGTCGCAGTAAATGCTGTAATTATTTACGTATAACATGCACACATATATAAATCGCACCCCTAACATTCGAGTACGAAATTCCGAGGGGAAAAATTTCATGTATAATACGCACTCACATATAAGGCGCCCCTTAACTTTGGACTATGAAATTCTGTGAGAAAATTCTCATGTATAATACGCACTGACGTTTTAGAATTTGTAATTGTTAAATTTCACCTAAATTTAACATTTGTTCTACTTTTTATCGGTTCACACTGACTAAAAATAAGAATTTAGATACTTGAAAAAATATAATCATATAATATATATATATATATATATATATATATATATATATATATATATATATCATTATCATTAGATAGGAATACTTGATATTATATAAATATGCACAAAACAATTTTTTAAGAAACAACTACACAAAATATATAGATGTACTGGGTGGTCCGAAAGTTTTGCCACCCCTACATATTTTTAGAGGTAAAATAATAACAAGTCGACAAGGCGGCCTAATGTCGGTACCAGCCAGAAAGCGAGAGAATTTATCCCCTTTTCACTAGACCCAGGAGATTATTTTTGGCATCTGTGGTGGAGCGTCACACCAACCATCAGCTCCTCACTTTACCGCACAGATTCCTGTACTACTCATACGCTGAATTGGTGAGGACCGATATCGAACCCGGAACCTTGTGATTCTAGGCTGACTAAAAATAAGAATTTAGATAGTTTACATTATGTCTTAAAATACAAATTTTTCGCAGTATTTAGAACAAACACACGGACATGTTAACACAACAAGCTTGTGATGAAAATAAGCTTACACTAGGAGAAACAACACGCCGTGACAGCTGACGGTAATCCCGAAAGATAACTTTCCAGAGTATTTTGCAAAGTTGATGGGATACTGGAATATATGCATGGGGTTTTAAGGAGATAACTTTGAAGACAACTAAGGCAACAAAGCATTAAATATATATTTATCCAACTGCGGGCCGGATGTGACACGAAGTCAGATTTTAAGCGGAGTAAAGCTGGTCTGAATTCAGATATTTCCTTCTCCTAGGCTGGTTGCTGTACTAAGGCTAAAGAGCCAAGCCTGTCCTGTTATTTACTTATAGCTGAGAGGGGGAATAGTTAGATTCATGCCATTGCATTAAGTAGGCTTTTTTTTTTTCATTCATTTTTTCTCGTTAATATCGAGTGACTGGATATTTTCCGAACAGAAATCATATAAAGCAAAACTTTGACACTTTCACTCCCATGTACGACTATAGTCGAATACATCGCAGAACTCCTTATGCAAATATAATTAACTTTCATTTGCTGGTCTGTATTTTCCAAGAACTTATTTTTAACTGTTCTACATCTACATACACACAAACCCACACAAACACACAAGCACATGCACAAACACGCACACACATACAGAAGCGCGCAACATACAATACATGCCTATACACACACACACACACACACACACATACATACATACACAAGCATACACATACATAAGCACTCATATACACACACATTTTATGGCAATTTAAATATTTCTGTTTTGTTTTTTTTATTTTTTGGTCTTTTGTTTTTATTTATGTGTGTGTGCTTGTGTGAGTTTTATATATGTGTGTGTTATACGTGTGCATGTGTGTGTGCGCGTTTGTTTGCGTTTGTATGTGTGTTTATGTGCGTGTGTGTTTATGTGTATGTGTTTGTGTATGTGAGATAAAATTATTTGAAGGAAATAAGCAACGCGGCTCTTTGACAAAAGTTTAATTCAGAAATGTCTGTTTCTTCACGATAATGCTAATGAAAACATTTTTATTGTTTTGTTTTTGTTTTTTGTTTTGTTTTTTGTTTTTTTTTTTGGGGGGGGGCTCTTTTACAAAACGTACTGAAGTAGAGATACTGAAATTGTTTTTTCTCAAGTCCTACGCCTAGCAGAATATTCTCAAGTCCAACGCAAAAAGCACAAGTGAAAATCGCGATGTTAGTAGTCGTGTTTTTTCGTGTTCCGAAGGACGCAAGTTCGATCCAGATTTATTCCCGCTATAAGATTTATGTGTGGTTTTGGCTTTTAGTGGCCAAAACTGGTTCATATATATATTTACCAACCCCTCCACACGAAGCAGGATGTGACACAAGGTCAATTTCTTAAGCGGAGTTCAACAGGTTTGAATTCAGAGTTTTCCTTCTCCTAGACCAGTTGCCTAACCAAGGTTAAACAGCCCAGTCTGCCCTACTATTATATCCATAGCTGGAGGGAGAGTATGATTCATACCTTTCCCAAGGGTATTAGCGCTAAGTGAAATGCAATTACCACATCCAGGATTTGAACTCGGGGCGACGAGTCCATTTCCCATGACTTTAACCATTACACCACGCGCTTCCTTCCATATAATAAGTTAGAAGGCTCAGAGAAACCTTCCAACGTAGGTGAATAATAATATATATATATATATATATAATATATATATATATATATATATAATTAAATCCAGACAAAGAAGTACAATATAACAACAATAGAGACTTTATTGCCTGAGCACATGGAACATAAAATATATGACAAGATACAAATAGAGAGGATGAAAGTCCTTGGGAAGTAAGAAGTTCATAATGAACATCAGAGTAACTTACTGATAGTTGGGGGAGCAAAGACCCCCACTTAATGGACAGAGACACTACTCGTCTAGTCCATCTTCGCGGATGCCAAACCAAAAAGCGGAAAAAGATCTTCCTGAGCTGAGTTTAAATACTCAGCTAGTAGTGTCACTAGTGGCGAAACCCTGGGGACAAGGGATAATAACCCTTTTGGACACAAGTCCATCCCAGCAGGGACAGGCAATCGTTACACCGCTAAAGATAGGCGTTTGGAAATTTACACCGTTGCTTTCTAATCTTTGTTTTAAAAATAAAACCACCAGATAAAATTGCCATGTATAAACAGACATGTTTCCTAGCAAAGCATCAACCAATAAAAATTAACCATATGTGCCAATGGTTTATCTAACGCATCTTCTTACGTAATCAGAGAAGCTTTTAAACAACATAGCAAATATATTGAGAGAAAACTTGACATGATGAGTGAATGGCAATCCCTGACGGTACAATTCGTCATAGAAATATTCTATATGCTAACAAGATCTGGAAATACGATAAAACATGTATGTAATGTTACTATCAATACAATACTAAACAACAACAACAACAAAACACATATAAAATAGCGCAAAATAAGAACAAAGACGTGGAATATATCAGAGATAAAAATAATGATAAAATGAATCGATGTCTTCGAGTCGGAAATATGACCAGAATGCCGAATAATAATGCATAAAAAAAAGTCATTGTGTCCCAGGGACAATCGTTTGATGAAATAATTGTCGACTGGGAGATTTTGCGGTTCCAACAGATCACAGGGTGAATATGAAAGAAAACGAAAAGACTTTGCTAGAGAAGTGAAAAAGCAGTGGAACATGCGGGTGAAAGTGATGCCAATTGTAGTTGGTGCACTTGAACGGTCCTTAAAGGAAAATAGACTAGAGGAACTGGAAATCAGAGGAAGAATTGAAACCATCCAGACAACAGCATTGTTAAGACTGGTTAGAATACTTAGTAAGGACCTGGAGACCCGAGGAGACTTGTTGTCACTCAGTGGAAGATCATCAGCTTACGCTGGTTGGAAAAAACTTACCAGGAGTGAAATAATAATAATAATAATAATAATAATAATAATAATAATAATAGGAATTCGGTGTCTGTCTATAACTGGAACTACATCACTGCTTACGTCACAACACCCTCAGGAGTTGTGTAAATTTATCAATTGGTATTTAATTTGTAGTCAAAATCATTAATACATCAAATAAATCTTATTTATTAATGATGTCTCTGAGTTTGTCTCAAAATGCGCCATATTATTAGTGCGTTTAAAATCCAGCAATGTGTCTTATATATCACTGATAAATAACGGTTTACATAATATATTGTGGGGTTAATTTTCATAATGGTTTTTAACAAAACCGGGTTTAATAAATAATTACTTGGTGTTATTGATCTCTAATATTGTTTTATTCTCCAACGTATTAAAAATCCTTACTATGAAAGATTTTATATAGAAACCAATTAGAATATAATTAAAATAAGTGTAATAATTTTATATGCGCTCTTATTTAATTTTGTTAGTCTTTCTAATTTAATATTTCATTATATTAAAACTTAAATACTTACGCTCTGAGGGCACATATTCTTGCTAGTAATGATAATAAAATCATCGCGAAAGGCATAACGTTCGGATCAATACCCTTTGAAAAGTTATAAATCGCCTCATTCTCCATCTCTGGGTTAAATTGTACCATTAGTGTTCTTCTATAAGGATGGTTCTGGCATTAAATAACCCATGAAGGTTGATATGCCATTAAACAATGAAACCAAACCGTACCTGAATTTTCGATTCGTCACAATCTTTCTTTTTTTATATATATATTCAATGTACAACAAAAAAAAAACTAAATACGGAAAACCGATGAGACATTTTAGTCACAGATTTTACTTCTTCCGAGAACCGACAAAAGAACCTACTTGTTCGCCCAATACTTGTGAAAAAAAAGGGAAATTTAACGTCTTTTTATATTACCATATTCTGTGACATGTGGAGGAACCAGAGTGCTGATCAACGGATGGCATCCCCAGACGAATCCATTGTTACCAGCAGACAGCTTCCTCATCCGTTAAGTCATTTACACTTTTGTGTACCACTTGGTATGAGATTTGGAAGCCCAGAGATATTGAATCGAGGGGGGTCGAGAGGGGGGGTGAAATAGCACCGTCTGTCTTATTACTAGGCAAGGCGTGTTTGAAGTAGAGTTTCTGGATGGCGTGACCAATGTGCAAGACAATGTCGATCCAATGCTGGCCTTGGGTCTCATAAACGTGCCTACAGGAATCAAAACTTTCAGTACAACCGCTACCATTGAAATCGATGGACAATTGCAGCAGTAGCAGTAGTAGTAGCAGCAGCAGCTAGAAGAAGAAGAAGGAGGAGGCTGAGGAGGGGGAGAAGGAGGATCAAGTATTGAAATAGAAGAACAGTGAAAGAAGGAAAGAAAGAAAGAAAGAAAGAAGAAATGTATAAACTGAAGAAGTAGAAATATTAGAAGAGAAGTATATTAGAAAGAAAAACAAGAATAAAATGAAAACGAAAGAAAGAAAGAAAGAAAAAAAAAGAAAGAAACGGTGTAGCAATTGAAGAAATAGAATGGTGAGGAGAAGATTACAAGGATTTTCTAGAAAATTAAAAGAAAGAGAAGCTAGGATAGTGAAAAAGAAGGGAAAAGGGAAAAGGTAAGGGCGAAAGAAAGAAAGAAAGAAAGAAAGAAAGAAATGGTATATCAATTTAAGAAATAGGAAAATGCGGAAAAGAAAGAGAATACGAGTATTACAAACCAAATGAAACGAAAAAGAAAGAAAGAAAGAAAGAAAGAAAGAAAGACGTGCAAGTAGAATAAAAGTAATATAATAAACGAGGAGAAGAAGCAGTAAAAAAGAAGAAGAAGAAGAAGAAGAAGAAGAAGAAGAAGAAGAAGAAGAAGAAGAAGAAGAAGAAGAAGAAGAAGAAGAAGAATCATTAATCTAAGAAATGACAACAACAACCAAAGTGCGGATGAATACGGAAGGGCATCAAGTAAAAAGGCCATAAAAAAGTTATCTATAGAATCCTTTCTGAACCAAACAGTAACAAGTCTATTAAGATAAAGAAAACAATAAGTTAATAATATTCATATTTTGAAAACAGAGGCCGAACTGTTTGCTGCATAATTTAACACTCTTTATCCCTTATTTAAATAAATATCAAAACCAACACGACAATTAAATTGAGTTTCATAAGTGAACATGTAGAATCTTTGGTGATAAGTGTCCTCGCCAACGCCAAGTCGAAACTAATCAAATACTAGAAGAGGTGCCCAGCGTTACTCGGGATTTAAAAGGATGAAAATAAATCTCTTATCTAAACACACACACACACACACACACACACACACAATATATATATATATATATATATATAATATATATATATATATAAAAGGTGGCTTACCGGTGAATATGGGCACGATCGTTGGAGGTGCACAGAATCCAGGGGTTAAGTCCGCGATAAAACAAATACAAAGTGCTCAATACAGAGTAGAGCAAATTTATTAAAGAAATGGATACAATAAAACCTACTCGAGTTTCACCATTAGGATCTTCAGGGTTAAATCCACTGAATTAATCGAGGTACCGATTAATTGCAGCCGATTACACGTGTGTTCATTGAATAAGATGTTACGTTATAGTGAGACGCTTGTTTACGTTTTTTGAATTTCACCGGAAATTGTTTTTTCGTGAGTATTAAAATGAAAGATGCGAATCGATTTGTGGGTATTTTTTTACTATATATATATATATATATATTATATATATATATATATAATATATATATATACCAAACCCTCAGCACGATTAGAATGTGACACAAAGTCAATTTCTTAAGTGGAGTTTAACAGTTTAAATCCTTCTCTTGCTTAACCAAGGTTAAAGAGCCCGATATGTCCTACTATTTACCCATAGCTGGAATAATAGTTAGAGTCATACCTTTACCTAGAGTATTAGCGCTATGTGTAATGCAAATCGCCTCGTCCAGGATTTGAACTCGTCTCGTCGTGTCTATTTCCTAGAAATGGTAGCCATTACACCATGCGCCTCCATACTATATTTATATATTGATTAATACAAATTATTTTTCTATATATATTTATTTTATTCTTTATTTAATCTACTTCTTAAGTTGTTTATTTTTATTATCCTTGTTTGTATTTTTTTCCTTTTATTCGCTTTTTATCGTGTTTTATGTTATATCAATTTGTTTTATTTTTTAATTATTTTCTAATATTTTTTAGTATGTCATCTATTTATATCCCTATAATATTTTAACGTTTCTTATGGAAACGATGAATAACAAGTCTTTAACCCTTCTCGTACAAAATAGAGTATGGATTTTATTGAACTTTGGTTTTTACTGTTCTCCTCCAATTTCCCTTTATAAAAGGACGTGCGCAGTCGTTGTATAAACATACATACATACATATAGACTGACAGAATCTTTTTATGTATATATATATATAGAGAGAGTGAGAGACAGACAGACAGACAGAGAAAGAGAGAGAAAATGTAAATTATTATTCTATTCCTTATGAGTTTTCACACCAGTTCTATGTGATTGTTTTTACTCAAGACTGAGTGACAGCAAGTCTCCTGAGTCTTCCAGGACAGCAGTGCTGAAATTTGGATAGTTACAATCCTTTGCTGAATCTACTATTTCCCCAGTGTCTTCTTCGTGTTCTTTAGGGGGTTCCAAGGACTCCAGCTATGACTGGCATCACTGTCACCATCCCTTTTTTCAGTTCTCTGGAAAGATCTAGGTATTCATCGAGTTATTCGTTTTTCTTTATTTTATTAATCTCCTGGATCACCGAAGTCTGTGAGTCGACAAGTTCTTTTTCGTTACAACTAAAACTAGGTTATTATTATTTCACTCCTTGCGAGTTTTTCACATCGCTTTTGTTTTGGCATAAACAATCACAAGACCTCTACCTGTGACACGGGCGATTTAAGGTTGACATCAAAGGTCATTTGAGGTCAGCGGCAGTCAAGTGTCACAAAACCCCGGCTGTAAATATTGAAAGCAATTTTTATATCAATATTTTCGCCATTCGTTATTCTCACAACAGCGAAACAACGATTTAATGCAATAAAATTGCATTTTATGCAAGTTTCCGCATTTTTTGTCAATATTATTAAAATTATACTGTTACATACACATACACACACAGACGTTGCGTGTGTAATGGTTAGAGTCGTAGGAAATGAACACGTCGACCAGAGTTCAAATCCTGGACGAAGCCTGTTTGCATTTTACATAGCGCTTATACCCCTGAGAAAGGAATGAATCCATATATTCTCCCTCTATCCTTGGATAGGTAACCAGCCTAGGAAAAGGAAAACTCTGAATTCAAATCTGTTAAACTCCGCTTGACCTTATTGACCTTATGTAACATCCAGCTCGTGCGGGGGGGTAAAAACACACACACACCACACACACACACACACATATATATATATATATATATATATATATATATATACATACAATCACACTCATAGACACACACAAACATGTATGCACGCACAGAGACAAAAATACACACACACAAACACATGCTTCCAAAACACACACAAAGGCAGACACATACTCGTATATACACACCCACATATAATCTTATACATGCCAGCACATTCCCATGCACATACATGCACACAAACACACGCTGACTCAAACACACACACAAACTCACATACGCCCAAACATATTCACACATATTCACACACTCACACATACAGACACACCCACTACACACCACACACACAAGACACATACGCGAGTGCGCGCTTTTATGCTTCTCCCACGTCAGTGTCGCCTTATAATTTGAAAGAGACCATTTTTAGGCAAAAAAAAAAAAAACAATTCGATTTAAAATTCTACCAAAATCAATTAATTGTTTGATTTTAATTTTCACTCCCTTCATTTTTTCTGAAATTTTGCACATGTGTGGAATATATTAAAGTTAGACACAACCAAAAATTTGAGCTTTCAATTCCAAAATTTGCCTGAGTTATGTCGATTTTTAGCTCTCCAAATTTGGTGGGATTGGCGAAAAATGGCGACTTTTTGTCATCTATTTTTGTCTGTAAAATGAGTTCTAGAGCTACTCCTAAAGATATGTTTATTAAAGAATTTTTACGTAAAAAAATCCAAAAATGCTATTGAAAAATATTTGGATATTAATCTTGCTATGAAAGAAAATCATCAATTACTTAAAATTGGTTGACTTTAAGACTTTTATGATAGTATTTTTGGATTCCCCGTGTAAAAATGCTTTTATAAACACATTTTTAGGAATAGTGAAGCTCTAGAACTCATTCTACAGACAAAAATAGATTACAAAAAGTCGCCATTTTTCGCGACCCCCCTCAAATTTAGAGAGCTAAAATCGATATAACTCCGCCAATTCTTGTAATTGGAAGCTCAAATGTTGGGTATTGTCTAACTTTAACATGGTCCACACATGTACAAAATTTCAGAAAAATTAAAGTGGTTGGGTAAATATGGCCTGGGGGTTTTACATGGAATTACCCCTGTGTATCCGGCAAAGGAATAGTTTTTACAGAAATTTCCATTACAAATTAAATTTCGAAAAAAATTCTCTATTTTAATTAATTAACACTTATACAAAACTTGCTGCATTATTTAAGCAATAATAATTAAACTTCTCTTAAGCCCATTCACTAAAATCTCTCACTCTACCACCACAAAAATATAGACGCTTGGCTATGCCGAAGAAATAGGTTAAGTGATGGTTGATTGATTGATTGATTTTAACGGCATGCCAACCTACGTGGTGTCATTTTATGCAAAAAGGTTAGAAAATTGCGTTCCTTGTACGTTTATATATACATTTTTGTGTAGTTGTTTCTTAAAAGATTTTTCGCGTACAGTTATATAATATCAAGTTTTCTATCTGATACAAATAACTTGAATACCGTTGTATCGTTTCAAGTTCTCCTACCTAATACTAATGATTATATGGTTTCAAGATTTTTTCAATTCAATAATAGTCATTTGCTTGCACACGTCCATATGGCTTCAAGTAAATGATAAATATAAACAATTATAGCTTCAAGTAACTATACTTGATACACATTTACGGGTATCGAGTATTCGTATTAAGTCCTAATAATTTGAAACAGATGTATTTCCCACAAAGATGATACTGGGTCGGAGTGGGCCTGGCAGTAATAGCAGTGAAGGGGTACTCTACACTCCTGAGATCTCCAGAACTAGAAATGCAGTTTAGTATCCTACCTTAGAAACTCCTTGTGGGGGTCTTACACTTCTGCAGAAGATAGAGACAGTCCCGCGGTCAAGACGGGAATAAATTAAATATTTTAACTATGTTATCATATTCTAAGTTATTTTTCCCTAACAACGTCGGATATCTTTCATATATATATATATATATATATATATATATATATATGATTCTGGTAAAGATCAAAGAATTCGGGTCTAACTCCATTGTGTCGGTAATCATTGAAGTTGGATACGCAGCCGACATGAAATCCGTCAGATTTGAACAAACGAGAGACGCGCCACAGAATGCACTCTTTCATCTGAAATTTATTGCTAAATCCGGCTTCATAACATTACCAGTCTCTTTGATCTTTTCTTTAAATGCAAACTGATTCTTAACCTACCCCCCCCCGACTTTGTCAGGCAAATTAACTCAAATATTTGCACTCGAAATGGCGCCACAAATCGGACGCTGTCTTTCAACAGTCTGATTTACCGATTCTTTAAAGGCAGCAATTCTCAGTTTTTGTTTGGATTTTTTTTTTCAGTGTTTAAAAACAATAAAGATGCTGATATTTCTCTTCAAAATCATAGAACAATGATCGATTTAGTAATGCCATTGTAACTACCTATCGACCTTCGTTCTCGGAATCTGTCGCGTGTCACGATAATCGGCAAATAGATAGATAGAGAGAGAGATAGATCAAACTAAGTGTAAAATACTACTTTTTACTATTAATGGGAGCACCATTTGTGCAATAGTTATCGTCGTAGAAAATGGACACGGCGACACGAGTTCAATTTCCCGGACGAGGCTGGTTGCATTTCTCATAGTGCTAATGCTCTTAGGAAATATATACATCAAACTATTATCTCTCCAGCTATGTCTAAATAATAGGGTAGACTGGGCTCTTTAACCTTAGTATGGCAAATGGCCTGAGAAAAGGAAAACCCTGAATTCAAACCTGTTAACTCCGATAAAAATGTCCTTGTGTCACATCCTGCTCATGCAAAAGGGTTAGTGAACACTTATACAGATCAACAGCTGAAAGCGCCGGTTCCCGGTAGATTATTAAAGTAAAGCAGCAATGGGCCAATTCAATACTTAGATGGGGACAACTAAAACAATCATAGTGTATTTATTTATTCATACATCATCTAAATATCTAGATTAAAAAAATTTCTATACTTACATACCAGCGATTATTTTTCGCTATATATATATATATATAATATAATATATAATTATATAAATATTTTATCCATTCAGCATTTTCTTTCCTTTGTTTATTTTTCCTTTCAACACACACACACACACACACACACACACACACAATATATATATATATAATATGTATGTATATATATATATATTATAACTAACGCCCTAACCATAACACCTTCACCTTCAATAACCCTCCCAACTGAATAAACCTCGGACCACAACTACATGAAACGACTCGGACCAGAAAATATGGGTTGCCTCTTCTACCGTGACATGAGAAAAATTACACGAGGGCTTGAACGTAAGCAATTGAAGATCGTAAAAATATTCCTTGTTATTCGACCCAACATATATATATATATATATATATATATATATATAATATAGTTTCACCTTGAGGATCTTCACTGGATTAATCAAGATATTGATCAAGTGGATTTAACCCTGAAGATCCTTATGGTGAAACTCGAGTAGGTTATCACTTGTACCTGTATTACAATAAATTTGCTCTACTAACGTATTGAGCACTTTTTATTTGTTATATCGCTGTCTTACCTTTTTTAAATTTTGCATCAACTAACCATTGTGACCATCTTCACCAGTAAGTCACCTTTTCCAAAATAATATATATATATATATATATATATATATATATATATATATAGTAAATAACTAAAAGTATATATGCCAAAGTTAGGGTTAAATCCAAAAGAAATATAAGGATATAATTTGTTAACTACAGAAAAGGACCGCACATTACATTGTTTCAGAAATTAATGGAAGTAATCCGCAAACCCCAAAAATGGATAAGTTTTCTTCTGGACCAAGCTGGATATGTTGGCTGAAAATAATTCATTCTAATTCGAGATAACTATCTGCTTAAAATGCAACGTCCACACAATGTCCATATGCCTAATTGCTTATAGCAAACTCACTGAAAGATTTGGACAATCGGGAAAGTGAGTGGAACCAGTTTGTTAAGACAACTAGACCGCAAATAAACGCTTTGCAAAAGTCTAAAGCCTCTCAGGTCAGCAGTTATTAGTCAATAATAATAATAATAATAATAATAATAATAATAATAATTAAGATACCGACAGATCGCCAAATTCCGGCAAGGAGACAAGACCTAGTATTAATTGACAAGAAAGAAAGAAAGAAAGAAAACGTGTTATATCATGAATTTTGCCGTCCTGGTGAACCACAAAAGATAGACAAAAACTTGAACCTGTGGAACATGAAAGTAAAGGCTGTGCCAATTGTAATTCGGGCCTATGTAACGGTTCCCAAGGGTTTAGAAAAGAGTCTGGAAGAATTGGAAATCCGAAGAAAAATCGAGACCATCCATACAACAGAACTGTTTCCAGGACTCTTCTGAATGATCTAGTCAGCTAGATTACTCAGAAGAGTCCTGGAAACCTGAGGAGACATGCGGTCACCCAGCTTCCAGTGAACCACTAGCTTAGGCGGGTGTCGAAACAACAACAACAACAACATAACAATAATAATAATAATAATAATAATAATAATAATAATAATAATGAACTATCCGCAAATTTTAGAGAAAAAAATCTCAGCATTTATTTGTAAATTCCCGACAGCATTTATTTTAGATCGATCCCAAAATTATTAATGGCCGATTGATTCTTTTATCGATTGATTATTTTCATAAATGCAATTTGATTGAAATATAATATCTATATGATAATAAAATTCTCATTAAGTTTGTATGTATGTAAGTATGGATGTAAGCATGTATATATGTATGCACACACACACGAACATATATACATGTGTGTGTATGTTTGTGTGCGTGTTTATTTTTAATAGTTTTAGGGCGGTACTCATTGAAAATAAAGTATGTGTGTGTGTGTGTGTGTGTGTGTGTGTGTGTGTGTGTGTGTGTGTGTGTGTAGAGTGATCAGAAAATATAGAGACTGAATCTTTTTTGAAAATGTAATTCTAAACTTTAGTCGTACAATAGATCTTGTAGATGCATACAGGGTGGTCGTCAGTGATGCACTATCTTCATCGCAGATTACGAGTTCTTGTGCATCATATCGGCTCCGATAGCAACCCCAACTTGAATCCAGTATCTTCAAACTGCCACCCTGTAAGCTACGTGCTGCTAGTATTGACATTTTGCTTCAAATAAACTTCACAAGAATTCGAACTCTTAAATAGGGAAACAACAGTCAGTATGAGCCAATGAAAAGTCCACCACCCCTACCATAAATATATAATGGAATCAACTGTTCATCCCAGTTTCAGTCTAATTTACTCTTTACGGATTCCACTTGCGGTAAGTTCACCCCCTTTTATGAATTTAAATGAAGATGTGTGAGTCCAGCTGATAATGTCTAGATGTCTAGATTGCTGTCTAGACGAGTAAATGCCAATTCTCAATACTTTTGATCATCAGTATTGACACAGTGAACAAATTTTATTGTCGAAAACGCAGCTGTACGGCCTCTTAGTCCCTATCACACAAACCACCCAAGTAAGACTTACAAGACATGCTGCAACACAGCTGGAGAGGGAGCAAGAACGAACTCATACGTGAAGTTTTCATGTGGACACCTACGCATATACACACCAGCAAAAACCTACATCAATCACCTCTGTGAGGATTATGGATGCTGTGGCGGGGACTTCACAGATCGATTGGTACGGTTGGGAGAGAGAGTCATTGATATCTCCGTTGTCAGTACTCATCCCAATGAAAGGCTAGGAGAGTAAACCCCGAAAACAAATCAGGGCTGGAGTCTCTAAAGTAGTGTGATACTGAAATCCAATGCCACCCACCAACTCCTGCGACACTACCACTGCCAAACTGAATTGGTTCCTTACCTTTCCTTTGGATCACAGAGGCAGTGAGGAGAGGGGGTGTTTGGTGCATGGACAACAACTCATCTCCATATGAACCCGACCAGGCTACGTTGTTCCGAAAAAAATAATTTGGACACTACTCCATCGTTTCTTGTAGACGAAAGGACTCCAACACGCAACACAATATATGTGTGTGTGCGCGCGTTTGTGTGTGTATGTATGTAAACCCGCCCAACAGGGTGGGGTCCAGTGGCTTCGGCCTGGATCTTTACAAGTTAATAGCGTCGATCCCAGGGGCTATCCCCCCAGGCAATACCTGCCCCCTTGATTTAAAGGGGCAGGGCTGGGTTTATTGCCCAGTGCGTGAGGATCGACGCAATTTTTCACTCGCCACCCATGAGCTTCGGTTTGTGGGTGGCCCACGTTAATAGGGCCTTGTGCCTAACCCGTACAAGTGGGGTACGAGGTAAATACAATGTGTGTGTGTGTGTGTGTGTGTGTTATCTTACATATTTCTCATGCTGGTTTGTTTTATACTTAATACATTTTCTCAATCTGAAGATATCTATCTATCCATCTATCTATCTATATCTATGTCAGTCTGTGCGTGAATACCGATTATAGATACCAAAAAGGTGTAGGACATCTAATTATTTCTGGGTCCCTAATAGATTGGTAAATAGATATTCTGAGGCGTTTTTAAGTGTGACACAAGTGTCCATCTAGCGGGTTTCAATTACATCATCAATCTGTCTGAGTTATTTCTGTAAGTCTTCCTTTTCTTTGTGAATCACGTTATTTGTCCATCTGTTCGCATCTTGGAGATATTTGTGGAGTGTCTGCTTTTTCCGTTTTCGGAAGAAAAATATTTGGTGGACAGAAACGAAGATGTATTGTGTGAGAAAGTCAATTTATTTGAAAAGGTTTGCAATCTTTCAAATGGTTTTTTCAACTCCAAATATCACTCTCTCTCTCTCTCTCTCTCTCTCTCTCTCTCTCTCTCTCTCTCTCTCTCTCTCTCTCTCTCTCTCTCTCTCTCCCTCTCCCCCCGATTTTCAAGCCATATTATTCTATCACCTTATCTCTGTATCCTTCTCTCTCTCTTTCCCCCTCTCTCTCTCTCCTTCTCTTTCTCTCTTTCTCCTATGTGATTTTCAAGCCATATATATCAATCTATCACCTTATCTCTGTATCTTCCTCTCTCTTTCTCCCTCTCTACTCTCTCTCTCTCTCTCTCTCTCCTCCTCTCTCACACACACACACACACACACTCTCTCTCTCTCTCTCTCTTTCTCTTACTCTCTTTCTCTTTTGCCTATGCGATTTTAAAGCTTATATATCATTTATCACCTCTCTCTCTCTCTCTCTCTCTCTCTCTCTCTCTCTCTCTCTCTCTCTCTCTCTTCGTATATATCATTCTATCTCTTTGTCTCTTTGTTATCTAGTTCAATTTTTTAAAGTATAATACTCTTAAATTAACACTCTCTCACTCTTTTTTTCTTTCCTTCCTTCTTTTCATCTTTTCATTATGTCCGATTGAAACAGATGAGCGTTATAGATTCTTATTTTCTTATGTTCTTTCTGTGTAGTATGTCCTATTTCTTTCCTTTCTTAATAATAAATACGTAATTAGCTGAGGTGACGACACCATAAGAAATTTTTAAAAATCGCTATTGAGCAACACCAGATAATCAGGATTTACATTTTGCATTTCCTCTTGGACGATTTGGAAGGTTTCATTTTTAACCAGAGGGTGTTGCAAGATGATAACGGTCGGAAGATTAAGGAACACGGGTATTGATATATAGATGTATATACCATTCTATTTCAGAACTATTCTGCATCCCTTCGTACGTTTATGTTTGTAAATATATCATATATATCATATATACACACATATATATATATATATATATATATATAATATTATACATAAATCTTTACATGTATAATCGTATAAAGTTTTATATTTTCATACACACATCATCAGACAGAAATGATGGTGCACACCAGATGAAACTCCAACTGATGGACTTCATTATATATATATATATATATATATATATATATATATATATATATATTATATATATTTTATATATAATTTTTTATATATTTCTTTATAATTTTTTTAACATCTTATATTTTATATTTTTTTCTTTTATCCTTGCTCCATACTTTTTCAGACTCATTCAATTCTCATAGTTTAATTTGTCTGACTACCATCCCCTGAAAAAAACAGGCTTTGAAAAGTATTCTTTTTTCTTATTTGACTTTCTGTCGCCATGGTGACAGTCTTTTAATGTATACATTTTGTAAAAAGAAAAAAAAATTTTTGAGGAATAAATTTTCCTGTTATGCAATTCAAATTATTTTGATTTCCCATCTGATGAGACTGAATTCTGGGAAGCTTTATTAAATCAACTTAGATTTATAAAGGCCCCAATTTTGGTCGAAATAAATTTATCATGGAATAACGGTGTTGAGTTTTTCCCTCCTTTCAAAGATAAATATTGCTCTGAATATAATCTAAAAAGTTTATTATACATTGATCTCTCTGTAGTGATTTAAAGATTCACTGTATTTATACATACTGGATCATACAATAATAATACTGTGCGTCTAGAAATCACATATAGAATCATTACTATCTAATATATATATATATATATATATATATATATATATATATATATGTGTGTGTGTGTGTGTGTGTGTGTGTGTGTGGCGTAATTATTATGGTCTACGAGGAATTCGGGATAAAAAATCGATCGATCGATGAATGACCCGAAATTAGATTTAAATAAAAACGGAAGTTCCAGGTTTTGAGCGAAGCGGAAGTTGGGTGACCCTCCCACCTCGGGACGAGAAACGGAAGGAGAGAGAGAGAGAGAAGAGAGAGAGAGATATGAATGTACACACCTGTGTGCGTGCGTGTGTGTTCACTTAAAAAACAAAAAAAAAAGAATTTACGACACTCACTTCCTATCACATAAATCATATAAGTAAGACGAACAAGACATGCCAGACATTACTGGAGAAGTAAGGACGAACTTATAAGTAACGTTCCCCTGTATATACCTACACATGGACACACCAATGTTAGCCGACCAGTAATAATGTGCATATACAAGATATGTGCGGTTACTGGATGCTGTGCGGGGGAATTGCCAGGAGCTATTAACGATAAGGACAGGTGGCGAGAAAGAATCGGGGAAAACCGTGCTGTCAGTACGATTTGATGATAACTATATCTTGTGATCCTATTACAGAGAAATCTTGTGGGTGTTCTTTCTCTGTTTATTTCCTCTAGTTGAAATATGTTGGGTTATATAAGGTGTGCTGGAAGCTGCAACTTAAATTTATAGACTCTTCATGGCTGCGTGGGTTCAATCGGCCGATCAACACGCTTGAATACGTGGTTGGTTAACTATTTAAGAGCCTTGGACGAAAGGCGTTCAGTTGCTCGTGCTTAACACGGACGAACGGACCAACAAACAAGGATTGTTTAACATCGAGGAACACAAGGATTCAAGATTCACGAACCAACAAACAAGGATTCTACTTAACACTGAAAAACACAGGGATCATAGGATTCGACTCAAAATGGATCAAACTTAATGCCACAAGGGATCTTCACTGTAAAATGCTCTCACCCGCAGCCTAGAAATGGCCACAAGAATCTTAACAAACAGTAGGATAAAAGTGCGTCTTACAGAGAGTTGGGTCTTAAATGGGGAAAGTAGGAAGGTAAAAATTGTCTTTTTTGTTCTTTTCTCATAATATGCTGATATATATATATATATATATATATATATATATATATATATTTACCAACCCCTCCGTACGAGCAGGATGTGACACGAGGTCAATTTCTTCAGCGGAGTTTAATAGGTTTTTAAATCAGAGTTTTCCTTCTCCTAGACTGGTTACCTAGCCAGGGTTAAAGAGCCCAGTCTGCCCTGCTATTTACCCATAGCTGGAGGGAGAATTGGATTCATACCTTTCTCAAGTGCATTAGCGCTATATGAAATTCAAACAGCTTCGTCCAGGAATTGAACTCGGGTTGATGAGTCCATTTCCTATGACTCTAACCATTAGACCACGCGCCTCCTTATGCTGATATATAAATGAAGAAATGTGTCCGCCCTGTCGGCTAGTACTGTATAATACGCCGACTGCAGTTCTGCAGCAGAGTAAGACCCCCTCCCCCATGGAACGACCTGTTGGCTGTGGGTGGCTACCCGTAATGTCTGAGGTCAGAATTGTGGTTGTTGAGTGGTCTGTGACCCGGATAAAATGTGATCCTGTAACATGCAGCACTCCACTTCGACCCTTCGATTGAGTAGGCCTCACACGATCAGTTGGCTGTTCATGTCAAGTCCTAGCAACTATATGATTGTCCCGGTCGTATACTTCTAATTGTTCTCATGGCAAGCACCAAATTCATTTTATCATATCGGTGCTAGAAGTGGGTGGCTGAGGGTCAACGAAGACTAGTAATACACATGAAGTTAATGAAAATCATATCTACCAATTTTTAATTAATTTTAATGAAAATTATTTCTATAAACAAATCGTATTTATAAGATTTGGCATTAAATAACCTACAATGGTTGGTATGCCATTAAACCAAACAACCAAACCGAAGAAATGTGTTTTTTATAGAATCCAAACTGTAAAAATACAATTGAAAGAAAATTTCGGTGGATAACGAAGGAAGTGTGTGTGGTATTATGGTGTGGAAGACAGGGTGGCAATTTGGTTATTTCTTTTCTCGTTAGCTGAAAGCAAGAAGATAAGAGTGTTTTGGGTCATGAGAGAGATTATTTTATGATAGGATCGTTCGTGAATTGTTGTGAAAAGAAAACAATAAACACCGCCAACGCCAACAATAGATTTGGCAATCGACCAGTTTCAATTTAAGCCATTTGTTCCCGCCCTCAACAACCTTTTTACTTATTCTTAACCTGTACAGTGAGGTGCGATTTGCGTAACGGTTATCGTCGTACAAAATGAAACCTGCTACCTGAGTTCAAATCCTGGACGAAGCTGTTTGTGTTTTACTTACAGCTTATGCCCTTGGGAAAGGTATGTATCCATATAATCTCCTCCTTCTCCCAGTTGTGGGTAATTAGTGTTTATTTACCTCGCAACCCCCTTGTGCGGGTATGACACAAGGTCGTTTTATGTGGGAACTATCACGAACCGAAGCTCATGGGATGTCAGGCACAAAAAATGTGTAGATCCCGTCGGCATTCACCATCAAGCGGACGCCTCAGGCACTTGGCAATAAACCCAGCCTTGTCCCTTTAAATCAAGGGGGTAGGTGTTGCCTGTGGGATGGCCCCCTAGGATCACGTCGTTAATTACTTTACGTTATGTTTAATTAGTATGTATTTACCAACCACTCCGCACAAGCAGGATGTGACACATGGTCAATTTCCTCAGCGCAGTTAAACAGATTTTAATTCAGTGTTTTCCTTCTCATAGATTGCTGCCTAACCAAGGTTATAGAGCCCAAGCTGCTCTACTATTTACCCATAGCTTGAGGGAGGAGAGTTGGATGCATACCTTTCCCAGGATTATTAGCGCTATATGAAATGCAAACGACCTCGTCCAGGATTTGAACGTCGCCAAGTCCATTTCCTTTGACAATAGCTATTAAACCTTGCGCCTTCACTGTGAGTAAATAGTAGGGCAAATCGGGTTCTGAATCCCTGGTAAGGCAAACATTCAAGGAGAAGGAAAACTCTGAATTCAAACCAGTTGCACCCCGTTTAAGAAATTGACCCTGTGTCGTATCCTGCAGAGGGGTTGGGTAAATGCATACATTCACCACCTCGTTGGGCATCCGATCTATTACTACTCAATACCGAGTTCGATCCTCACTGGATGCTTCATACTAGAAACCTTGTTCCACACCCTATCCGTGGTGAATGGGTTAGGTAAATACCTATGTGCACTATCAAGAGGATTTGGGAATTATTTTGTCTCAGTGGCGAATATTTTAAAATTTTGTTATGAATATCGACGTTTATATTATACATTCTTGGTTTTAAAAAATACAGTTATACAGTCTGTCCAAAAAAAGTAATGAATAATTCAATATTTTCTAAACTGAATAAGAAAATACTCTGTGCCTAAACATGGATATTTCTTTTAGTAGAGGCAACTATTTCTAGTGTTGTCTTTTGGGTAATTTTAGAGAAATCTTCAAACAGCCTTTGAGGTTTTTTCGGCTCTTTTGTTGTTTGTGTGATTGAAGAACGTCCTTTAAAATCTTTAGAATGTTATTTAAAAGCTTTTTAATTCCTTTAAAAAGTCTTAGAAAATCTTTTAAAAGCTTTAGAACACCTTTAACATCCTTTCAACTTCTTTTAAAAGCCTTAGTAAAAATATGAAGCAACGGAAAGGAAAACGAGTCAACGTTTAAACCACGGGTCGAAAACTCAAGAACTCAAGGACTCAACAGGGTCATTACTTCAAAGAGGATGCGACACAACGGACCAAAAGTGAGAGGAAGGTGTGTGATTTCCATAAAGATACAAATCTGCAATACAGCTGATAGGCTGCTTTTTTTTCTTTCTTTTTTTATCAAAATGATGTTGTCGGCTGTCAACTCGTGAACGAGTAAGACCCTTTCCTGGTCTTTCTTTCTTTCTTTTTATATATGAGTGCTAGCAGCATTTGACACTCTATCCTTGTGTTTTCTCAGATGACTCACCAGGCCAGCCCTTGAGAGACATACTCTTTCAAATAAACTACATGTTGGAACTTCTCCACATTGAATGTTGCTGGGCTGAAAGTTACCCTTTCTAATAGCCCGTTTCAATTTTTGGTGTTTAATTCTGTTGGACTCAAATTCTTTCACAGACCAGTAGATGGTGGCTCTAAATAAAAAGGCATGATAATAAGTGGAATATGTGAATAAGTGTAAAATGTTCACTTTCTTTCTTAATTCCATTTTTACTTATGGTAAACTTCTTTTTTCCCCATTTGAAAAAAAGAAGTTACATATTTGTTTTGTTTGTAATATTGAAATTGTGAATTACGGAATATATCTGAGTAATTTTGATTTTATGTCGTCCCGGCCTCCTTTACGCTATGTTTTTGTGAGCCAGCGTCAGGCGAATTTCCGGCCCAACTTGGATAATTTCCGTGTCGTGTTTTTGTTGGCAAATTAGATATTTTAAACGCCTCTCCCCAGATTTTTATCGGCAAATCAATGTAAATATTTTACAAGAAAGAATGAGAGAGAGTTAAATCAAGATTATTATACTTTTTACATATTGAACTATTTTCGTAATAGCTCTTAAGTAAAAATATCAAATGTTGCAATAATTAAATTATCATACTGTGGTATATCCACAGGTCCCGCTAGTCTAAATAAACAGCATATATAATTTCTGTTTATTTAACAAACCACTCAAACATTTTCTATGGTTTTCTATTAGTATTTTTACGTTATGAAACAAAACAAATTTCCTTAGATTTTGTTGTGCATGTTGTCTGTCATCTCAAGTACACACTTCATGCAAATATGAATTGTCAAATTAACCCTTTATCACGTTATGAGACAAAAATCTTCATGTTCTGTTGTGTAAGTTAATTTTCTATAATCTCAAACACCACTCCACCTCAAATAGCTCTTTAAAAAACCAGCCGATGTTGATTTCACTAACTTCTTATTAAGAATGTTTCTTTTTAATCATATAAAATTGGATTATGTCTACTTTTTGGTTTTTGATCTTGAAGCAAAAGCAATTGAAATATTAAAGTGTATTCTACCATTGTCTGGAGAGAAAAATGGTCTGAGGCGAGAGACAAATTATCAAGTTCCGGAAGAAAGAACTTAATAAAAAAACTTCTGTGCTATAATAGTAGTTACATTTGTATATACAAGGTGTGTCAAAAAATTTTTTGTACTTTTTGACACACCTTGTATTCTGAAAAAAAAGTTCCATTCATTAATTTATTTTAGAATACAAGTGTCAAAAATATACCAAGCTTAAAGCTGTATTTACCAAGATAGAAATGAAAAATGAATGGAACTTTTTTTCAGAATACAAGTTGTGTAAAAAAGTACAAAAAATCTCGATACTTTCTTGACACACTTTGCACATTACATACACCAATTTTTTTTTCAGAATACAAAGTGTGTCAAAAAAACAAGAAATCTCGATACACCTTGTATCTTTCATACATCAAATGCAACAGTTAATATGGAACAGGGGTTTTATGTCTCCTATAATAGTAGTTATGTGGAGGCGCCTGGTTTAAGGGCTATCATCTTCGGAAATGGACACGGCCAGACGAGTTTAAATCCTGCATTTCACATAGCGCTAATACTCTTGGGAAAGGTATTCATCCAACTATTCTTCCTCCAGCTATGGACTCTTTAACCTGGTTTAAGCAACCAGTTTAGGAGAAAGAAAACTCTGAATTTAAACCTGTTCAACTCTTGTTAAGAAACTGATTTTGTGTCATATCCTTTCGTGCAGAAGGTTTAAGGAATATCTCTTCATAATAGTAGTTGTTACAATTGCATATAAAGTTTACACACTAAATGTAGCAATTATTATGGGACAGAGACAATATGATATTTTGTAAGCAATTACAAAATGAAATACTAACGTATATTGTAATTGTTAGTATTTCTATATTTGAATATTAGTCACGTGTTGCATTGAGCACATGGCTTGTTTGAATAGCATATTCAAAAATAATTTTTTCTCAAGATAAAATCGAAATGAATAGAAAAATAAATTAAACCCAGTTCTTTTGTGAAGAAATGTTTTTTTAGATAGTTTTTAAAAGAGTTTTTAAAAGAGTTAGTTGGTATGTGTTGAAATATTTTGGTGATATAAGCTGTGCTGCAATACACCACTTAAATTCATAGACTAAGCGAGGTCACGGGGTTTACACCTCAGCCAATCAACAGCCCGAATACGTGGCTGGTTAACTACTTAATCGCCGATACTGAGAGACGTCCATTTGCAATCATTGACGAAGGGTATGCAAGACTGAGGAGCACCAAGGATCAACCAAAGGATTCTTCACTAAGGATCGCGCTCTGCTTAACACAAAGGATCTCCGCTGGACAAGTGCTCTTTCTTGAAGCCTAAAGGATGGCCACAAAAATCGTAACAATATGCTATTAGAGAAGCAACGAAAAATGGTTAAATGAAAATTATATTCTGGTATCCAAGTGTCTTCAACTGGACTTTATATAATCTGCCATCGTAGGCACCTGGCACTGAACTTTCCAGCACGGATTCCTTTGACTCTCTCTTACCATCTATCCCTATCTGTTAAGAATAGTCGGAATGTTAATTAGCTGTTACTTTTTGGTTTGTTTATTTAGGTGTTTATAAGTGTTTTTCGCTCAGTCGGTAGAGCGTCCGCCTGGGACCCACAAGTTCCTGGTTCGATACCTGCGTCGCCAACTCGGCCTATGAGTAGCACAGGGATCTATGCGGTAAAGTGGGAAGCTCATGGTAGATGTAGCGCTCCACTTTAGACGCTAAAAACAATTTCCTATGTCTATCGCTAGTATATGGCTGATACTGACGTTAGGCCTCCCCGACGACGGCTATACTGAAACATAGTATGTGTCGGTATACTAGTACATACAAGTAAGTAGATGCAACAGTGTACTAAGAATGGGTATTACATAGACCAGGAGTCGGTAAACCCCGGCCTGCAAGCCACATCCGGCCCGCAAGTGTTGTTTTTTTTTCGGCCGGCCAATTTAACAGCTGGACTCTGACTATCCAATTAGTATCGAATAGAATAGTACAGTAGTTCGATTCGGGTTAACCCATTAAAGGCCAGAGGCAAAGATTTTTTTTATATAAACCTTAAAAAATGACAGCTTTTTGGACAGAGCGGTTGGAGTCCGAGAAAATTTATTTGCATTATATTTAATACAATGGCCCTTCAACGAGACACTGCAGAGCCAATTGGCTCCCTCTCTCCAAAAGGTTGCCGACCCCTGACATAGACGATTCTCGTAAAGATCTCCGTAAGTTTCACCGACTCTAATAAACAAATAGTTATGGACCAGTTCATTTTCTCCAAGAAAAGATACGATCGGTTAGTCCATAAGAATATGTCACTAAGTTTGTCTATCCTATTTCAAATTGATGTTATGAAGATAAATTAGTTTGTTGTTAAAGCCATTTAGAGTAATTGTTTGAAGAGGCTTTATCCATTCATCTTCGTCTGTTTTTATTATAGACGAAATATTTACCAATGTGTTTGTGTTTTTGTTTTTGCTGTTGTTGTTGTTGTTTTGTCTGTTTGTTTGTTTGTTTGTGTGTGTGTGTGGTGTGTGTGTGTGTGTGTGTTTCTTTTGTTTTCTTCGATTCTTTCTATGATGATGAACTTTGCATCTTTGTTAAAATCGGGACCATATGAGCGGATATATATATAGAGAGAGAGACAGACAGACAGAGACAGAGACAGAGGCAGAGAGAGGTGTGTGTGTGTTTGTGCGTGTGCTCTATACACAATTATACACACACACACACACTAACACACACACACACACACACACATATATATATATATATATATAGAGAGAGAGAGAGAGGGGGGAGAGGGGGGTTAATGTCTTTAACATCAAAGGCCGTGCCTAACAATTACACTTATAGCAGGTGTAAAGAAATACAAGGAGAGAATAATGCGTGGTGTCGGGGTGATTGATAATTCAAAGTAAAAGTGCACACATAAAAAACGGGGGGGGCGGTAATGGAAATAAACCGCCAACAACAAAAGAGATTATACATAAATAAATAAATAAATGCCACATCCTCTAAAAGAATCTTAAATGAAATGATAACCTATATACAAGGAGTAGATATTTACCCAACCAGGGAGCCACGGGCATGATGTGACTCAAGGTGACAAGTATGGGGCATCGTACAAAATTCGAACTTGCTATTCAGTAGTGGTGGATTTGCCAGAATAGCTTGCTAACCATTACACTACGATGGGGGCGCCATTATTACCCAACCCGTTTGCCATGGGTAGGATATGACAAGAGGTCGCACGTATGGGACATCCAGCTACGATCGAACTTGCTATTCAGTAGTAATGGATCTGCGAGGATAGCGTGATAACCAGTAAACAAACGAGTGCTCGCTGAAAATTGTTTGTCCAACGAAAAAAGAAGGACTTTTTAATTTTCATGACTGAAAGCAGGCCGAAAACTTTTCGGTACACCACATAGATGTATTCTGATTATTTTCCTTTCACTGAGATTATGGTTAACTCACGTTGAAAGATTCGGTTCTAGCAAAATCACCGAAGTTAACCCGTGATGTGCCTGTTCAGTACTTAATTGGAAACCACTTAAGCAACAGTAGGTACTTTAAGCAACTTGAGTCATTTGTTTACAAAAAAATACTTGATTTGGTATTAAATGGCCCGAAACGGGTTGATATGCCGTAAAAGAAAAAACCAACCAACTGTTACATAATTCATATGTAGCTTATGAATTATGTACGTACTGTAGTAGATATACTTTTGAGTTCGTAAGATTCAAAATCGGAGGAAGTTAGGTGGAAAATTTCCATAACCCTTAGAGTTATGATTGATTAGTGATGACCCCGACTTAACCCCTCCGGAAGCGCGTAATTAGACGCGTGAGATAATTTAGTTTTAGATTCGACCAAATTCTAGCCGAGAGCGGACGCTGTCGTCGGGTCTTGAGATGTCGTTTCCCCACTGTGCTGTAGAATCCGGAGCTGGGGTTGTTGAAATAAAAGACTTAAAAGAAAACCCAAATAGTTTTGTTAATCTATTAAAAACAAAAGATGTCCATCACAAAAAGAAAGAAAGCAACCCAACCAGGGAGCCACGAGTATGATGTGACTCAAGGTGACAAGTATTCAACCCTGAAGAAAATGACGGGCGACAAGTTTGCAGCAACAGCAAACAGAAGATTTAACAAGTAATACCCCTCATCTCATCTATTTTCTACACCGTCTCTCTCTCTCTCTCTCTCTCTCTCTCTCTCTCTCTCTCTCTCTCTCTCTCTCGCAGTTATATACCCGATGTGCTAAAAGGGTAAATAACACCAACAGCCAATCTGAGAATGGGCTCATTTTTAATACTAATTTTATAGGCATCGCCCATAAAAGTGCGATTAATGGCAATAAAGCCATTGGGATGTCTTTTTTCTTTGGTCCCCCGATTCAGTTGCTACATCGCTAATGTATTTGTAAGCAAGCGAAGGCCAGTGGGAGAAAGTGACTAATCTCTAAGCATAAAATAACCCTTGATGCCGTTAAAATTAATCAATCAAAAATTAAGCTCGGGCGATACAGCTGACAAAATGTCGTGATAAAGAAAAGATAAAGAAACTGATCCGCAAAAATCAATGTATAATAGTAACACTATCAATTATGACTGATCACTTTCGTTTGTTTAAAGATTATTCGTCTCAAAGGGAATAAATCCAAACATTGACAAAGTTTAAGAACTCGGCTTAGCGAGGTGTTAAGTTTTTAATCCCATCTCTGTCGACTGGGGCTATAGAATACCGACTGCACTTCTGCAGGGGATACAATCTCCTCTGAAGGCCACCTGCTGATGCTTAAGGACGTGATCCTGGTGATTGACCAGACCATGACATGCAACACCCATTTTGGTCCTTACTTAGGCTGGACAGGCGGTCGGAGAGACCCCCTCCGATCAATCGGCTGGTCACGTCAAGCCCTACCACCTATATAATTGTTCTGACTCTATTGCCTCTATGGAACTCCACAACCCTTTTTATCATATATGTGCAAGAAGGCGGTGGCTGAGGGTCTTAGTGTCTTGTGTATGGCGTTAAACTGCATCTAGTGGTGAAGTTGCAATTCTGGGGAGTGTGGAGTACCGCATTATTGCCATTATACCCAAGTCCTCTCTGGTTTGAAGTGGTAGTACCTATTAGGATACCATCTATGGGTCGAATATATACAATGGGTTAAAGATTGAATACCCAATATGAATGAATAAAACAAAACGTCTTCGGCATAAAATAAGTCAAGTATTGGCATGCCGTAAAACCCAACCAACCAACCACTCAACGTCAAGATGCCACTAGACACGTAAATAGTAAAAAAAAGTAAAGTTGTCGGGGTGCCTAATGTCGGTATCAGCCATACGGCGAGGGAGTCTGTCCCCTTTCACTAGTGCTAGACCAAGGAGATTGTTTTTACGCCTGAGGTGGAGCGCCACACCTACCATCAGCTCCTTACTTTACCGAACAGATCCCTTTGCTACTCATTCGCTGAGTTGACTTGTATCGAACCAGGAACTTTGTGGTTCCTAGTCGGACACTCTACCGACTGAGCTAAACCGGCCCTATTTTGCTGTAAGTTTATCCCACGACGAACATGGTTGTGTGTCGAAGCTGATACCCACCTGTCCGTAATTTCACCTGATTGCAGTAAATAAGTTGTCTGAAACTACAAGAGAAGCAGACGAAAAATATGGAAGCGAACTATTCTCATCAGCATCAATGACATTTAGAATACGTTTCTGACAAATGCACCAATATTCTTTTTATTGTTGGGTTTGTTGGAATATGTTGACTATATAAGCTGTGCTACAATACACCACTTAAATTTATAGACTAGGCGAGGTCACGTAGTTTAAACCTCAGCACTAATCCGTGGCTGGTTGACTACTTAATCACTGATACTGAGAGACGTTCATTTGCAACCATTGACAAAGGACTTGCAATACTGAGGAGCACCAAGGAATAACTAAAGGATTCTTTACCAAGGATTTCCGCTGGACAAGCGCTCTTGCTTGGAGTCTAAAGGATGGACCATAAAATCGTAACAGGGTTTCCTGTAAATATCATTTATTAAGCTTAGTCGAGTTTAGCTCAAGGCCAAAAGTATGGAGCGCTCACCGAGAATCGAAATAATACTCTAGGCTAACTCGTTAACCATTACACTACTTAAAATTCCCTTGTCATTTACTGGTCACGTCAATCCCTAGCACCTGTATGATTGTCCCAACCTTATTGCCCTTATAGCAAGCCCGAACTCTTTTATCATATATATATATATTTACCAACCCCTCCGCACGAGTAGGATGTGACACAAGGTCAATTTCTTAAGCAGAGTTCAACAGGTTGAATTCAGAGTTTTCCTTCTCCTAGACTGGTTGCCTAACGAAGGTTAAAGAGCCCAGTCTGTCCTACTATTTATCCATAGCTGGAGGGAGAGTAGGATTCATACCTTTCCCAAGGGTATTAGCGCTAAGTGAAATGCCACATCCAGGATTTGAACTCGGGGCGACGAGTCCATTTCTCATGACTCTAACCATTACACCATTAAACCATTACATTACGCGCTTCCTTATCCTCTTTTTATCATATATGTGCTAGAAGGCGGTGGCTGATGGTCTTCATGTCC
>CM042138.1:96545410-96555410 GCA_023376005.1 Doryteuthis pealeii
TATAATAAAGTGATAATGTCTAGACGACTCCGTACTAATTATTTTGAAGCCCTGTTCACACGGATCCCGGGTGGTAGTACATATTAGAGTCCCATTTATTTCAGAGATAGATAAATAGATAGATAGAGATATGTGAATAAACTGAGATAGATCGATAGATAAATAGATAGATAGATAGATAGATAGATAGATATGGCCAGACTGAGATAGATAGACGGATAGATGTCAATAAACTGAGATAGAGAGATAGATGGATGAGAATAAACTGAGATAGATAGATAGATAGATAGATAGATAGATACATACATACATACATACATACATAGATGCGAATAATCTGACATAGATAGATAGATAGATAGATAGATATGACCAGAGATAGATAAATAGATAGATAGATAGATAGATAGATAGAATAGATGAGATAGATAGATAGATAATAGATAGATAGATAAATATGACCAGACTGAGATAGATAGATAGATAGATAGATTGTATGTTACAATCATATGGGCCATCCTGTAGGCTTTAAGCAAGAGCGCTTGTCCTCGATAAAGTATCCTTTGGTTCTTTTTAGTATCGTAAGTTCCTCCTCGATGATTGCAAGTGAACTGTGGCAAGTATCAGTGTTTAAGTAGTGAATCATCCACGCATTGATGGCAGTTGGTTGGTCGGAGGAACAAGCCACGTGACCTTGGCTAGTCTATGAATCAATGTGGGGAATTGTAGCACACCTTATATACAAAATAATTCCAACAAAATAGAAAAAATAGTCTAAAAAATGTGTTTAGAAAAATTAAGTTTTAAAAGAAAATGTTGAATAGCCATTAATAAAACAAAACGTCTTCGACATAAAATAAACCAACGGGGTTGAAATGCCGTAAAATTCAATCAACTAACCTAAACAAGCGATAACAATACCCCACAAATAAAAGAATAAAACAAACGTTTCCGGCATAAGATAACCCAACAAAGGTTGACATGCTGTAAAATCCAACCAAACAATCAATCATTTCTAATCATCGATTTTTAGTGAAATATGATATTGTATAAGTATGCTACGGTTCCTATTCACCAGATCTACATATTTTCCTTGTTTTCTAAACATGGAGTACATTAAACGGAATAGGACGGTTCAGTTTTACCCCGTATCGAAAGAGTAGTTTCAGAGGAGTTTCGAATAATTGTGACTGTCTTGGTTAGGTATTTGTTTATTTAGGTGTTTATTTGTCGACCTAAATCTGCCCATCCTATTTCAGAGTGATGTTTAGCTTGATGTTAAAGTAATTTGGGGTAAGTGTTTGGATACGTTATATAATGGTAACTGAGAAAAAACGGCACATCACAGCATTCTTATTAGAGAAACTTGCTAAAACATGCATCCTCTGGGTGCAAATATTAAGTTTAATGTAATAAAACATTAAATTAGATTTTTAAATATGAATGCATATAAAAAATTACACTTATTCTTATTTTGTTTTAATTGATTTCTATATAAAATTATACATAGGATTGTTTTAATACATTTGAAAATAAAACACTAATATTAGAAATCTATAACACCAAGTAATAATTTATTAAATCTGGTTTTCTTAAAAAACTATATGAAAATTATCCACACCTTATACTATTTAAACCTTCATTTGTTCTTGATATATAACACACTTTGCAAGATTCTAAACTCGTTTATATCTTGAATGTTTTTAAAAAGACTTCAATAGAGACATCGTTAATAGATAAAATGTTAATTAAGATTACATAATAACTATTTAATTGAGAATATAACGTAAATATCTAAACATATTATGACGTACGTGGTGACGTAGTTTCGGTTACAGACAAACAGAGACCTGATCTCCATTATTAATGGATACACTTAAAATGTTCTAACTTGAAGAATAAAGCAATTTCCAGTCAAATTTGAAACTGGGTTATAATTTTATCATATCTGTGTTTGGGCTAAACGTCATGATTTAATCATCCAAATTCCAGACATAACAGAGATATTTATGAATGCTAATTAGAATCCTTCACTCCGTCCTAAATAGAAGGATCAATATCATTAGGGACAACTGTTAACTATGAAATGGTAATTAGAACCCTTCACTCCTTCCTAAATAGAAGCATCAATATCATTAGGGACAACTGTTAACTATGAAATGAATCCTTAATTAGAAGAATCCTTAATTAGAAGAATCAAGATATATCTGTGTCTTCGAGTGTGTGTGTGTGTGTGTGTGTGTGTGTGTGTGTTGATAAAGCGTGCTGTTTTGAACAAATCCTGGAAACAGCATCCCACAAACCAGCAGCTCTACTGTCACTTACCTCCCATCACACAAACCATCCAAAGTAAGAAGATATACTAGGCACTGCGGTTGAAGTATGGATAAACTTACAAGCGATATTCTCTTATAGACTCTCATACATGGACACACTAGTGTTGACCGAACTTCAAAAACTTATAATCATGAGCTCTGTTAGGACATTTGATGTCATCTAGAGGACTTACTTAGAGCAATGGCCGATGGGGACGGACGACGAGAGAGAATCAAATAAATCCGTACTGTTGGCATACCTTGATAATTGTGAGGTATCTTACCAGGAATATATGAATTTATCGACGAACCATAAACAGTATATTTTTCACATAAGTCAGGGCCGTATTATACTGTAATTATTTACGTATAAGACGCACTATTTTTCCAGATTTTTCAGTCAAAATGTTAATGGTGAGTATTATACAAGAGAACTATATAATTATTTTTCTCCAGCTCTATGACAATACAGTGTATAAGTCTATAGAACTTTCCAAGAGAGATGACTAATGGGGACGGATGGTGAGTGAGATACAAGGGAATCCGTGCTATCAGCATGACTTGATGATGACGATGCATGTACCTTGGATACGCCAATTGGGAATAGAGAGAGAGAGAGAGAAAGAGAGAGAGAGAGAAGAGGGAGAGAGAATCAATAGAATGTGTATTTTTAACAAACTAGTAGGTAGAAAATTGACCTTGTGTCACATCCTACGCGTGCGGAGGGATTGGTAAATAGGTAATCTGAATATTAGCTACATAAATGAGAATAACCTTCCCTTGTTTATTTCACCTTGAGGAAGCCATATGTTTCGGTCGCCTATTTTTATTTCACTGTAAATCTACACTGAAAATACGAATTTATTCGAATCAATACAACTGCATGTTTTAACACGAAAATATCATAAAATGTGTTCTTAATTGTGCTTGTGCATTATTTGAAATGAACTTAAATGTTGTTAAGAACACATTTTATGATATTTTCATGTTAAAACATGCAGTTGTATTGATTTACGGAGAAATGAAAATGGCCGACCAAAACATATGGCTTCCTAAAAGTGAAATAAACAATATATATATATTTCTATATATAGAAAAAGATAGGTGCTCCCATTGTATATGAATAACTTGTTTTCAAATAAAATACAAATATATACAACGGATTACAACCACGAATGTGAGCGTTCAGACGCCATTCACAGTGGCTAATTGCAATGTTAGTCTCCTCTCTGTGCTAATCATGTGAGTTTTTCAAAATGTTTTATCAGTCTCTCGTTGAATTCATACATGAGACGCACAGGCTAGATTGAAAAATTTGATTAACAAGACACCTGAGATCGTGGAATAATTTTATTCAGGAATATTTTTTTACTTCATTTGCAATCTAATTACATAGGAAAAGTATTAGCTTCATCGTTCCAGTAAAACTGTCTACTACGAAAAAATCCACTGTCAACAATGCATCTACTACAAAAACATTCTAATGTCATATTTTCTATTGTCAGGTCTTTTACCGCCAATCTTTATAACGTGAAATATCTAATTGTCATCGCTCTATCGGCTGGGGCTGTAGAATACACCGACTGCATCTCTGCAGAGGTGTAAGACCGCACCCAATTGTGGCCACCTGTTGGCCGTAGCTAGCGACATATAATGCCTGAGGATAGGATTGTAGTGGCTGAGCGGTCGTGAGTCGGGGACTAAGTGGTCCCATAATTTGCAACACTTCATTTCGGCTCTTACTTAAGCTAGACATGTCAAGCCCTAGTAACTATATGATTGTCCAGGCCGTATTCTTCCAATTGCTCTAATGGCAAGCTCCCACTCCTTTTTATATCATAGGTGCTAGAAGGCGGTGACTGGGGATCAACCACCAGTATCTATTAATACCCATTAAGTTAGTGAATATTATATCAACCAATTCATTAATACACCTAAAGTTAGATACATCATATACATCTATATTGATAATGGAGATTCGCTTCCGGTTTTTGTCTGTAACAAAAACTACGTCACTGCTTACATCACATTCCCCAAAATCGTCATAACATAGAATAAAATTTATTCTACGATTTTTGGCATGTTCAAATTTTGAGTGTATTTATTCAATAAATACACTCATAACATAGAATAAATACACTCAAAATTTGAACATGCAACATTAGACAGTCCTCATTGTTTTTTAAAATAAGTTTAAATAAACACATGACTGGTATTATATATCTATATATAGTTTGTTTTATTTTAATGCATATTTAAAGTTTACATTTCAAATTGTTTTATTTTTTAATCCTTAAATGAATTTGATGATTTTACTTACTTAGGGTACAAACTCGCTGACATTGAATTTTTAACTCCCACCCCTGAGGCAATATGTTTCAAAAATCTATTTTTACATCGCCCGGAGGGTGTTTTTTTATTTTGTACTAGTACATACATATAAACAAACAAGATTCAGCACAAGAGTTAATATGTCATTAGATACCAACAACAAATCAATTCAATTGCTAAGCCTTCTAATTCAATGTCTTCTACGAACGAATTTACTGCAACATCTTAGTAAGCGAGTTTGAACTCCAATCGCGAACTCTTGCGTTCACTTTCAGTCTGGTAGCTTTTGGAAATGTATGAATACCCTTATCTTTGTGTTAAATAGTACCACTACTGTTCTTCTACAATGATTACTTTGGCAACAAATAATAAAGGAAAGTTGATATGCCATTAAACCATGAAACTAAATGAAAAAAATAATTCTTTTATTGTCAAGTATTCTAGTCAAGACTTTGATTGGCAAACGTATTCTACTGTTGCGCCATCTAGTGGCAGGTTCTAACTCTCATATCAAGTCTTGTACAGTAAAGTCTTTTGTTGCTAACCATCTTTTCGGTGGGGCTTAGAATACGATGACTATTCCCTGCATAGGGACACTCTCTTCCACACCCCAAAAAATGGGTTGTCCTGAGTTTGACACTAAAAGGCATCTGATGGTGAGTCTCCTGTTCTGGACATCTGGGGAGAGTGGAGGACCCTTTTATTGCAACTACTCCTAAATCCTTTATGGTTCACAGTGGTATTACCTGTTAGGATTTCATCTCTAGTTCAAATAGATCCATTTGAAAATGATTTTTATTTTATAGGATCGTGTGCAAAAAACTCTTAACAAACGACTATACAAAAAAAGTAAATATGAATGTATAATGAAAGCGATTCCTTAACCGCTATGCATAAAACCCCTAGACAGGTTAAGATGCCGTTAAAATCAATCAATCAATCAACCAAAACACTGGTGTGTTCAATTTCTAACTTATCCAGTGTATTCTTCGTCAACTTTGTCACGCTTGAGATGAGATTTTTTTATCACGGTATCTGTAATGAGATTTTTATCAAGATATCTGATTATGAAATAGAGCTAAGGAAAGGGGGGTTCATGCCTTCCTCGACTGATGTAAGTAACCAACCCTGCATTTTCATTGCTTCAACCAATAGAGCAGCTTCGTGTCACAAATGTTTTCTAATTGAAGTAAAAATATGTAATCTTGGGAGCCTGCCATGGACAGAGCAATACAGTGAAGGAAATTTTTTTTAAATTTACTTTATGTAATAATTTATTTCAACTGCAAGTTGCATTATCTTTAGACAAAGCAAAAATGGTTGTAACTATAATATTTTTCATCTGAAGATGCTGTGACTTGCAGTTAAAATAAATTATTACATGAAGCAAATTTAAAGTTTTTTTCTTTCATTTATTTACACACACACACACACACACACACACACACACATATATATATATATATATATATATATATATATATATATATATATAGGTAATTAATTCAGTGTTTAGAATGCAAAATTTGTTTTGAACACTGAAAGCATCAATACCCATTTTTTTATGAGAATAAAACATATTTTTAAAAATCATATGTCCTCAAATGATACAATGAATCTCAAAATATATACATGGAATCTTGTATGATTTTTGCTCCTTAAAATATTTAAAAAATGTCTCAAACCTGTTTTTAAAGCAATATTTGATGGAATACATGGAATCTTGTATGATTTTTGCTACTTAAAATATAAAAAAATGTCTCAAACCTGTTTTTAAAGCAATATTTGATGGAATAAAGAATAGAGATGTCATTGAAATGTATGAGCTACTTCCTAGACATTAATGTGTGTGTGTGTATATACTACTAAATTATTTAAGAGAAATACCACCTGTTTGAGGAGAGTAATTGAAATAGTTTTCTTTCTATTATCCATTCAGAATGATTAAGTAATCATTAACAAGCCAATCTCACAGGCCATTGTTAGGGAATTCATTTTTTTTTTTTTTGATGTTATCAATCAGTGTTGATTCAATCCTTATATATGCATATTTACCTATCACTCCGCACGAGTAGGATGTGACACATGATCAATTTCTTACGCGGAGTTTATCAGGTTTGAATTCAGTTTTCCTCCTTCTAGACTGGTTGTCTAACCAAGGTTAAAGAGCCTAGTCCGCCCCTACCCATAACTGGAGGGAGAATAATTGGAAGCATACCTATCCCAAGTGTATAAGCGCAGTGTGAAATGCAAAAGTTCTCGTCCAAGATTTGAACTCGTGTCGCCGAGTTCATTTTCTAAGACGGTAACCATTACACCACACGCCTCTATACAGAAAGAGTTGTGAACCCAATTTGTCCAAACATTGCTTTTGTTTTTAATCCAATTTTATGTACAAAATATATTTTTACACTTTGAATATGGTTAACTTATTTATTTCCAAGTTAAAACCAGCAAAATATAAACATTAACGTGAGCGTTCAGTCACCATTGACAGAGGCTGATTGCACAAGTTAATCAGGAGTTGCCGGAATGTCCTGTCCGTTCAAAAAATATGCAATTATGCTCTGACGCTAAATGTATATAACAGACGCTTAGGCCATACTTAGAAAATTTGATTAACACACACACACACACACACACACACACCTGAGATAGTCGAATAATTTTATTCATAGAATGTTTTTATTTGATTTGCAGTCCAATTACATACAAAAGTCTGTCTTGGCTACAATAAACAGTAAAATAAAACATTATTCGAGAAAATCATCTAATAACCATTCCACACTCAAACATATGGCTGCACCACGTGGACTTTAACAAAACACCAGCTGTACAGCCACTTACCTTACAAACCATCCAAGTAAGATAATGCTGGGCACTGCTGGAGAAGTAAGGATGAACTCATAAGGGACATTCTCCTATGGACCCTACGCATGAACTCACCAGTGTTGGCCGACTAGCAAAAACTTTCATCAGCTCTGTACGGACACTGGATGCCGCGCTAGAGAAGACTTAACAAAAGCAACGGCCGATAGGGACGGATGGTGATAAAGTCAAGTGGATCCGTGCCATCAGGTCTACGACTTGATGATGATGATGATGATGATGATGATGATGATTTTTAAGCCGCTTAAGTGGAGCATAGAATAGGCCGATTAGATTCCATTGGTAGCAATTACTCCCAGGTCCACTATAAATCAAAGTGTTAGGATTTGTTATTCATACTTGTTTGGAATAATGTTTACAATGATTTTGAACTGCGTTCTTAAAACATTAATATGCATGTGTTTACCCAACCCATCCGGCACGGGCAGGATGCGCCTCAAACGAATATTTGTAGACAATTCAATTGTGCATATAATTCGCTGGGTTTTTTTTCCACCATATGCCACAAATAAACTAAAATCATAGAATGTTTTTTATATATATATCACTTCAAACCTGTAAAATAAATGCGGAAAAACAAGTGTTTGAACAGGCTGATCAACTTTTATTGATAGTAAGTTCAAACGGAACTTGTAATAAAATATCATAAGTGTTATTACGCCATTTTTAATTTCTAGTTCAGTGAGTCGGAATTTTTATTTAGCATACGCACATAAAACATTAATGTATACAAATGCATCCTTACACTCACACACACACACACACACACACACACACACATATATATATATATATATATATATATATATATATATATATATATATATATACTGAGGAAACAAATACGCAAATAAATGTGAATATAAATGTACATGCACAATTCCCTAACCTCTAAGGATTATTAAACACACACACACACATGCGCATATATATATATATATATATATATATATATATATATATATATATATATATATAGAGAGAGAGAGAGAGAGAGAGAGAGAGAGAGACTAAAAAAAAATACACAAAAAATCTATTAGAATTACAATATACACAATTCCCTTTAGCTCAAAGGATTATTGAATATATATATATATATATATGTGTGTGTGTGTGTGTGTGTGTGTGTGTGTGTGTGTGTGTGTGTGTGTGTGTGTACTAGCTTTATGTGCCCAGCCTTCTTCGAGTTATATAGTTTCCGAATAAATTTACGTATACCCTTTTCAAATCTCATATTGCTAGCCATTGTTTTGTTTTTTTTTTTTTTTGTTTTTTTTCCTATCTTTTATACTACTGCCGGTAATTTTGTCCCTAGTGAACCCAAATGAATTTAAGGTAAATATAAATACAACCACTGAATTCCTCGTAAAGTTCTACCCAAGGAAAGTTTTGTTTGATCTTGTTACAGGTCTTTGTTTTGAATGCCATTTCCAGACAGATGTGTTTATTATGAAAATGTTACAACGGAAAATTGTGCATGTTAACCCCATTTACCATTAACTTAATCATATTAATTCTTGAAAAGGAGCGAGATGCAGTATAAATAGTATTATCATTAATTCAAGTTGTCCTAATGAACAGAATGCTCCATTTGGAAATTCATTAAATTTGCAAATTTATCGGAGTTATTCCCGTAATTCGCCAATACAGAACTGGACAGACTACACTGCATGCTGTTTTCGGACTGCAACACTGATCACTGCCGACACCTTAATTTGTGCGCCTTATTGAGGTTTATCTGTAAACCAAACTCTGTAACTGTTCAGTTGAGAAAGTTATATGTGTACATACAAACACACAAATATACATACAGACGTCGTATTTTGTATAGATACATTGAAGAAACAACAGCGCAAAAATGTGAAACATGGGTTTAATATACACAATTCCCTAGCCTCTGATTATTGTCAATCACTTGAAACCATATAAGTTTGTGCAAAAATGACTATTATTAGATATAAATAATTACTTGAAACCATATAATTATTAGTATGAGAGGGGAGTACTTGATATCCAATAAGTGTATGCAAATTTGTATTAGATACTGTTATATAGTACCTAAATAATGAGAATTCAATTTTTCCTATAAATAATGTCTGACGAAAGCTCGAAAGAGAAAACCAACGACATCTCAGAGCATAATTGCTAATACTTCTATTCACATTGTATCTTAGCTTAGTAAACCGTTTTCCCTATCCTTAATAGGCGGTCGGAGAGGCCCCCTCCGATCAATCGGCTGGTCACGTCAAGCCCTAGCACCTATATGATTTTCCCAACCCTATGGCAAGCCCCAACCGCTTTTTATCATATGGGTGCTAGAAGGCGGTGGCTGCGGGTCTACATGTCCTGGGAATGACGTTAAACTCTATCTGATTGTGAGGTTTGGGTAATGTGGAGCACCCCTTCATCACCATTGCTCCCCGGAGTGGTAGTACCTGTTAGGGTCCCATCTATGGGTTAAATAG
>CM042138.1:96560410-96567910 GCA_023376005.1 Doryteuthis pealeii
GTAATACTTACAGGTAATTTACATAGTATACATAAAATAATAGATGTATATTTATACGTACTTTATTTGAACTCTCTAAAACAGCGCATGTAAAATATATTAGAAAACACATAAAAACATATTATAGTGTCCATTTTGTATGTTACTGTAACACAAGAAAATTAGTTCGGCGGAACGAGTTTTTATTAGTAGCTAGTTTTTTGGGGGTTTTTTTTTTGGGGGGGGTAGAATACTCGAACTTAGAGAATAAAATAAAATTCCAATCTAATCTTCATAATTAATAGTACGAGGCTTTCGTTCGCGCTTACCCCGATCATAATATTTTTTCAAAGGAGATGATCATTGGATATCAATTCCAGAGAACCTCCTTAATGTATTTATATGCATATTATATATATATATATATATATATATATATATATATATATATATATATATATATAATTTGCTATATTTATAAGAAAAGAGTGCTTAATATGATTGATAATCTAATTTAGAGTAGCGAAGACATGAATTCAACGGCGCTTGGTGACTGACAGCCTCTCGTCTATACGATTTTCAAACCAAATTGGTTAACACGGACTCGCACACACACATACACAAAAAACATACATGCATACATACATACACACGCATACACATACACACACACACATATATATATATATATATATATATATATATAGGCCGCCCCAACGACTTATATATATATATATATATATATATATATATCATATTGCTACATTTATAATATAGTGCTCAACATGGGTAATATATATAGAGAGAGAAAGATAGACAGAGAGACAACCAGATATAGAGGAAAACAGAGTAAGACAGACATAGAGAGATAGTGAGTCATATGAACACGCACACATAGATAAACACGCACGCACTGACTCACTGAGTATGTGTTCACGTACGCGCACGTGTGTGTGTGTGTGTGTGTGTGTGTGTGTGTGTGTGTGTGTGTGTGTGTGTTACAGTGTTCGTAAAAACTTATAGCAAGCATGAAAAGAGGCATATTATAGAAAAAAGAATTTTTGTATCATAAATCTAACTAGTTTTACTAGAAAAAAAAGCCCATCTACCCAGCATAAAAGAGAAAAGCGAAATGTACCCGTATTAACCCAACTAACCCCAAACGAATGATATTTTTGCGCTAGAAAATACGGATACCATTTTTTTTCTTTTCTTTTCTTTTTTTTGTATATATATATATATATATATATATATATATATATATATATTGTACTTTTTTTTCTTTCCAAAAGATTCAAATAGAAATCTAAAAGTGTTTGAAATGTTTCTTCAGTCTATGAAGACTGAAGAAAATCAACGACTCCAAAAATTCCTCTTTTTCTTCTTCATTGTATTGATTTTATTGTTCGTACTGATTACCTTTGCTTTCTTATTACAAGCCATAGCAGTTGTCATATTACGTGATCAGTCGCCGGACGACCGGCAACAGAATTTACTTGCAGGCGAGTAGCAGTTTATTGTTCTAACTTGGGGTTATCGCAGGTCCTACAAACATGATATGGTACTGACTAGTCCTAAAACGGTAACATAGTTTTTCGAAACCAGTCATATTCATATCTCCAACGATATCATATTATCCTGTGAAATCATTACAATAATAATACTAATACCAATATCATAATATCAAAATCATAATACCAACAAAATCTATCGAGAAGTGCCCGTGATGTAATGGTTATCATCATAGGAAATGGACACGGCGATCCGATTTCAAATCTGTATGAACTGGTTGGATTTCATATAGCACTAATACCCTTGTGAAAGGTATGAATCCAACTATTCTCACTCCAACTATGGTAAATAGTAAGGCGGACTAGGCTCTTTAACCTAAGTACGGCAAATGGTCTAGGAGAATGAAAACTCTCAATGCAAACCAATTAAACTGACCTTATGTCCCATCCTGCTTGTGCAGAGGAGTTGGTAAATACATATATATATTTTACTCAATATATCTGGTAGCGAGGCTTAGTTCTGGAGCTCTGGGGAGTGTAAAATACCCCTTCATTGCCATTACTCCCGGATCCACTTTGACCCGGAGTGATAGTACCTGTTAGGGTTCTATCTATGGGTCAAATAGATCTGTTTTAGATTTATTTGTATTCGATACACCGGTTCCTGTTCGATCACCGAAGTTAAGCTGCGATTAACTTGTTCAATACTTAATTTGGTGACCAGTTAAGAAACAGCAGGTACTGTAAGCAGCCTGAATCCTTTGAAAAGTAATGGCGATAAAAGGGTACTCCACACTTCATAGAGCAATTTAACAATTTTAAATTATGCAATTTAATGTCGTATCCAGGACACTAATATAGTCACCTACCACCTTCTAGCTCATATAGGATAAGAAGGGTTGGGGTTTGCTATAAGGGCAATAGGGTTGGGACAATCATATAGGTACTCGGGTTTGACGTGAACAGCCGATTGATTGGAGGTTCAGATTATGCGCTAGGTAGTCGATATTTCCCTACGCCATATATATATATATATATATATATATATATATTTCTCATGGAGATTGTTATTGTTGTATAGTACTCTCTTCTCTTCTTACCATCTTATAGTTCTTGGTTTTATCTTCTTGTGTCTCTTCTCTGATGGCCGGAATCTCTACTATCTCTACAATGTAGGGCTGCTTCCCTTTCTATTCTTCTAGTCTGTTTTCCTTGTTTTTAGAAACGAACACAAAGATTTGGGTATTTTTCAGGCATCTTATTTAACCCAAACTAACCATCACACGCGGAAGAGGGGCCATCTTGGAGACATGACTGCCTCCTCAAAAAACCAACAGCTAACTTCCTAAATTCCAACTCCACTTCCCGCCCGCACGAATTTAACTGCCCAACCGGAGAACAACCACAAGGTCAGCGATAAGCAAAAGCCCTGTGAATTCAGAATTACCGTTATTTCCTTTGTAACGATTAATAGTCATGGTTGTTACTAATCTATACGGGAATTGTTTTAACATATAAAGCTATGGTTATTTTATTGTGTAGTAGTATTATATATATACTACCTGAACCTGTGGAAAACTACAATATGATAATTTAATTATTACGTTTTATTCTTAAGAGCTATTGTGAAAAATTTAAATAGGTCAAAAGTATGATAATCTTGATTTAACTCTCTCTCTTACACATTTGTTTTCTTTCTTTCTTTTCATCTTTTCATTATGTTCAAGTGAAACAGATTAGCGTTATTGCTTCCGCGCGCTAACCCCTCTCTATCTTTTCCCTACTATCTTTCTTTCTTTTTATTATATTTTTCTGTGTAGCATGTAATTTTTCTTCCCTTTCTTTCTTTATATTAAAGTATGGTCCATTATTTAGCTGAGGCGACGATACATAAGAAATAAGAATTCAGCGGATAAGCAACACTAGATAATCAGGATTGACATTTTTCCATTTCATCTTGAATGATTTTGACGGTCTCATTTTTAGTCAGATGGTGTTGCAAGATGATAACGGTCGTACGTTAGTAGAAATGTGAGTATCAATATATATATATATATATATATATATATATATATATATATTTATACATATATATATATATGGTAATGTTCACCTTGTTTTCTGTGCCTACAAGAAAAATTAAAAATAGCCGAATTCATTCACCCAGACCAGCTTTTGAACCCTCGATCAGAATTAACAAAAATAAACACACCCCATGTCTTGTAATTTAGGGAGTAAGGACCGACACACCCACAACGGTAAAAGTGGGAACAACTCACCTCTATAAAGAACCATAACAGAGAAACGCTTTTTACCCTGAAGTTTTGTTAGCTACGCTAATAAGAAACTCGAGTCGATCTAGCTTTCAACTGTTAGGTTTTTAACTATATATATATATATATATATATATATATATATATATATATATATATATATATATATATATATATATATATATATATATTATAATCATGCTCTACGTAATGTATTGAGCACTTTTTTACATATATAACTTAGAAAATTGCTCTGGTGTTTTTTTTTTTTTTGGCCACTACATACGGTACTAATGATTTTCTGAAAGTATGGATTGCTGGTCTTTTCATCTGGGTAAAAAGAATTTTACCCAGATGTCAGTTTTTTTTTTTTTTTTTTTTTTTTTTTTTTGAAAAACTGAATTATCTGGGGTTTTTTCCACACCGGTAGATTTTAGAAGTAAAAAATTTGATTTAAAAAAAAAATATAAATATATATATATACTAGATTAATGCAGAAGGATGCACTATTTCTTGAGTAAGGATAGTTATAATAACATAGTCAATTATTTAATTTTAGATTCTTCTTCAAACAAACCAAACGTTTCCTTTCGCACTCGTTATGAATATTTGTTTGAATAGATATTGGGTATTGCTTAGCCAACTACCCCGTGAAAGGGGCTTAGAATACATGGACTGTATCCCTTGCAGAGCACCCCACACCTAAAAGGGATACCCTTGATTTGCCACAAACTTGTCATTAACCTGCATTTGATGTTGGGCTTCAGCTCTATAGCTCTGGGGTGTATGGAGTACCCCTTCATTGCCATTACTCCCGGGGCCCACTCTGACCCGGAGTGGTTTACCTGTTAGGGTTCCATCTATGTGTTAAATAGATCTATTTAAACGTATTAGTATTAGAAATGAATACTTTATTCTATATAACTGTAAATTATTTGTATTAAGAATAATTACTTGAAGCCGAAATTTTTACTAATGATTCTTATTATTAATTACTTGAATTATATAACCTTATATCAATCCTTGACGAGGCTGTTTATATTTCACTTTGCGCTTGGGAAAGGATTTAATTCACCTGCTCTCCCTCAGCTATGGTTAAATAGGTCAGACTGGGTTCTTTAGCCTTGATTTGGCAACCAGCCATGGAGAATGAATAATTGATTTTAATCTTATGTCCAATCAGCTTTATTTCGCTTAAAAATTGACCTTGTTTCCCACCCCGTCCGTGACGGAGGTACTAGATAAATGCAGACTTGAAACCATATAACTGTGCGAAAACAAATGATTTTTATTAAATAGAAATACTTTATACGACACAAGTGTGTATGAATTATTAGTATTAGATAGGAATACTTGATACCATATATCTGTGAACAAACAAATTATTATTGATAAATTTTTAAAAAATGGCAATTAAATAAATTGGAATAGGACATTGAAAATATTGTAGTCAAACATCTATAAGTAAAGTCGACGGGGCGGCTTAAAGTCGGTATCAGCCAATCAGCGAGGGAGTCTATCTCCTTTTCAATAGCGCTAGACCAAGGAGATTGTTTTAGCATCTGAGGTGGAGCGCCACACCTACCATCAGCTCCTTACTTTACCACACAGATCCCTGTGCTACTCATACGCTGAGTTGGCGCGGACCGGTACCGAACTAGGAACCTTGTAGTTTCTAGCCGAACGCTCTACCGACTGAGCTAACCCGGCCCCCTAATCAACAAACATCTATAAATTAATCAAATTTTGGCATTAAATAATTCATAAAGAGTTGATATGCCGTTAAACAAATAAACCAAACCATTAGCTTAGCCTAGTCTGATACAAGGTTACAAGTGTGGGTCACCCTGCGAGGGTCGAACGAACAGCTGTAGTCATGGCTGTAAACATAGGCTGTGTGAAAGAAAGATCATCTGTTGTTCCCAGACATATATATATACCAAGTATAGTAATCCACTAGGGAGGCGTCCTTGTGGTGTAGTGGCTAAAGTGCTGGATTACGACATCTTGGGAAACCGAGTTCGAACTCCAGTTACGCTATTGCGTTTAGTTTCGAACAAACCTTTGGAAAAGGTAGAACCCTCCAACTATGGGTTAAATAGTACCACCACCGTTCTTTTTACACACACACGCATACATACACACCTGCATACATGCAAGGTATCACAAAAGTCACTTGCCATTTTTTTAAGGGAATAACTTTTTATTCATAATCTGCTTTATTGTATAAATATTATATCCACATTTTTTTCAAATGAATTTCCAAAATTCAAAATAAATAAATATAATTTAAAGAAATTCTTGATATTTATAATTCAAAAGTCGTCAATTTTTTAAAAATGGTAAAATTGATGAATTAATTTTAACTGCATGTCAACCAGTCTAGGACTATTTTATGCCAAGAGGGAATATCGATCATTGTACGTTAATATTTACATTTTTTTGTTTAGTTGTTTCTTAAGAGGATTTTCATGCACACGGATTGATCGAATAGGAATCATTTTGATACAGATATATTTCAACCATAGATGGGACGCTAACAGGTACTGGCACTCCGGGTCGGAGTGAGTAATCACAATCTCAAGAAATGCAGCCTCACCCTCACGATATATATATATATATATATATATATATATGTGTGTGTGTGTGTGTGTGTGTGTGTGTGTGTGTGTGTGTGAGGGGGGAATATTGCTTTTTCAGAACAATAGTTGCTTCTAAGAGATCAATATTATGATAAATTTTCTAATAAAAAGAGTGTAGAAATTAATAAAATATGTGTGTACATTTTTCACTATATTACATATTACAAAAAACCAATTCACACGCAAACACACACACACACACACACACATAGATATATATATATACACACACACACACACACACACACACACACAATATATATATATATATATATATAATATATATATATATATATACCCTCAGGGAAGATGTGACACAAGGTCGATTTTTTAAAGTAGGTGCAGCTGGTATTTGAATTCAGAGGTTCCCTTCTCTTAGACTAGTTGTCTTATTGAAGCTAAAAAAAACTTAGTGAGCTCTGCAGGGAGCAGGTGTGAGAATATATGGATTCATACCTTTCCCAAGGGTATTAGCATGAAGTGAAATACAAACAAATTCGCCCAGAATTTGAATTCGAGAGTCCGATTCCATTTCCTAGGACACTAACCTTTACACAGATACACCTCACTATGGACATATATATATACATACGTGTGTGTGTGTGTGTGTGTGTGTGTGTGTGTTGATGGATTATGTATATGTATGAACATTTATTTCCGACGATGATGACAGTTACACAGACACACTACCATATATATATGCATACTAATATATATATATATAGGTGTGTGCATGTGTGTGTGTATGTTACTTTCAATGCTTTATTGTAAATTAATATATATATGTGTGTGTGTGTGTGTGTGTGTGTGTGTGTGTGTGTGTGTGTGTGTGTGTGTCTATTCTTTCTGTGTATGATTATATTCGCAGGGATAAATAAAAACAGTCACACACAAAAATACACACACACGTGTGTGTGTGTGTGTGTGTTGTGTGTGTGTGTGTGCGTGTGTGTGTGTGTGTGTGTTGTGTGTGATAGAGGCATATTTTTGTTCACGAGACCAAAAATTGTAAAGCAGCCAGTAACGCAGTAAGAACTGTCCATTCAAGTGTCCAGTTCGGAGGAAATGAGATAATGAAATGAAATTAAATTCAGT
>CM042138.1:96572910-96575410 GCA_023376005.1 Doryteuthis pealeii
GTGTGTGTGTGTGTGTGTATTTTCGCTCATATATAAATACCATATCCAATTCATTAACAAATCCTATAGTAATGAAAATCTGTAAACAAAAATAAAACAATACATCTGGAACCAAAAGTAAGATGTTATGAATATCAACTAGAGGTGTACATAGGTTAAAATACAAAGTAGTTACACCGTGGTGTAATGGTTAACAAGAAAGTCTCACAGATTCATTATTATTGAATAGAGATTTCGATCCTTGCTGAATTCCCTACACTTGCTATCATGTGTTCTATGTATGGCAAATGTTTTTCATGGCTAAATATTTGCAGAAGGCTATTTATTCTGAGTGGTGAATGTTCCACTAGAAATGACAGACTTTTGGTGTCTTTGGTTCAGAAAAAAAACTGTTATAAAACCTGATATAAGTATACCTATTTATGGGATATATATATATATATATATATATATATATATATATATATATATATATATATATGAAGATCGCATAGGCGAGAAACTGTCAGTAACCAGGCGCCGTTGACTCCATGTCCACGTTACCTTAAGTTAGATATAAATGCTCTATCCATGATATTGAGCACTGTTTACTCATAAATATAGCACCCATATTCATATATATATATATATATATATATATATATATATATATATATATATATAATATATATACATTATCACATATATATGCTTCTTTGAAAGCTCTTGGTATATATATATATATATATATATATATATATATATATATATATATATTTCATAATAGAAAAGAAATAAAAGGATAATATGCATGGAACTTCACCATAAAAGAATAGGACACTAGAGAAAAGACAAAAATCCTGGAGTCTCACCATCAGCTGAAGTCTCACCCAATAGGCGGGCAATATCACTATCATTTTAAAAATTATCTCAAACATTTATTTGACCGAGAGATGGGACCTAACTACCACTCCGGATCAGAGTGGACCTGGGAGTAATAGCAATGAAAGAGTGACTCCAGATTTTCCAGAATTTCTGAACTGGAGTCTAACTATCAGATGCAGTTTACTGTCATACCCAAGACGCTACTTTTTGTGGGGAAGGGATCTTACCCTGCTGCAGTAGATACACCCAAACTATTTATTTCGACCCTAAGTTATTGACAGGAGAAAAGATTTTAGGAAGTTTTTTTTTTTGTTTTTTTTTTTTTCAAATATTTCTAAAAGAATCGATATGCTATTGGAGAAGCGACGAAAAACTTTACTGTCGAGTAGATCATCCCCCTAAAGAAATAAGAGCTGGGTTTATTATTGAGGTGCCTCGACCTAAATGTCGATGGAGCTGGGCTATATTTTCCCTGTGGTGTTTATAAATTTGAAGAATACACCTGAGAAAGAGAAAAATTGACTAGACACATATCTATATATATTAATAGATAATTCATAGAGGGTAAATTGTCGTGTAAATTTCGCAAAAATGAAAATAACATTGACATCCCATTTTATCAGATATATTTATCAAAATTACAAGAAAATATCTTGAAATGCTATATATTAAATATATTCAAAGAAAACGGCATTGGCTTGAACGGCGGCCTCCAGACGACTGGGAGTTCCTACAAGCCTGTGACGGTCTCCTTGTTTAAACTGATTAAAATACCGAATTTCTTCATGCACTACATGCCTGAAAGAAACTCAGATACTCCCATTCTCCCTGGCTATGGACTTTATTGAACTGCTGGGAACGTTGTTAGTCGTGGCCTAGATCTCTCCAAGAAATTCGAGAGTTCTTTTCTCATCCGAACAGTCAGTGAAGCTTCTGAGCTCCCATACCTTCGTAATTATCATTGGACTCGTTCAACTCTTTTCGAATCCACTGCACTGTCCTTAGATTGATACCAAAACACCCTGAAATCTTCGTATTAGAGCTTCCGGCGTAAATAGCAAGGAGCACGGCATGCCGTTTCTAAATTTCAGGAGAAAGCCTTTTGCCTTATGGCAAGCCCCAACCCTTTTTATCATATATGTGGTAGAAGGCGGTGGCTGATGGTCCTGGTGTCCTGGGTACGGTGTAAAACTATCGGATGGTGAAGTTACAATTCTGGGGCTCTGGGAAATGTGGAGTTCTCTCTAATCCCCATTATTCCCAGTTTCACACAGACCTGGAGTGGTAGTACCTGTTAGGGTCCCATTTATGGTTTAAATAGAAAAATACGAGATTAAAAAATGACCCAATGGATTGACATGCCGTAAAACCCAACCAACCAGCCAACCAATAAATTCTCTCTCTCTCTCTCTCTCTCTCTCTCTCTCTCTCTCTCTCTCTCTATCTATCTATCTATCTATCTATCTATCTCTATCTCTCTCTCTATCTCTCTCTATCGACATATCTCTCTGTTTATTCAAATCTATCTATCTATCTATTTATGTTCAGATTTTTCCTTTCTTTCTTTCTTTCTTACTTTCTTTCTTTCTTCATTTCTTCTTTGACCCTCCCCCCCCTCTTTCACTAATGGCGACAC
>CM042138.1:96580410-96595410 GCA_023376005.1 Doryteuthis pealeii
ACAGTCATATTATATATATATATATATATATATATATATATATGGAAAAAGTGGAAGTAAATCCGACAATATGTAATGTAAAAATTGAAAAAACACAAGTTTCATTAACGAATAATGTTTATCAAGCCTACGTTGCAGTGTTTTGGTCTGTTTCTATAGACCTTCATCAGGGCTTCGTTGGTTTAAGGAAAAGCAGCCACACAACAAAAACAGAGGCTCACTGTTTTCATTAATATTTTTTTTAAACCAACGCAAGCCCTGATGAAGGTCTACCAAAACAGATCGAAACACTGCAGCGTAGGCTTAATAAACTTCATTCGTTAATGAAACTTGTGTTTTTTCAATTTTACAACATTATATATATATATATATATATATATATATATATATATATATATATAATATATATATATATATCTTAACCGAGCCAATTTACATCTACCTATCTAACTTAGCTTAAATTATTTATATCTGTATATCTACAGTTGTACCTACCTACCTACTACCTATGTATGTACATATGTATGTATGTATCTATCTGTATGTTTGTCCGTCTATCTTAGCTTTTTCACATCTATCTGTCTACCTATCTATCTTTCTACTTTCTTATGAATGTCTATTTATATGTCTATTTGTCTCTCCTTTCGTTGTCCATATCTTTCAACGCGGCAGCATATCTTCTTGACATGCACATGTGTTCAAATAGAGCCCACGGCTCGAATTTAATTAACCAAATTTACAGTATCGGCTTTTATCCATCTATCCCCGGGGAGATAAGAGACACGTACAACATTTCTCCTCTGTCCAGTTGCCACATTAATATACTCGTAAAAACTACATTTACATTTCAACATCTCTCTCTCTCTCTCTCTCTCTCTCTCTCTCTCTCTCTCTCTCTCTCTCTCTCTCTCTCTCTCTCTCTCTCTCTCTCTCTCTCTCTCTCAGTCTTTCTTCTACCTCAAGACAGGATCAACTCTGATACAATTTTCTACTTTGAAGACAGATCAACAGACAAGGGTTAAAACTGATACTACATCTTTCTACTTCAAGAAAGGATCAAACTTTAAGCCACTAAGAATCTCCACAGTAAAACTGCCTTCAACTACAACCCTAGAATGGACACATGAATCGTAGCACCACCTCTGACGCACAAACTTCCTTCAATACATCTATATCGCAGCAAATGTTCCAAAAACTCACAAATCCAGAACTGCGTCTGCCCGGGATCCCGCAGCAAGCCACTCACCAGTAACTGGTGTGCTCGCCCGCAGGTCACCCAGGCGTCTCTGTGTGCTATCAGTGAATCCCCGACTGATAAACCGGTCAACTGTGAAAAAATTCCTCGTCTACGTTATTGATGAACAGTTGCGGACAGTAAGGCTGGGAACAATCTTCGAACATCAATCCCCGAGAAACTTCCCACAGTCGAAGGAACCGTGACATCACGAGGACTGGTCAAGCATGGAACATGACAATCCGAGATGACGTCAGCTCAACGTGTGTAGCCAGCTTAACCCACATCGAGTGAATACCGTCACATACCCACACACATGCATGCGCAAACACACACACACACACATATCTATCTATCTATCTCTCTCTCTCTCTCTCTCTCTATATATATATATATATATATATATATATATATATATATATGAGGATAGGAGAAATGGAGTAAATCCGACAGAATGTGATAAAGAGTAGAGGGAAAAATAAGTTTGTTCCTTTGTCCACATTTTTCTCTTTACTCTTTACCACACACACACACACACACACACATAATATATATATTATATATATATATATATATTATAACGCTGTATGCTAGGGCAGTAGAATATGTCAAAGGCACCACTACGTAGTGGTAATATCCCCCAATAGGACCAATTAGTGGCCATGTTGATGCTTAAGGACGGAATCCTGGTGGCTGAGCAGTCCATGACATGCAAGCACTCCACATTGGCCCTTACTTAGGCTAGGCTGTCGGTCAGAGAGGGCCCCTCCAATCAATCGATTGTTCATAGCACCTATATGATTGTCTCGATCCTATTGCCCTTATGGCAACCCTTCAATGCTTTTATAATAAATGTGATAGAAGGTGGTGGCTTATGATCTTAATGTTCTTGATATGACGTTAAACTGCATCTAATGGGAAGGTTCAAATTCTGGAGCTCTATGAATTATGGAGTGGCACTTTGATTTTCATTACCCGCAGGGCTACTCTGACCCGGAGTGGCAGTACCGGTTACGGTTTCATCCATTGGTTAAATGGGTCAAAATTAAGTTATGAAGATGTGTTTAAAACAAAAAAAAAGAGTTTTTCAACATTATTGATGTTTGTTTGTTTATTTATTGATTTTAACGACATATCAACCCGTCTGGGGTTATATCATGCCTAACAGTTAGGAAGTTATACATATCGTGTATTTATATTTATACTTTTTACTGGTTTTAAAAATGTGTTGGCATTATTGGGGATTATGTTGTATGGTATTGATTTGTTTTATATCTATATTCTATGGTATTTTTTTCTCTCAAAAAAGAGAGAATATGCTCCATGTTGACATTTTCAAACAGATCTTTCATATTGTTTGCTTTAAAATAACGATTTCTGATGTGAGCAAGTAACCTGCATTCCATAAACGTGTTTGGCATAAAATAATACAAGCGTTGACAAGCCGTAAAATCCCACTAACCAACCAGTATATGCTTATATTATATATATATATATATATATATATATATATATATGTGTGGTGTGTGTGTGTGTGTGTGTGTGTGTGTGTGTGTGTTGTGTGTGTGTGTGTGTGTGTCTATGTATATAAAGAAAGAATGATATAAATCCGACAGTGTAAATGTATAAAAGTTTGTGAAGAAAACATGAAAATACGTCGAAAATTTAAATTTATATAATATATATATATATATATATATATATACAAGGTGTGTGAAAAAAGTATCGAGATTTTCGGTACTTTTTGACACACCTTATATTCTGAAAATAATTAACGTTACATTTATTGTTCATTCTTATCTTGGTAAATACAGCTTCAATATCGATACTTTTTGACACACCTTATATATATTATATATATATATATATATATATATATATATATATATATATATAATGAATAGATAATGAATGAGAAAATGAGAAAAGTATTAACATGAAAAGGTGCTCAATGCTAATAAAGCAGAGCAGATTTATAATCAATTGTAATATTATGGATTTGGACTCATAACTTGAAGTTTCATAGTTATGCAATCATCAGATGAGTCCAATGGTTGAGATATTAAAAACAGTAGTCAAATGGTTGAGATTTTTTTTTTTTTTTTTTTAAATCTCAACCATTTGACTACTAGTTTTTAATATCTCAACCATTGGACTCATCTGATGATTGCATAACTATGAAACTTCAAGTTATGAGTCCAAATCCATAATATTATAATTGATTATAAATATATATATATATATATATATATATATATTATATGTGTGTGTGTGTGTGTGTGTGTGTGTGTGTGTGTACGTATATATATTATATATATATATATATATATATATAATATATATATATATATATAAGTTCACGGTCTTTATTTTTTCCAGCACCGACACGACGTTATAAAGCTTCAGACACCCAGTGAGAATTTAAATCACTAGTGTTGTTTGATTTTCACCTTGTTTCATACTAGCGTGGCCTTGCGTAATCCCAAGTCAAACTCTGTGAATATTGATACACAGACTTCACAGGGAAAGTGCTCTTATTTGAACAAATAAGAGCGTCTTGAGAGCCACCTCTGATGTTTATCAAGCGAAAAGCCAATACTGAATTATTTCGTTCAAGTGTGTTCGCCACTTGACAGGATATTTGAACGGTGACTCGTAATGAGTTGCCCCAGAGACAAACTTCTTCTTGCAAGTAATATCAATCCTATTGGCTGAAGACAATACATACACACACAAACACACACACACACACACACACACACAACACACACATAATATATATATATATATATATATATATATATATAATTTTATGATTATATATATATATGTATGTATATTTATAGCAATTGTATATGGTTATCACTATCTCATTTGATGAGTTAGTGGTGGGCCAATTATTGTAATATCAGGAGAGTGCTCAATATCTGTGATGCAGCTACAGTATCTCTTATAGCAAACCTAAATGTGTGTGTGTGTGTGTGTGTGTGTGTGTGGTATCCAAATGACTGGTTGTAAGGGATGATTCTATTTGGGATCTTCAAAACCTCACTGTATAACCATACTGTATGCTCTTATAGGTACATTTTTTTTTGTAAAATTCGTCTAATGAGGCTGGACTCTTAAGGATTTTTTTTTAATTTTCAATTTTTAAAAGCCTTTTGAGTTTCTGGTCGAAAACTTTAATGTCTCCCATGTGGCGGAAGTTGCAAGTCAACAAAAATAATTACCACACAAAATATTTTTCTTCAAAACTTTGCCTTCGTTTGAGGAAATAGATTTCAATCTTTCAAAATGTTATCACTGTTACAGCTTAATTATGTCAAAAGCAGCATATTGGAGGTGTCATCGAAGATGGAGCGCATATTTTCAATTTGAATTCTAGTTATAATATTTTATTTTATTCATTTTTTTTTTCTGTTTTAGATATTGAATTTCTAAATTTTCTAACCAATTTTTAGGCTAGGAACGAGAAATGTTGGTGCATTTTAGCAGACGATCTTTGATGCTATTTCCTCAAACAATGGTGAAAGTAAGAGATCTAGTTTTTGGTATCAGTATTTATTATACCAACACAAAACTTTCACTATTTAAGGGAATTTGATTTTTTTTTAAGTTAAAAATCGACCTACTCTAATGCAGCAGTGATTCGGTCTGTGTAGGTATATTTGCTAGAAGTGCTAGATCATCTGCGTAGTAATGCATTTTCTAGAGAACCCATGAGTCTGTTGATATTGACGATTATATTTAGGTAAGAGTGACGGGTTCTAATTAATATTTCATAATTATGTCCATTATAACCGAGAATTTTAATTATATTAGTATTTATCAATCTCATTAACATGCTTTTCTTTTTGTTAGATTACGGCAACAAGAAAACATGATAAAAATATTTGTCGGGTATAGGGATGTTTAGTTTAGTTTCTTAGTTTAATGGTATATCAACCTTCATGGATTATTTAATGCCAAAGCCATCCTTGTAAAAGAACGTTCATGATACTATTTATTTACTATCTGGGTCATGTAGAAGTGTTTTATTTGGTTGATTCACCAAACTCAGATAAATATGGCACCTGTTAAATAGTCTGGAACAGTCTTAACCATTTATTTCAATACTGCAACATCTTCTTGTTGAACATAGCAACAAGTTATTTCTTTCTATTGATCAACTCTCCAGCCTTCCTATGGTGAATATGACAGCTTTCAGAAACAATATCTATTGTGGGGATGTAAAAGTAAAAAAAGTAAAGTCGTCGGATTGCCTAAAGTCGGTATCAGCCAGACAGTGAGGGAGTCTATCTCCTTTTCACTAGCGCTAGACCAAGGAGATTGTTTTTGTGTCTGAGGTGGAGCGCCCCACCTACCATCAGCTCCTCACTTTACCACACAGATTACTGTGCTACTCATACGCTGAGTGTGCGAGGGCCGGTATCGAACCAGGAACCTTGTGGTTACTAGTCAGACGCTCTACCAACTGAGCTAAACTGGCCCATTGAGGGCGTGTAGAAGACCTAGAATAGAATATGGAGTTATTTGTTGGTCACAATGAGGATTGATCACGGGGACAGTGGCTTGGTCGCTCGGTTTACTAAGTAATGCTCTGCGGTAGGAGTCCTAGGTCGTTGGATTTGTACATAGATAAAAAAACGAACAGTTTCGTGCGGCTAACCTAGATATGTCATCTGAAAAGACATTTTGACTTTGTCTTTAAAAAAAAATGCGATGTTTTATAGAGCGTCTTATTTCCATCTCTTAAAAAAATCACAATTCCTATATTAAATTTTTTTCTGAATGGCAATCTTTTCTTTCACTCCACATCCTCCCGTATTCTTCCTATTTACTCTCCCTTCTCCCCTCTCTTTACCTACATCTCCTCTCTCTTCCCACTTTTATCTTTCATGTCTTCTCCCATTCTCCTCTCTCTCTCTCTCTCTCTCTCCTCTCTCTTCTCTCTCTCTCTCTCTCTCCTCTCTCTCTCTCTCTCTCTATATAGTGATGTATTGCCAGCGATAATAAAGACTGGTTTTCGGAACCTAGCAAAGAACGTGATAACTTTAAATGCTGTTTTTCAAGGAAGGCATGGAGACCCTCTTCATTGAAAACACTCTCTCCGCTATGTCTTCTCATCCTGCTAATTCTGTCTCCTCCCTTTTTTTCTTACCATTTTACATCCTTTATCTCTTATTTCACGGCTTCCTTTTCCTTTTCTTCCTCCTTCTCTTCCCCCCGTCTCTGTCTGTCTGTCTGTCTGTCTGTCTGTCTGTCTCTCTCTCTCTCTCTCTCTATGCCATTAAAACTTAAGTGGGTTTAATCTCCATTGAATAGCTCTCACAAGTGGCCTTGTACCAGACTTAAATATGCTCGACAATCCGCCTGGTACACTGTGTAATATTGGTTGAAAACCTAATCCGAAAGACTGATTTTACTGTTTAATCCATATGACACAAGGCCGCAAATATTGAGCGCCCAGTAGAGATTAGTTGACTTTCAATAGTAACGGTCTATGAGACTTAGCGAACGAAATACAGCTTCGAAACGAGACAATTCAAGTATAGCACAGTCTGAAAAAGACCTCGTCTCATTATTCTCTTATTAATGGATACTGTGCTGATACTGGGTGCCGACGTTACGACTAGACAATAGCTATAGCTGATAGGGACAGATGCCTAGAAAGAGAGGGAGAGAGAGAGAGGGGGGGAATCAAAAGAATCCGTGCTGTCGGCATGCCTTGATGATGATGATGATGATGATGATGATGATGATGAGCTTCCCACTGCTCTTTGGTGAGTTGAGCTTCAGCACTGTAGACAAATCAATTAGACTGAAACAATTAGACTAAGACTTGGCTCAATAATTATCGAGCACGTCTCATTATTCTGTTATTGATGGATTTGATTCTTGATGCTCCAGAAATAAATGCCAATTATCGTTTTCTTTTTTTATGCCAACAAAATTGTTGATCAGGAATCAGAGACAGATTAAACTATTCCAGCCTTGGACCGACGGACATTTTTCCCGGAGAAAATATTTGGCTCAAGATGACGTTCATGAAGACGTCTAATGAGAATTACTAATAGTGTTCAAAATGTATGTCGACTGAATAACAAAAGAGAAATGAACAATGAATGAATTTCTTTTCGAAATATGAGGTGTGTTCAAAATGTATTGAGACTGAAGTTGTATTTACCAAAACAGAAATGAACAAAGGAATGAAACGTTCATTTTCTTCAAAATACGAGGTAAGTTTCAATATGTATGAACAATGAATAAAAGGCTTTCTTCAAAATACAAGGTGTGTTAAAAAATGTGTAGCCACATTTGATCTTAATTCTGATCGGGGTTTCTGATTTTAGTCGTATCGAGTCGGTTTCGTCTCTTCGGCTGTGGGTATTTAACCCCCCCCCCTTCTGTCTGTCTGTCTGTCTGTCTGTCTGTCTGTCTGTCTCTCTCTCTCTCTCTCTCTCTCTCTTCAACGTTGATGATACCGTGACTCTAAGCCAATGAGAGCCCTGTTACAGACTACTCTAAGTTCAATAAAACAATTTTGAATGAGAGTATGTATCCCTGCCCCTTAAAATTCAGTTGACTGTTCGTTGAGCCACTTCTTCACTCCAGATTTCACTTCCTCATCACTGGAATAATGTTTGCTTCTCAAACCCTCTTTCATGGGGCCGAAGAGATGATAGTCTGAAGGCGCTAAATCTGGTATGGAGGATGCAGTAAAGTTGTCCACCCGAATGAGGAGAACAGTCAAAACACTTTACGGGGTACGGATACATGCTCTCATTCAAAGATAGAACATTGCTATTGAGAGAAACGGTGATTATGCGGAGAAGTAGGGATGTGACCACAGAGGACCAGCTTCATTTTGATGTATGATACATGTTCCTCTTTAGGTAATTATACCTGTCCTAAAAAAATAACACTACTTTTGACTCACCCTCGTATATATATATATATATATATATATATATATATATAATATATATATGAAGAGGCATTATGCCGAAACACGTGTCTGTGGATGACTTATTAATTTATATATATATAAAAAATGCCTTAATCTCCTCAACACACACCTAAGAAAAATTAAATTCAAATCGACCCTACCCATCCACTCCATCATCGAAATCTCCAGACACATCACAAACATGACATTCTCAAATTCAACAGCAAATTCTTCCAACAAAAATCGGATTACCGATGGGCAACCCCCTCAGCGGCGTCCTCGCCTGCCTGTTCCTAGAATTTCTAGAATCAGGCCCCTTCAAATACAGGCTACCCGACAACTGCACATACGCTAGATACATAGACGACATTCTGATTATCCTCCCAACACACACCAAAATAGAAACACATCGCCCAAAACTGAACCCGTAGAACCCTCCATAAAATTCACCTACGAAAAAGAGTCAACAATCCTTACCCTTCCTCGACACCCTACTAATCAAATCCGGAAACACACTCACCTACAAAATCCACCGCAAACCCACCAACAAGAACGACTACATACACTACTACTCCCATCACAACAACAAAATCAAATCTGGCCTCATAATAGGATTATATCTAAGAGCATTACGAATATGCAGCCCCCAATACTTAGATGAAGAATACAAAAAACATCGAAGATTCCCTTAAAACCCTAAAATACCCTAAATATTTCATCCTAAATGCCAGGAAAAAAGCACTCGATATACACACGCAAACTAAACCAAAAAACACGTCCACCACCAAAACCTCCCCCAACCCTCCACACACACGCTTAATCCTACCCACCCACACTCAAAACATCCCTCTTTACAAAAAACTAACAAACCTAGGAATAAAGATCATCCAGACCACCTCCCAAACAATCAAAGACCTCGTCAACTCTTCAACACGCATAGACACTCCAAATACCCCCAACACCCTCAGTGCCGGCATCTACACCATCCCCTGCGAAGACTGCAACAAATGTTACATAGGTGAAACCCAACGGACCTCTCACAACGTCAGAGAACACAAAAGATCAATAAGAATACACGACAAACTAAATGCTCTAGTCACACACATGATAGAATACAACCACTCTCTCAACTTCACCCAGGCAAAACTCGTCAAATTCATACACAAAAAAAAGTTTAAGACGACTATGCGAAGCTGCTCTAATACCTCATGTAAAAAATATTAACACCAGAAAAGGCTTCTTCAACCTTGACAAATCAATAGCTCAATCTATAATCCACGAGAACAATCTTCCTCTCCATGATAATGGATAACAAATGAAAATCAACAAACACTACAATCTCCACTACAATCTCCCACATTTCGCCTCTAACATAACTCAGCCACACATGAACTTTTCTCCCCTCTAACATATTCGGCTACACACAAACATTTACTTACACCAACTGACCCATAAACCACTGTCACCTCCCCAGAACCTCAAACAAACATCCTCTACCCCTCACTCAACTGACCCAGCGACCCCGTCTACCCTAAATTCCCCGCTCCTCCTTAGCTCACACCAAATTTCCCTGCCCCTCCTTAGCTTCACACAAATTCAACTGACCAGCGACCCCGTCCTACCCAAAATTACCCGCTCCTCCTTAGCTCACACCAAAATTCCCCACTCCTCTTATCTCACATCACTACACACTCACCCCCTTGACCTCCCTTTACTCACATAAATCAATATACACCCACACTAATTGACCCTTCAACCACTGCCACCGCCCAGCACTTCTAACAACATCCTCTACCCCTCCATCTCAACTGATCCTACCCAAAACTCCCCGCTCCTCCTTAAGCTCACATCACTACACACTCACCCCCTTGACCTCCCCGACACCGCCACCACCACATGTATTTAAACGTATGCTTGCCTCAATAAAGTCTCAGATCGGCTGAGAAAGTCTGTGCATACAGACGAAACGTACCACCCTGTGACTTGTTTTGAGTTGATCATTTCTTGACCACTTTCCTTCTATCTACAGCATATCGTCGGATCCTAAACCCATCCACCCTTCCTTCATATATATATATATATATATATATATATATATATATATATCTGTAATTCCATTTTGATCAGACCAAATCATGAATTGTCGTGAATCCAACACTCCGCGAAGTATATCTTCAGGGAAATATATGAATCTATTCGTTCCTATTAAAACTTGCGATGAATTTTCTGGATAATCGAAAAATTCTATGGCACTTAATGACAATAAATAAGAACCGCAGGCCAATTGCATACGAGGTTGAGATATTATAGTCAAAGCCAGTATTTAGCCACAGGCAACTTTTTATTGTTTTCTCCGTATTCATTAAGTAGCCTAATTAGTGTCTTCCTACACCGAGAGAATGATGAATGAATAGATGCTCTGTCTAACTTGTTGGCTGTGATAGTTGCGTATTTGCCACTGACAACATTCTTTTTAATATAAATGTAAAAGTTAAGATCTCAAATGTCGATTTCAAAGTAGACAGTCCATCGTCACTTTAAAGATTGGTGCAAAACAATCTTCTTACTTCTAGGTGCGTTTAGCGTAACGGATATCGTCGACCTTAGTTCAAATCTTGAACGAGGTTGCTTGTGTTTCATTTTGCGGTAATGCCCTTCAGAAAGGCATCCATCTTCCCCTCACTATCTATCCGATGTGCGGTAGAGAATTTTACAATCGTCCAAAACAATAAAAAGTCAAACGTCTGTTAGCGTCTCAAATTGGTGGATGGATCAAATTTTGATCATTTCTTATAGGGTCAGCATGGCGAGCGAAGTATGATGCTGGAAGACCCGAAACTTCCCAGTGACCCATGGATACTACATCACTGACGACACCTACCAAATGTAGGAGCGTATATTTAAAGTAAATAGAAGAGTAGACTAGGTTCTTTAGGCTTGGTTATGCAACCAGTCTAGGAAATCACTAAAGGGATTTTTTAAATGATCAAAATACCTACTACACCCCTCGCATGTAGATACTGTAACGAGGTCAAAATCGACATCGCACTTTAGAGTATTATGTTTTATTCTCCACCAGAATATTTACTGTATATCCCCCTTTATTATACGGAAGAGCTGCCACGAGAAAGCCACTTCTTAAATTGCCCCCCCCCCCCAGCTATAGGTAACCAGTAAGTAGATGGGAAACTCTGAATTCAAACTAGCTTGACTGCGCTTAAAATTTGGCCTTGTGTCACATCCTGGCGGAGGGGTTCGTTAAATACAAATTTCCAGCTGCTTTTATCTTGCCTCGTACTTGATTGAATGGTTCGTTTTAACGGCATCTCAATCCATCTGTGGTTATTTTATGCCTAGAGGTTAGGGAATTGCGTTCATTGTACGTTCATATTTACATTTTTTGTGTAGTTGTTTTATAAGAGTATTTGGCTCACAGTCCTGTGAATAATTTTTAAACAGGTCTATTTGGCCAATGGATGGGAACCTAACAGGTACTCCTACTCCGGATCGGACTGTACCTGAAAATAATGGCAATGAAAGAGTACTCGACATTTCCCATGTTTCCAGATCAGGACATTCCCATCTGATGCAGCTTAAAGTGATACTCATGACACCCCTTTTTATTGGGCGGAGTCTTACCCCACTGCAGGGGTTATGTATTCTAAGCCCCGCCGACATTTTGCTGTCCATATCAATTATCAAGAATGACAAGTGGTTATTGAAATAGTTCGGTATTCGTCAACGAAGTCAGTAGTCAGAGTTCGATTTCAGATAAAAACCAGTAATTGAAATGCTTGTTTCTAGATATACTTGACAGACTGGCGCAACGCAATCTTCCTGTTCATATTTCTTTCAACTGGACTTCTCGCACCCGAGGTGAATCAAAAATTAATGTCATTTGTTTAGGATAGGTATAATTACCAACACAGGAACATGTATCATACATCAAAATGAAACTGTTCCTCTGTGGATCACATCCCTACTTCTCCACATAGTCACCGTTTCTCTCAATAGCAATGTTCCACCCTCGAATGAGAGCATGTATCTCTGCCCCGTAAAATTCTGTTGACTCTTCGTTGAGCCACTTCTTCACTGCAGATCTCACTTCCTCGTCACTGGAATAATGTTTGCCTCTCAAACCCTCTTTCATGGGACCGAAGAAATGATAGTCTGAAGGCGCTAAATCTGGTGAGAATGGAGGATGCGATAAAGTTGTCCAGAAGTGGGCTCAACGAACAGTCAACAGAATTTTAGGGGCAGGGACACATGCTTTCATTCGAAGATGGAACATTGCTATTGAGAGAAACAGTGACTGTGTAGAGAAGTAGGGATGTGATCCACTGATGACCAGCCTCATTTTGATGTATGATACATGTTCCTGTGTTGGCAATCCTAAACAAAATGGCATTACTTTTTGACTCACACTCGTACTAAGCTAAAGTTAGTCATTATGATGAAGGAAGTTAAATTCTGGCAAAAATTCTACAACAACATATAGCAACGTATAACTGATAAGACCGAACAACCAAGAAAAGTAACCCAAAAAGTTCCCAAGAGGATGGTCAACTGTGCCGAGGCGATAAAGTGTTTCACTAATGAAATTTCTGTATCGTTAGTATATATGATGAGACTTAATAAAGTCGAAACAACACATCGCGTGCACACTTGTCAACATTTTCTATAAGAAAAAGTATCGTGCGATACATGCGTTGTAAGTGCCTTCAAGTAAAAATGTAATATATATATATATATATATGTGTGTGTGTGTGTTCAGACCTAGGCACGTTATCTTTTTCAATATAAGTCTCGTGTAAAAAGACCCAATCACGTAAACAGACGTCATGATATACAAACGCGTGACCCCTTTATATATATATATATATATATATATATATATATATATATATATATATATTAGTGTCTGTCTGTCTGTCTGTCTGTGTGTGTGTGTGAGAGAGAGAGAGAGAGAGAGAGAGAGAGAGAGAGAGAGAGAGAAATGATATACATTAGCTCCTCATCGCTCGGAATTCAAATAAAACCAGGATTTTCTACCTCATAGCTCAAAGATATAAAACCCGTGCCTCATAACGTTCGGACCTAAGCTTTACCACAGTGCCATACCAGCAAGTACTCAATTGTCACCTTGTATATCCGTCTACGCCCGTAATCCATGTTAAAGAATACTCTGTAGATGCAGAAATGTCTGCGATGCGATAACTATTACAGCTTCATAAGAAGAGGCAACGGCTTTATACACTGTGTGTAACCAAGGTTTCTGTGTTGCTATGGTAACAGAGATTATGACGTGTCAAAAAAAAGGTGTATATTTTCCAAGTAAACTACTGTCAAAAAATGAAAAAAAAAAAAAACAAGCTACGTGATGAAACCATACAAAACATAGTTTCGTCTACTAAATGACTGAGTTTCGCAGTCAGTATACTAATTTGGTGTGAATTGAAAGACACTAGTTACCAAACTTCTTTTGCTCGGGGTGCACTTTGCAAGAAACAGAAATATTCTTGGAGAACTTGGTGAACTTAAAATTATACTCACCCCCTCAAAAAAAAAAAAAAAAAAAAAAAAAAGAATTAACAAAAATTATAGGTATTTATATATTTTACTTCATAAAAACTGCAGAGAATTATCAGTAATTACTTTTTATTCTATAAATCAAGATTGGTTGATTTTTTTTTTTTTTTTTGCGGCATGTCAACCAGTCTAGGATCATTTTATTTATGTTCAATATGTCTTGTTCATCTCATTCGAATGGTTTGTGTGATAGGGGCAAGTGGCTTTCAAGATTTGTTGGTAATCTGAACATTAGCTACATAAATGAGAGTAACCTCCTTTTGTTTGTTTCCCTTTGAGGAGCCTTATGTTTTGGTCGGCCATTTTCATTTCACCGTAAATCTACACTGAAAATACGAATTTGTTCGAATCAATACAACTGCATGTTTTACACGAAAATATCATAAAATGTGTTCTTAATTGTGCTTGCGCATTATTTGAAATGAACTTAAATGTTATTAAGAACACATTTTATGATATTTTCATGTTAAAACATGCAGTTGTATTGATTCGAACAAATTCATATTTTCAGTGTAGATTTACGGTGAAATGAAATTGGCCGACCAAAACATAAGGCTTCTTCAAAGTGAAACAACAAGGGAGATTACTCTCATTGATTTAGCTAATGTTCTGATTACCTATTTGTTTAGGACAGCATGCATGATTCTTGTATAGCTTCCATCTAGCTTTTTTCTCTACGTGTTTAGTTACTTACACGACTGCAGCTTGGAAGAATTTTCGCTTTATCTTATCTGTGAGATTAGATTTGTATATGATCAATAATTTGTCTAGAGCAGTATATGCCTTTCCTGTACTTATAAAAAAATAAAATCGAATCCATTCCTAATGTATTGAGTTCGATCCTCACAAGACGCCTAAAATTGTTACCTTATACAAGAAAATCTAAGCTTAATATATATCTATTAAATCATACTATTACTGATACAGACTACGCAGATGATCAAGCGCTTCTTCCAAATACACCTTCTCAAGCTGAATCTCTGTTGCATAACCTGGAGCAGACAGTAAGAGGCAGTATGAGTTCATGTATTTTAATCAAGATGGTTCCACCTCATTGATTGGCAAGCCTCTGAATATGTATACCAGATCATATACCTCGGTAGCAATATCTCATATACTGAAAGCGATGTCAACATTCGCACACATAAAGCATGGGCTGCTATTGAGAGGCTATCGACTATATGGAAGTTTGAACTTTCTGATGAAATAAAATGGAAATTCTTCCAAG
>CM042138.1:96597910-96652910 GCA_023376005.1 Doryteuthis pealeii
AACAAAAAATTACAGAAAGGAAGATGTTTTCTGCCTTATTTGTTTAACGGCATATCAACTCCTTATGGGTTATTTAATGCCGAAATTTTATCCATTTGATTTTATTTTTTTTTATTTTTATTGGTTTGTTTTACGATACATCAACTTCTTATTTAATGTCGAATTTTGATTAATTTGTAAATGTTTGGTTTAGTGTATTTGTTTAACGGCATGTCAACTCCCTATGCGTTATTTTATGCAAAATTTGAATTATTTCTTTTGTTTTGGTTGATTTGTTAAAGACATATAAATTCGTTATGGGTTATTTAATGCCGAAATTTCATTCCTTTGTAAGTTTCCTTTTTTTATAATTATAATTATTTATATTTCTAACGTCCCATTACAATCATTTTTTAATCTCACTTTTTTTATTAGTCTATAATTGGTTTTTGTTTGTACACAGTTATATATGATAGTAAGTATTCCTGTTTAATATTAATAATTTATTCCCAATTATAGGATTTGAAGTAACTGTTCCTATTTAATAATAATCATTTATTTGCAGACAGTTATATGGGGCTTTTTTTAATATTACCAATAATTAACACCAACATTTTTTTTATTATAATAAGTTATTGGGTTTCAAAAAACTAATCATACTTAGTGGGGGGGCCCCGTAGCGTAGTAGCTAACTTTCTGGACTGTGACATCGTTGTAAGCGAGTTCGAACTCTAGTCGCGCTACTACGTTCACTTTCGGACTAATACACTTGGGAATGGTATGAACTCCCTCATTCTTCCAGCTATGGGTTAAATAGTACCACTGCTGTTCTTCTACAAGGATGGTTTTGGCATTGAATAACCCACGAAGTTTGATATGCCATTAAACAAAAAACTAAACAAAACCAAACATAATCCTACTTAGAAAACAATTATGGCGTCCCGCCGTGTTGTAATGGTTATCAAGCTAACCTCACGGATCCATTACTACTGAATAGCGAGTTCGATCATCGCTGGATGTCGTATACTTGCGACCTTGTGTCCCATCCTACCTGTAGCGAACGAAATTATAGCTTCAGGTAACTATTCTTAATGCAAATAATTTGCATATCATTTAAATAGTTTCAATATTCCTATCTAACATTGTGGTTACAGAAGGAAATTCAAAACAGGAGGTGGGCATAAAAATTAAAAGGTAAAAAGAAAGAAAGAAAGAAAGAAAGAAAGAAAGAAACTCATGAAGAGTAAAAGAAAACAAAAAATGAAAGAGAAGAAGCTAACAAGAAGTAGCGAGTGAAGAAAGAAAGAAAGAAAGAAAGAAAGAAAGAAGGTGAGAAGAAATAAAAACAAAAATAGCACTTTCCTTGGTTATGTGAAGTTCAAATATAGCTGACTGGCAAGTAAAAAAGGGGGAGTCTCTATGGTGTAGTGGCTAACGTGCTGGACTCCGACATTGTAGTAAGAGAGTTCATTCCACAGTCGCGCTATTACGTTCACTTTCTGACTAATACCATTGGGAAAGGTATGAAACCCTATTATTGGTTAAATACCACCACTAAAGTTCTTCTACTAGGATGGCTTAGGCATTAGATAACCCACGAAGGTTGATATTAGACAAAGAAACCAACTAAAACAATTGGATACATAGCGTAATAGATACATGCATTGTGTTAATACAGTTCTAAGTGACAGTTATCTCTAGGCTGCAGGCTCAATCCTGGTCAAGGGGGACAGTAAAATGGAATAATAATTCACATACCTTAACACTTAAACCCAACTATGATTAGCGGAATGAGAACAGTATACGCCCGTGGATTGAATAAAGGGCTGGGTTCAAAGTTCCATGATGGCTCCCGATTGCGCCAAGAGAGTTCCCGAGTTCGAAAAGAAAGTTCCCGGTTTCGAGGAGGCTTCCTAGTCCGACAAGAAAAACCTGAAGAAGACCGGAGGGCACCTCGACCAAAACGTTGTACAGATAACAATAAAGATGAGAACAATAGTCCGAATAATCCAAATATTATGAACCAAAGAAAAAGAAACTGAGGGAAAAAATACAACGTCGATCTATTAAGTGATGAAATTGATCGTTCAAAAATGTTTATTATCAACTTAATTACAAATCAACTTGATCTCCTTCCAAATTAACCCTGTGTCTACTTTAAACCGCTCATAGTGGCTCTCTCACCACTGCAAACCTACCGTAAACCAGACAGCGGCTCTCGCACGTGTCACATAATAATTGAACAGAAGGAATCAGATTACAATAATAATAGGACTTTATTTAAATAGAATGAGTTCTGAGGTGAATAGATTGTGAACTTTTAAATATCTCATCATACATGTGAAAATACCAAGAAAATTTGGTACGGTCGTGAGTGAAATTTGGTAAACAAAGAGTTAACTCTCTTTGGGGATTCAGACAACGATGAGAAGGAGGCTGTTTTCGCTTCTAGAAACAATTCTGGAAATCGTCAACTGAAACTGTTTTCAGTTGATTCGTCACGATCTGTTTGGAATAACAGTTCCCAAAAGTCCCGCTGAAATTTGATTGGGGAATAGAAAATAGTCTTTAAAAAATCATAGCAAGAGAATAAGGAGAATAGGTAGTATAGAAATATTCTTTGGCGGCAAAAACTCGTTCACATTGGGTTTGAAAAAAATGCGAATGGTTGTTGTGTGTAGAAAATAACGAGACTGATTTTTTTTTCAGGTTAGCAACCTTGATTGAAAATCAGCTGATCAATATTAATTCATTACCAATCGCTTTCACCATCAAAGATTTGATGATAATTCTCTTTTTTTTTCTTCTTTTTTACCCGCAGTTCCTGAAGTGACCGATCGACCAGAATTGCATTCATCTTTCATAGTCTCTCGGCTATCCCAAAATACCGTATGACACCTAAAAAAAACAGTGTTCCGGAATAAAACTTGTATTCCTAAGCCTGCATTAACTTGTTAAATGTTTCTGTTGTATTGATCTTAAGTTTGGTACAGAATTTGATATTGTGTTCCATATTCGTTTTACACTAACGAAACACACTTGTAATAATCCAACGTGAATTTTCAAATGTCATCATTGATCAGCTGATTTTCAATGAGGGAGGCCAACCTGAAAAATATAAAAAGATCAGTCTCATTACTTCCAGGACCGACCTCGTATATTTTATCAGGTAACATCAGAAAACAGCCCTGGCTTTTTTTTTAGATAAAAAAAAGTGATTATGAATAATTATTAAACCCTGTAAAATTACTCAAATGCTTGAGATCCCAGCAGCAGCAGCAGCAGCAGTAGTAGTAGTAGTAGTAGTAGTTGTAGCTATGAGATGTTAATCATAATTCCAACGCGAAAGGCTTAAGTTAATTACATTTACATTGTAAACGAATGTCGTATCAGTATGTAAAAAATTCCGCTAAGGTGGTAGAAGGCCACAAATTGGAAGCAAACAGTGAGAATCAAACTAATTACAGTGATAATTGTCTATGTTCATAGTTTACTTTATGGAGGCACATATCACGTGATGGTCATCGTCTTAGGAACTGGATTCGACGACCCAAGTTCAAATCCTAGACGAAGCTGTTTGCGTTTTATTTTCTCGCTAATGCAAAAATGAAACGTAGATAGACATGACCCTGTCTCTTCTACCCCACCCACGAACTACCTCCAGCTGTGGGCAAATAGTACTGTGCCCTTTTGGCAACCGATGTAGGAGAAGGAAAACTGAGGAGTGCTGTTCGGAAAATCTGTGGCAGTAGTGCATCATTCATCTGCTATCAGCTCATCTAGAACGTGTGGCTGGTTCTACACAAGTTCTTCGCCACTATAAACAAATCTCCTGTGTAGTTCATTAGCTAAGCTTCAACTGAGTTAATGGTCCTTATCAAATCGATTGACGAGCATTATGTTATTATAATAGCTTGCTAAATATTATTCCGCGGCGGCATAATGCCAAAATTAATTGCTAAAGTTAAAAGAGTATATCAAATTGGATGTCGAAAGAGTATTTATGAAGCTTAGTTTAGCTTAGCACAGAGCCAACAGTGTGTATTACCAATTGAGGATCCAATTAACAACGATAATAACAGTTTACAAGGCTCGCTTATTGTGCAAGGTTGCGCGCTTAAGACAACGGGTATTGTCACAGCAAATGGAATCAGCGACCCAAGTTCAATTCCTGGACGAAGTTGTTTGCATTTCCCTTCGCGCTGATACCCTTGGAAAATGCATGAATCCATCTGTTCTGTCCGCCCCTACTCAAGTTGTGGATAAATAGTAGAGCAGACTGGGTTCTTTAGCCTTGGTTAGGCAACCGGTCTAGGAGAAGGACATCTCTGAATTCAAATAAGCTTTTCTTCGCTTTAGAATTGACCATGTATCACATTCGGATCATGGCCGAGGGTTAGGATAAATATAGACATTAGGAAGAGTCTACTAGCAGGAGGCGCAATTATGTAACGGTTATTGTTGTACAGAATGGAATCGGTGACCAGAGTTCCAATCCTGGATGAAGTTATTTGCTTTTCACTTCGCACTGATCCCCTTGGAAAAGACATGAATCCATTTGTTCACCTCCAGCGGTGGGTAAATAATAAGACAGATTTGCTTTAGCCTTGGTTAGGCAACCAGTCCAAGAGAAGGAAAAATGAATTAAAAACAGCTTTACTCCGCTTTAAAATTGATCTTGTGTCAAATCCTGCGGGATTGGGTAAATATATGACATGCCAAATTTATGTGTCATGGCTAAGCAAGCATTGTAAATAGCTTGGGTACCTACCGTAGAACAATGGTTATGATTCTTTCCTCGCAATACAATTACTATCTCTGTTCCTTAATCGCTGTTACGTTTGCAATTATATTGAGACAATAGTAGCAGTTACTATGACTACAATTGGATCTAAAAAAAACAGACTGTGAAAAAACTGAACCATTTTTTTATTACTGCCACAAATTCTAATGAAACTTCAATGACACATATAAGGAGTTATTTCTTCGATCATTGTTGTCAAAGTTCATTTAGTAAATAGTCATAATTTTTTTTAAAGAAAATTCTCAGAAATACTCAAAATAGGATTGTTTTTAGAATTTTCTTTTCATTGATTTGATATCCTAATTTCTGATTAGTCCTTTGCTATTAGCTAATAAGCAGTTGTCTGAGTTTGAAAAAAGATAAAATTGTAATATACACTGATTGTGGACTGTCATTTCGCGATATTGAAAAGAAATTGAATCGCCATTAGTCATCAACTGATGTCTATCACAAAATTATGAAAAAACTAAAATTATTATAAAAAAGGTTATGGTCACAAGAGAAGAAAGCACTGCATTTACAATTAAGGGAACTTTGACAACAATTAGATAGGAAAATAATTACTTCCTATGTGTGTCTAAACCATTAAAGTTTCATTCAAATTTGTGGCAATGATAAAAAGAAATAGTTCAAATTATCATTGTCTCGTATTTTTTGTTATTTTTACGGTTTCTTTTTTTGGGGAAGGATATTTTTTATCCAGTACTGTAGGTTTGGCTGAAAAAAAGACATAGAATTAAGAACCGACTTCCCTGCACTATTTACGAATCTTATCTGGTCACAGATGTTCGACGCCAGTAAGGATCGAACTCACTTCATTCGTTAATAATTTTCCTAACCATCGCACCATGATAGGTGACAGAATTTTAGTGATTATTAAATTATCTGATTTTATAAATACTTTTATGAATTAAGGCAATTTTTTAAATTAGAAAAATGAAATAAAAAAAGCATTAGAGGTGAACAATAAAAAAAATTAAATCTTTTTTTTAATTTATAAATCTACTTCTTTATTCTTACTCCCTTGAAAGTCGCCATCGTATTTAGAGAATTGATTTTATGATTCTTTGCACTATATAAATAACATTTATTAGAATTGCAGTTATCTCCCTTGAGAAACCAGATCATTCAGGCTGAGCGCGAATAGAGTCTTCTCACAATTAGCTGGTTTGAGATTTTGCACAATTAGCTGATTTTCTGAACACTTTTGAATTAAGAAAAAATTTAATTTCTAAATTGAAAAAATAAAATAAAGTGTTGTAATTTGGTTCTTAGGTTTTAAGAAACCGAAAGTACCAGTTCCACCATTGTGTAAGGAAAACGGAAGTGTCGATTCCACCATTGTGATTTTGTCAATAAAAATCTCTCTCTCTCTCTCTCTCTCTCTCTCTCTCTCTCTCTCTCTCTCTCTCAGGAGCTGATATATGACTGAATTTCGTCTCGAATTTATTACAGTTACCTCCCCTAGCAATTGTAACAAAAAGAAATAAAAGGTCATTAAAGTAAAGAAAATTTATCTTTTCTTTTAAATTTGGAAATCCTCCGCCAAACCAGTTTGCATTCTTAGAATTGATTTTATAATTATTCACACTATATAAAAACATTTTTCATAGCTGGCTGGTTGGTTGGTTGGTTGGGTTCTTTGATTTTAATGGCACATCAACCTTCGTGGGTTATTTAATACCAAATCAATCCTTGTAAAAGAACAATAGTGATAATATTTAACCCATAGAAAGTGGGATAAAGGGGTTCAATCCTTTCCTAGGTATATTAGTCCGAATGTGAACATTATAGTGCAATTGGAGTTTTAACTCGCTTACAACAATGTCGCAGTCCATCACATTAACTAAATAAAAGAAGAACCAGATCATACAAGGTGAGCGCGAATGTAGAGTTCAAACAATTATTAAGTTGCCAACTGGATTTGAATTAGCTTTATTTCGCATGTCATAGCTCTTTAACCATTTTCCGCTAACGCTAATCTCGCTACGATGTGCTGTCATACAGTAATAGACTTACAAACACTCGGAAATCATTATATGAGGATACAGAAACGTAAAATGATGGAAACTGTTGTTACCTCCCACTGAGGAAACAGATCATTATAATATTGATCACTAGGGTGAGCACGATGCAGACCCCACACTATTATGATTAAGTGGAAAATTGAACCATAAACTGTACAGTATCTGATAAAAATATTGCTATAATTCTGTCGTTTTTGCTGTGTTTCAGTAACAAATAAACAAACAGAACTCGTATCATTATTATGAATGATACGCGCGCGGAATCATCATTCCCGTGTTATTACGTAACATCAACAAACGGTTTCTGCAAGAACGTAATGACATCAACGGCCGAAAGCAAACGCGTTTTTTTTAATCACGAAACTCCTAAGATGAACGGATGTTATAATTTCTTCTCTTCCTTTTTTTAATACCAAGTCCGGTTGCAAAAGCTGCTTGGTAGCGCTGGGAGTGGCAGTCCGCCTTGAGCTACCGAAACTGTGTTATCACTCCTAGTTGGCGGCTGATGAGGGCAGGGTATCGCACGTGCTACCACACGTTGTATGAAAAAAAAATTTAACGTCCTCTCGATGGGGTTTAGAATATTCAGGCAGTATCCCCTGCAAGGGGTAAGACACCTCTAAAAAAAAGGTGACCTGGGTATGACATAAAACTGCATATAATGGTGAGGCACCAGTTATGAAGATCTAAGGGTGTGTAGTAGCCCTTCATTGGCATTACTCCCAGGTCTACTCCGACTCAGGGTGGTAGTGCGTCCTATCTATGGATCAAATAAATTTGTTTGAAAATTATTCGTATTCGATATGTCCATGATCAAAAACCTCTTTAAAAGCAACTACACAAAAGTCTAAATATGAGCGTATAATGAACGCGATTCCCTAACCTCTACGCATAACATGACCGTGGGCGGTTTGATATGTCGTTAAAATCAATAATTTAATCAATCAATCATCAATCAATTATTATATATATTTACCAATTCCTCCGCACGAGCAGGATGTGACACAAGGTCAATTTCTTAAGTGGAGTTTAACAGGTTTGAATTCAGAGTTTTCCATTCTCCTAGACTGGTTGCCTAACCAAGGTTAAAGAGCCCAATCTGCCCTACTATTTACCCATAGCTGGAGGGAGAGTAGAATTCATACCTTTCCCAAGGGTATTAGCGCTAAGTGAAATGCAATTGCCACGTCCAGGATTCGAACTCGGGGTGACGAGTCCATTTCCTATGACTTTAACCATTACACCACGCGCTTCCAATCAATTATTATATAGTGTGTCTATCTTACAGTCTATCTAGCGAATAGATTCATAAAAACCCGATAACTTCTTACTGTAACACAATAGCAAACAAGCTCGTTTCGCTCCTGTAGTGAATGTAATCCTCACTATGTGTCTCACAAAAGTCATTTAATAAGTTTAGCTTAAACTTTTGAGGAGGCACCCGCAGAATAATGGTTATCGTCGTAGGAAATAGATACGGCGACACGAGTTCAAATCCTGAACAAAATTGGTTACATTTCAAATTGCGCAAATACCCTTGGGAAATGTATACATCCAAATATTCTCCCTCCAGCTATGGGTAAATAGTAGGCAAGACTGGATTCTTTAACTTTGATATGGCAACCGGTCTAGAAGAAGTAAAACTCTGAATTCACACCTGTTAAACTCCGCTTAAAAATTGACCTTGTGTCGCATCCTGCTCATATAGAGGGGTTGGGTAAATACATACTAAGTTAATATTGCTTGGCACAAAAGAAGAATTGGTGAGTACCTAGTGAGAATAGAACTCGCTAACAGTGGTCTGATAATCTAGCTCGGTTACCATTATGCCTTGCCAGGCACCCAAGTATCATATTAGTTTCCTGTGCGTATTTACCAAACACCTCCGCCACGGACAGGATGTGACACAAGGTCTATTTTAAGCGGATTACTGGTGGTTTAAATTCAGTTTCCTTCTCCTAGACTGGTTGTTTAACCATACTATATACCCATGGCTGAGGAGAGTTCAAATCCTGAACGAGGTTGTTTGGATTTTACATATCACTAATACCCTTGAGAAAGGTATACATCTAACTACCCCCCCCCAGCTATAGGTAAATGTTGTGATGTTAATCCAACAGTAAAAAAGAAGTCAAGTCGAGGTAGGGTAAAATAAGACAAGTGTATTTACAATAATGGTACAGGAACGGCTAGCTTGCCGTTAAACGGTAACAGTACAACCTTTTCACTCGGTGTCTTACTATTTATAGTGAGAACCGGTGTATATTCTCCACTGTAGGAACGGCCGGTACAACAGTAAAGAGTAGGGAAGACTGGGTTCTTTAACCCTATGGCAACCGGTGTAGGACAAGGAAAACACTGAATTTAAACCTGTTAAGTTCCGCTTAAAAATAGACCTTGTGTCACATCCCACGCATGTGGACGGGTTAGGTAAATATATATAAGAAAAAACGAAAATTTAAAATCAAGACCTTGCGATTGCCTGTCTAATACTCTATCCAATATGCAGTTACTGTCTTATTCACAGAATAGAGGCCGGTGATAAAGGCCCAACTGAAAATAAATTGATGATCAATAGAAACTGCTCTGAGTCACTGATCCTCGAAATTCAACCGTCACTCCGTCGAGAGCAACAGTTCAACAGATATAACGGCGAAGCTCCTACGCAGTCCATATATAGAGCCAAGCTTTTTTGTTTCTTTGTTTCTTTGTTTTTAATGCAATTCCAGTTGCTAAGTCATAGAAAAGATGCGGCAACTGACGAGCAGACTGAGACAAGGAAATGGAATTAAGACGTAAAATATATGACTTTCTACCCATTAAGAATATCGGCGATCTTATGGGGAGCAAGAAAGGGTCTAGTGTTATAGCGACTATTTATCTCCCTATATAAGCCGAGTAGTGGTCATGGGTTAAGTCAGCTCATGGTCTTTGTAATTACTGCTCAGGTCAAAAGAAATGGGTAAGAAGATGCTCTATCTACTCTTTCTGATAAAAGAAAGGGATATGATATCAGGAAAAATTATAAACAATGAAAAATTCACCAAAATAATACAATCATTTCACCGAGATGCTTAAGGACGGAATCTTGGTGGATGAGCAGTCCATGACATGCAACTTCACTTAGGCTCTTACTTAGGCTAGACAGGCGGTCAGCTGTAAAATCCTATTTTGTTGTATTTTGCTAGTTAAAAATTAATAACTGTTTTATCATTCCTTTTCTTATTGTGGTTTCATTTCTAGGGGAAAGGGGTCATTTTTTTTCTTTTTCTTTTTTTTCATTTTTTTAGGGGGATTATCCCAAGAAACTGCTTTGTTCTAATGTTGTTGTTTTTTTTGTTTTTTGTTTTTTTTGGGGGGGGGTCACAACAACATTTGATCATACCGTGGCTAGTTCTCCATTATTCTCCAGGTTTATCCCATTAAAATTTCCCCCAAGTCGGTGAGGCTTAGAATACACTGACGGTATCCCCTGCAGTTGGATAAGACTCATTCCCAAATGAGTGTTCTGGGCCTGATACTAGACTGGATCCGGTAGTGAGTATCCAGTTTCTGGAGCTCTAAGGCTTGCGAATTTCCACATCATTGCCATTACTCCCAGGTCCACTCTGACCTGGAGTGTTAGTACTGCTAGAGTCCCATCTATGGATAAAATATATATATTTGAAAATTATTAGTATTGGATAGAAATACTTGATACCATATAACAGTGTATAAATTATTTGCATTAAAATAGTCACTTGAAGTTATAATTGTTCACTAAGGATTATTACTAGTTACTTGAAATAATATAACAAACAGAGTAAGAATACCTTGTCTCAGAAATTTGGACAGACAGAAAACCAGAAGATACAGTAGCCGAAATATTGTTAAAGAAACAAGAATGGGGGAACAGGTCTGACAGAATCAATGTATAATAGCAAGAACACTATTAGTAAAGGTAAAAAATGTTTACAAAATTAGTGAAATAGATCACTAGTTAGGACTGAACCTATTCTAGTAGTGACCACCCCAAGTGAACTTTAACAGGTTTGGATTTAGAGTTTTCCTTCTCCTAGACTGGTTGCCTAACCAAGGTTAAAGAGTCCAATCTGTCCTACTATTTACCCATAACTGGATGGAGAGTAGTTGTATTCATACCTTTCCCAAGGGTATTAGTGCTAGGAACTGTAGCTTAGTCCAGGATTCGAACTCGGGTCGACGAGTAAATTTCCCACGACTCTAACCATTAGACCACGCGCTTTCAAGTAACGAAAGTTTCACTGTAAATCTTTAGTCAATTACAGTAGAAACAGAATTCAATAGGTTGAGTTCATTTTCTGCATCGATAACCGTGCCGCTAACTTATTGCTCCATATAAAGTATACAATGTTTTCAATCTCTCCCTTTCATGGGACAATCACCCACGCGACTCCTTTGTCTGACTATATAGGCAGAGTATCAGACATCTGATAAGAAGTTCCTCCTCTTTTGTGTTTGGTCCCTTGACATTGCGAATTTTCCTAAAATAAAGCCACTCATCAATGTTCCAGTGTTCGGACAGCAGATGTGCGTCTAATTCTAAGTTAATAGATTGTGTGCTCCAAGATTGATTTCGAATTTCCTTCGACCAGTCGACCGAGCTTAAACTTCATTATCTGATCCGGTACCCAAACTAAGCGTCTCCTTTCAAACGACAAACAGAATCGGCGTCTCTTGCATTGTAAGTGGCTACTTTAATTAATCTAGCAAAAGAAAACTTCAGTGACACAAGTACAAAACAGAATGCGAAATCAAAAAGACGCGCGAAAGGTAAGGAATCGATGATGATGCTAGGAATTATGTAAAAAACCTAAATTTTGACCATATAGCAAAATGGTATTTTCATAATCCAGAATCTGTTCTTGACAATGAAATGCATAAAATTCTCTGGAACTTCGAGATAAAGACGGATCACCTTATCCCAGCCAAAAGACTAGACCTAGTATTGATTAATGAAAAAAAGAGAACTTGTCATCTGGTTGATTTTGCAGTCCTAGCAGATCACAGAGTGAAGATGAAGGAAAACGAAAAGATAGACAAATACCTGGATTTTGCTAGTGAATTGAAAAAGCTGTGGAATATGAAGGTGAAAGAGATACTAATTGTAGTTGGTGCACAAGGAACAGTCCCAAAAAGCTTGTAAAAACTGGAGGAACTGGAAATAAGAGGAAGAATTGAGATCATCCAGGAAACAAGATAGCTGAATCAGCTAAAATACTCAGAAGAGTCCTAGAGACCTGTGGAGATTTGTCGTAACGAAAGACCATCAACAAACGCTGGTATGAAAAACTCACAATAATAATAATAATAACAATAATAATAATAATAATAATAATAATACAGGAAGAAGAGCAAAGACATGTTACTTATGGCGGCCAACAATAGTAGATGTGACATAGGGACAAACAGAAAAACAATAAAGACTAGAAAACAAAAATGGGAAGAAAAACAATTATACGGACGCTTCAAACGACAAATCGGAGAGGTTGCACATGAAAAAACCTGGACGTGGTTAAGAAAAGGAAACCTTAAAAGAGAAACTGAACCACTAATAATTGCTGCACAGAATAATGCCATTAGGACAAACTACATCAAAGCGAAAATTGATAAGACCCAACTGAATAGTAAATGTAGACTTTGCGGTAATAGAGATGAGACTGTAAACCATATACTCTGCGAATGTAGCAAACTAGCACAACGAGAATACAAAACTAGACACGACTGGGTTGGGAAGGTGATCCACTGGGAATTATGCAAAAATTAAATTTTGACCACACAACAAAATGGTATATGCATAAACCAGAATCTGTTCTTGAGAACGAAACGCATACAATTCTCTGGGACTTTGAAATAAAAACGGATCACCTTATCCCAGCAAGAAGACCAGACCTAGTGTTGATAAACAAAAAAGAAAGAAATTGTCAACTGGTGGATTTTGCAGTGCCAGCAGATCACAGGGTGAAGCTAAAGGAAAATGAAAAAGTGGACAAATATCTGGACCTTGCCAGAGAACTGAAAAAGTTATGGAATATGAAAGTGAAAGTGATACCAATTGTAGTTGGTGCACTTGGAACAGTCCCAAAAGGATTAGAAAAGGGTTTGGAAAGTTTGGATATCAGAGGAAGGATTGAAACCATTCAGAACAATGCACTGCTGCAATCTGCCAGAATACTTAGAATAATCCTGGAGACCTGAGGAGACTTACTGTCACTCAGACTCCAGTGAAAGACCATCAGCTGACACTGATGTGAAAACTCAAAAGGAGTAAATAATAATAATTAGAAAATTCTTGGACCTAGCCAGAGAACTGAAAAAACTGTGGGACATAATTGTAATTGAGGATCTTGGAACGGTCCACAAGGGTTTGCAAAAGAATCTGGGGAAACTGGAAATCTGATGACGAACCGAGACCATCCAAACAACAACATTGTTGAAATTTAAAACATTGGTTACGATTTTTAAAATTTAAAATATAATTAAAAAAGCAAGGGCTACCATTTTTTATAAATCATAGGCTACTATTTTTTAAAAGCATAGGATTCTATTTTTAAGTGTAGGCTACCATTTTAAAAAGCACTGGCTACCATTTAAAAGAAGCATCGACTTAAAGCATGGGCTACCATTATCTTTTTAAGGTAAAGCTACCATTTAAAAAGTGAAGGCTGATGTTTTTTAAAGCCTAGGTGACTTTTTTTTTTAAAAAAGCTTCCATTTTTAAAGTACAGGTTGCCATTGAAAAAAAGCATAGATTAGCATTTTTAATAAGAGAATAGACTACCATTCAAAAAGAACGTTGGCTAACATTTCTCTAAAGCATAGGCTACCACAGGGGTCGGCAACTTCCGGCACGCGGGCCACATCCGGCCCTCGAGTGGTTTTTCGTCCGGTTTGCCAACTTAACAGCAGGAATATAAATATCCAATTAATAGAAAGAAATAGAAATATAGTAGCTCGATTCAGGTTAACCCATTAAAAACAAGAGGCAAAGATTTTTTTTATTTAAACCTTCAATAAAAGACAAATTTTTGGACAGAGTGGTTTGAGTCAGAGAAAATTTATTTGCATTATATTTAATACTATGGTCTTTCACCGAGACACTGCATAAACCAATAGGCCCCTCTCTCCAAAAGGTTGTCGACGCCTGGGCTACCATTTAAAAAAAACAACGATTTATTTTTCATTGAAGTCTAGCATTTTGAATTATGGCTTGTTTTTCAATCAATCAATAATGATGATAAAATAAATCAAGAAATAAACTCTGTAAGTTATAAAATAAGCTCAACTTCTTAGAACAAATAAAACGGACATTTTAACAATTGGAAAGCAGATAAAAGATCCGGAACAGCGTCACCTAGAAATGCACAAGCCTCAAGCAATGTCTCGAAAATCCATTTGTTCGAACCCCAAAAGATGAAACCATGTATATAAACAAATAAGAACGAATCGACATTTGGCCCTCAATTATCCTCGATAAAATTAAGGGCTGATTAGATTAATAATGTTTTCAACTTCAATTAATGAGAAATGCTTAATTAGTTCTTCTCTTCTAATTGTATTCTCTTGGTTCATTTTGCCTTTCAAATCGATTTTCTCAATCGTCTTCGTTTTGTCCTCAAATCACCTGAATTAATGCAGTTAATTACTTTCTTTGCCGCGGCCTTCAATTGGATTCTAGTCTCTTGAAATCGCTGGAAGATTTTCCAACGATAAATTTTGATTGGTTTATTGGTTTGTTTTGTTTTACGGCATATCAACCTCAGTGGGTCATTTAATGCCTCTGTCTGTGTGTGTGTGTGTGTGTGTGTGTGTGTGTGTGTGTGTAAAGATATTTAGCTCTCTTGATTAGGTCATTCTCCCTGATTATCTGGCAGTGCCGATTTGCACGTCCGTCTAATTTCTGATATCAAAAGCGACGGCGGTAAATGTATCTTTAATACACTTTGCTGTACGTCACAGAACATAAAGGCAAATTGACAGCTTTGAATCAGGACTGATAGGGTTAAACCATCGTAATAGCTTCATTAAGAAGACCTACTTTATGCTCTGCTTACACCGATCTGATTTCATTATCCTGTGCTGAGACGCTAGAGTCGGAGTTTGTTTGTTGGTTGGTTGGTTGGTTGGTTGATCGTTGGATTTTATGGCATGTCAACCCTTGTTGGGTTATTTTATGTCGAAGACATTATTTTATTCATTCTTGATGAGTATTCAATTTTTTAACTCAATTTTTAAACACATTTTTGTTAACACATTTATTTTCTATTTAACCCATAGATGGGACCCTAACAGGTACTACCACTCCGTGTCAGGGTTGACCTGGGAGTAATGACGATGAAGGTGTACACCCAAAGCTCCAATTGGAACTTCATCTTAGATGCAGTTTAACGTTATACCCAAAACACTATGACCCTCAGCCACCGTTTTCCAGCACATAAATGATAAAAAGGGCTGGGATCTTTCCATAAGATCAATGGGATCGGAACAATCATATTGGTGCTAGGGTTAAATGGTCTAGCCTAAATAAGAGCCAAAGTGGAGTGTTTAATGTCATGGACTGCTCAGCCACCATGATTCCGTCCTTAATCATCACGAGTCGGCACCCATGGCCAATAGGTGGCCCCATTGGGGGATTTTACCTCTCTGCTGAGGTGCAGTTGGTGTATTCTTGAAGGCGTTTTTATAATACCATTTTTCTCAAAGGTGAAAAGTCCTTTTACTCAATTTACTCATGAATATCCAACTTATGAAAAACAATGACCCGTATTTTATATCAAAGTATCTGTTTCATTTCTTTTGGTCAGAAATAGTTTATTTTGTCATATGATGCCCTCGAGTAACCTCAGATGACAACTTCACTTAGTCTATGTTTGAACTTGCTGTCCCTGGGGCAGTTTGTTAGGCCGTAGTGTTGGAATAATTTTGAATATACATATTTAATAAGCTTAGCTTAGATGTGGCATAAGGCCAAATCATGGGGTGCCCAATGAGAAACGAACTCACTAACAATAGTTTGCTAATCTAGCTTGCTAACCATTACACCATATGAGATGCCCAATAATTTAGAATATAGTTATTTACTAAGCTAAGATGTATCACAAGGCCAGACATATGGGGCACTCAGTGGGAAACGAACTCACTAACAATGGTGTGCTAATCTAGCTTGCACCACATGAGGTGTCCAATAATTTTGAATATAAGGTGTGCTGGAGGTCACAACTTAAATGTATAGACTCTTCGAGGCTGCGTGGACTAAATTGACCAATCAACACGCTCGAATACGTGGTTGGTTAACTATTTAAAGGCCTGGTGGAAAGGTGTTTAGTTGCTCATGCTTAACACTGAGGAACACAAAGATCATAGGATTCAAGATACACGGACCAACGGGAAAGCATTACAGGATACTACATTTAGTATACGTGAAAAGCTCATTTTACAGGAACTTAGGCTTTTACCCAACCCGTTCACTACGGGTAGAATGTGATCGAGGTCGTAATTATGGGGAATTCAGTAGTAATGATATGCGACACTAGCTAGCTCACTATTATACTACAATGGAAAGCCCGAAGGAATGAAGAAACTATTAATGGAGAAAGTATGAAAGAATGAAAAATGTGGGTGCTACTTTTATAGGTTTTTACCCAACCCGTTCGGCACGGTTAGAATGTAGAAAATGATCGTAAGTGTAGTGCATCCAGCGAGGATCGAACTCACTATTCAGTAGTAATGAATCTGTGAGACTAGCTTGCTAACAATTACATCATGAAGTAACGAAGGAAAATATGAACGAATAAAATATTAAAGAAAAAAAATCTGGATGCTACTTTGGTATGCGATTTATGTGCCAACTTGATCTACAAAAGTCAAATTTTATTTTAGCATGATAAATCATGTTTATCGTTGCTTTAATAAAACATATTTTTATCCATTTATTTAAAAAAATAAAAATTGTACAAATTTGAGGAAATGAAAGAGCTGAGTCAGCAGCCTTAGATTTGCTCCCCGATAAATTCAAGATTTCATATACTGACTCAAAACTTAGAATTAATAGACTCCTTCATATACAAAATGGCAACGATGCTGGAATAACAACATCCACAATAAACTCTTCTTAATTAAACTTAATTTGGGAGACTGGAGACCAGCTTTTAGAAAGTCCAGAAAGAAACAAGTCATTATACCCCGATTACGCATTGGTCACACAAGACTTATACACTCCTTTATACTCAAACCAGACCAACCACAATGTGAAACATGACAAACATCCTGCACTGTTAAAGACTTCCACATAGAATTTGGAGTTTTTGCTCTCATCAAAAACACTTTTTTATGCAAATAATATAAAAGATCTATTTGATAAAGTCAGCATAGATGATATTCTGTCCTTTTTGGGAGAAATAAAATGATAGCAAAAATATAAACATAAACCTAATCAATACCATACAAAAGTAATCCATCAACACGATTCTAAACAATGGTAAATATTGTTAAAACTATTAACTACAAAGGTGTAAATATATACGTACAACATATATTATTTCCTAACCTCTAGGCATAATATAACCCTTGACGGTTTGATATGCCGTTAAAATCCATCAACTAACCAAAATGGGTATATATATATATATATATATATATATATATACCAACCCCTTCACACGAGCAGGATTTGGCACAAGGTCGATTTCTTAAGCGGAGGCTTGAATTCATAGTTTTCCTTTTCCTAGACTGGTTACCTAGCCAAGGTTAAAGAGTCCAGTCTCCCCTACTATTTTTCATAGCTATAGTTGGATTCATACTTTAGGGTATTAGCGCTATGTGAAAATGCAAATAACCTCGTCCAGGATTTGAACTTAGGTCGACGAGTCCATTTCCTACGACTCTAACCATTACACGACACCTCCAAATTATGTGTTCAAGTATATGCTTATGCTGTGTAGGAGTTTATTCTTATTAGTTATATTAATGAAAGTTCAGATGTTTGTGTTATGGTTCAGCAGCTCGGGTTCTAGTAGCATCATTAGTTGGAAGTTTTCTTATAAGGTACGCCATTGATATGACTGATACCAGATTTATATTAATTAGAAATAACTATGTTGGTATAATTTTTCACAAAGCCTAGCTTAGCCAGGGTTAAAAATATATGGCACCCAGTGTTTAGTAAAGATTTTGTGACACACATAAGCGCATATTATATAAAAGAGCAAGTCCTAGTGGTGTATAAACTAACATGCTTGACTACTACATAGTAGTAAGTGAGTTTGAACACCAATCCGCTATTGCGTTCATTTTCAAACTACGATGGTGAGTCAAAAAGTAATGCCATTTTGTTTAGGACAGGTATAATTACCAACACAGGAATATGTATCATACATCAAAATGAAGCTGGTCTTCTGTGGATTACATCCCTACTTCTTCACATAGTCACCGTTTTTTCTCAATAGCAATGTTCCACCTTCGAATGAGAGCAAGTATCCTTACTCCGTAAAGTTTTATTGACTGTTCTTTGAGCCACTTCTTCACTACAGATTTCACTTCCTCGTCAACGGAATAATGTTTGCCTCTCAAACCTTTTTTCATGGGGCCGAAGAGATGATAGTCTGAAAGCGCTAAATCTCGGGAATATGGAGGAAGTGGTAAAGTTGTCCACCTGAATGAGGCGATTTTCTTCTTGTCCTGATGTGTGTGTTTGTTCGAGTATCGTCATGCAGAAGGAGGACATTGTCGATTGGCAGGTTGGGTCTTACTCGTCGGATTCTTGCTCTGGGCCTCGTTAGGCTCTCAATGTAGGCCTTAATTTTATAATAAAAAAACTTCACATGAAATTAAGAAAATAGCATTACTTTTTTACACACCCTCGTAATACTCTTGGGAAATGTATGAACCCTTTCATATCCTCATCTATGTGTCAAATAGTACCACTACTGTTATTCTAAAAGGATGACTTTAGCATCAAATTGTCCGAGAAACACCGTTTCGAATTTAGTGTGTACGAATTTTAACAAGAATTATGGAATATTGAACAATTTAGAATCAGAAACTGATTGTCGAGTTGATGAATTCCGGCTCAGACGCAACGGCTGGAGTTTTGCTTCTGCAATTATAAGGATGCTATTATCAGTGTGTAAAAAAAAAAGTTGTATATTTATTTAACCCTGTCATTATTTTTCAGAGCCAAAAAAAGCAAGTGATTGTTTTAATTTAATAAGGCCTAATATAATTCGTCAGACTCTTATCAAATAACGTCATCGCTTTTTTTCCTTTATAATTTGTCTGCCTATAAATATTTTATGAACGGACATATTTTGTTATTCCATCTATGAGATAAATCTTTTTTATCTTTTTTTAATCAATTTATTTGTTTGTCTTTAGATAATCAGTACTATTCTTAGAATGGACAAGGGAGGAACTCCGACGGATGGACCAAATAACAAGGAAAATGATAATACTTCACAAAGCATTACACAAGAGAGATGATATAGACAGTCTATATGTGTCAAAGCGCGTGGTGTAATCGTTACCGCCGTGGGAAATGGAAACGGCGAGACATGTCAAATCCTGGACGAGGCTGCTTGCATTCCTCATAACGCTAATACCATTGGGAAAGGTATGATGGATTTTTTTAAAATCTATTTCCCCTCTCTCTCTCTCTCTCTCTCTCTCTCTCTCTCTCTCTCTCTCTCTCTCTCTCTCTCTCTCTTGTTGGATATTATTGATATAAGGCATAAGGTAAATGGTCACTTCTACTTATAGACTCGACTATAAACACGTGACCTGAGAATGATTCTTATTGACCAATCACTGGCACTGCTGCTGCTGCTTCTGCTGTATTAATAGAGACCCCAATCTGAGATTATTTCATTGACATTTGGATTCCCTTGGACGACGGACTTACAAGGAATACGTTAACACCGGATTCTTATTGGCTTGCTTACTTATTCATTACATCTGGAACGAAGGATGGCTGCCAGTAACATCTCTCTCTCTCTCTCTCTCTCTCTCTCTCTCTCTCTCTCTCTCTCTCTCTCTCTCTCTCTCTCTCTCTCTCTCTCTCTCTCTGTGTGTGTATTGTTGTGTGTGTGTGTCGTAAAATAAGTAAGGTTGATACACATATAGAAAGTACGAGGTAGTTTATTCCGGACTATGATATGGTACACGGTAGAGAACACAGACTATGCAATAAAGAGTTGATCGTTAACTTACCCCTCGTCAATATAGAGAGGATGCTGTTTAAATAGTCTTAGACCAGTCCATGTTGTTGTGGTGCTCCAGCTACTCCACAACAATTCGTTTCTCTTTATATCTTTTTTTATTCCTCCTCTTCACTTTTTTCTAGCTAGAAGCGGCTACCTGCATCACCTGGGTAGAGAGGGTGATAAAAAAATAGTCTCGCAGATCCATAATTGCCATTTGGATCCTCGCTGGAGCGCCCATAATAATCTCTATGTAAAAAAAAGGCCTGGTGGGATGTCAGACATTTTTTTCTCAAGTATAAATAAAATCTTCATTATTTTTGTACAAAAGGCAAGCTCCAGTGATAGTGAATGTGAATATTTATTTACTTCCTTGTTAATTGTTTTATTTTCGTAGTTTCATCCGGACATACATACATACACACAACTGCCTTTTATATATGTGTAGATAGATTAAAATCACCTTTCCTTCTTTTTTTCTTCGATTTTTAATTTCTTATTATTATTCAACCCTCCAGTTTTCCATAACTCTCTTTTGATTAAGTTTACGTCTTGCTCTGATAACTCTTCTCTTATTTGCGCAGTTAAGATCTCCTATATCATAGGTAATCACGTTATTGGTCTGCAGTTGATTGGGTTTGTTCTTTTTTTTTGGGGGGGGGCTTTCTGAATCAAAGTATGTTTCCTCCTCGTCATCCATTCGGGTATTCTTACTCTCTCACATGCAGTCGCTGAGTTAATCTATTGTGGATTATAAAATAATGGGATGTAAAAATGTGGAAAACCCCAAAATTTTAGTTATATTATTTACTCCTTTTGAGTTTTCACATCAGTGTTAGCTGATGGTCTTTCACTGGAGTCTGAGTGACAGCAAGTCTCCTCAGGTCTCCAGGACTCTTCTGAGTATTCTGGCAGATTGCAGCAGTGCAGTGTTCTGAATGGTTTCAATCCTTCCTCTGATATCCAAACTTTCCAAGCCCTTTTCTAATCCTTTTGGGACTGTTCCAAGTGCACCAACTACAATTGGTATCACTTTGACTTTCATATTCCATAACTTTTTCAGTTCTCTGGCAAGGTCCAGGTATTTGTCTATTTTTTCATTTTCCTTTAACTTCACCCTGTGATCTGCTGGCACTGAAAAATCCACCAGTTGACAAGTTCTTTCTTTTTTGTTTATCAACACTAGGTCAGACCTTCTTGCTGGGATAAGGTTAAATTTTTGCATAATTCCCAATGGATCACCTTCCCAACCCAATCGTGTCTAGTTTTGTATTCTCGTTGTGCTAGTTTGCTACATTCGCAGAGTATATGGTTTACAGTCTCATCTCTATTACTGCAAAGTTTACATTTACTATATGTTGGGTCTTATCAATTTTCGCTTTGATGTAGTTTGTCCTTATGGCATTATTTTGTGCAGCAATTATAAGTGATTCTGTTTCTCTTTTGAGGTTTCCCTTTCTTAACCATGTCCAAGTCTTTTCATGTGCAACCTCTTCTATTTGTCCTTTGAAGCGTCCATATAATTGTTTTTCTTCCCATTTTTGTTTTCTAGTCTTTGTCGTTTTTCTGTTTGTCCATCTGCCGTTTCTACTATTGTTGGCCGCCATAAGTAGTTTGTCTTTGCTCTTTCTTGTGTAATCTTCAAGTTGTTGGATTGTGGTTTCTACGCGTTCCTCTATGTTGGCAAGACCTCTTTCCCCTTGTATTATTATCATTATTATTATTATTATTATTATTATTATTAAACATACCCAGGCTCTTTTGCAAATCCTTGGGAACTGCTCTAAGGACACCAACTACAATTGGTATCACATTTATCCACATGTTCCACTGTTTGTTTTTTGTTTGTTTCTTGTTATTTGTTGTTGTTGTTTTGTTTGTTTTGTTTTTTTTTTCAATTATCTCGCAAGTAGTTTTCTATCTTTTCGTTTTCTTTAATTTTTACTGTGTGATCTGTCGGAGCAGCAAAATCCACGAGATTGTAAGTTCCTTTCATCATCATCATCATCATCATCATTATTATTATTATTATTATTATTATTATTATTATTATTATTATTATTATCCTCGACTAAAGAATATTTGTTCATCAATTCCTTTTTGGCCTGAAAACAAAAATAATTAATGTCTAAAACAAACAAATAGATAAATAAATAGATAAATGTTGTTTGTTTGTGGCCGCGAGTCTTTCACTAACAATAAGAACGTGATTTGACTATTGATGCTTTTAAAGTAAATGCCACAGAGAGTAAGGATTATAAAGAAAACTACAATGGCTTTCATTATTCTTATTCTTATTATTATTCTCTTATTATTCTTATTCTTATTCTTATTCTTATTCTTATTCTTATTCTTATTCTTATTCTTATTCTTATTATTATTATTATTATTATTATTATTATTATTATTATTATTCCTTTTACTTTAAGTATTTGTTTAGAGCTTAATTTTAGCCGTTTCTACGTGGGTGAAGTAATTTCTGAATTATTTGAAAGCGGGAAAAGAGAAAATCGTCTTTTTTACGCATGAAGTCATTACAAAAGTAATTTGAAGAATTAAAGAAGATAAACGAAAACTATGAACCCCCTTGGCGGCACATAACTCATATATAACTAAACTTCTTCTTTTTTTAATCCAATTTTATCAATTACTCATAATGCTTTTGCATTTCAAAACCTCTATTCAACAATACAATGCTATGAATTTATTTGCTCTTTGGGGATTAATTCCCCTGTGATACAAAAACATCAAATTCGTATGTTAAATAGATATAACTACTATATTATCCAGCTCGCCTCGTAACCGTTATCGTCGTAGGAAATGGAGTACAAATTTATAGTTCAAAAGGGTATATATATATATATATATATATATATATTATATATATATATATATATATATAAATTATACCCTTTGAACTATAAATTTGTACCCATTTCCTACGACGATAACGGTTATGAGGCGAGCTGGATAATATATAGTAGTTATATATTCAACATACGTAGTTATTTAAGATTTATAATATATATTATAATATATATATATATATATATATATATATTAAACATCTTAAATAACTGACATGTTAACCAAAGCACCTCCACCAATAATAAGCACTCCCAACTGAATATATATGTGTGTGTATGTGTATGTGTGTATATATATGTATGTGTGTGTGTTAGAACAAGTTTTTAACTGGTCGGCCAACACTGGTATGTCCATGTGTATGAGTCCACGGAGAACGCCGCTTATGAGTTCGTTCCTGTTTCTACTGTATTTTCCAGCATATCTTGTTTATCGTACTTGGATGGTTTGTCAGATTGTGGGGGGGGGGCAAGTAGCCGCCCAGATGCTGTTTTGTCGGGTAGTGCATCCACAATTTGTGCAATATAGCACGCAGCATCCTTGTGTAGTTCGGATAGGGTTGTAGAATACACCGACTGCACCTCAACAGTAGAGTAGCCCTAACTCAATGGGGCCATCTGTTTGCTATGCGAGGCAACCCATGATGCTTAAGGACAGAATCCTGGTGGTGGAGTAGTTAATGATATGCAACAATCTACTTTGACGGGACGGGCGGAGAGGCCCCTCCCTCTGATTATTATCCCAAATCTATTGCTCTTATGGCAAACCCAAACTCTTTATCTACATATATGTGCTAGAAGGCGTTGATGAGAATTTTAATCTCCTGTGTTAAACTGCATCTAATGGTTAAGTTATAATTCTGGAGATCTGGGGAGTGAGGAGTACCACTATATTGCTATTTCTCCCAAATTCATTCCTACCCAAGGTGGTAGTATCTTTTAGGGTCCCATTCATGGGTTAAAAAGATAAAAATGTGCTTAAAACAAAAAAAATGAGTTTTAAAGAATTGAAAATCCAACAATAATAAATAAGAAATGAATAATTTTTTTCCTTCTTTCTTTCTTTCTTTAGCTATATTTCCTTCTTTTAGCTATTTTTTCTTTCTTTTTTCTTTCTTTCTTCCTTTCTTTAGCTATATTTTTTCCTTCCTTTTTAGATATTTTTCTTTCTTTTTTTCTTTCTTTCTTCTTTTCTTTAGCTATATTTTTCCTTCCTTCTTTTAGATATTTTTCTTTCTTTTTTTTTCTTTCTTTCTCCCTTTCTTTAAACTATTGTTTCTTTCTTCCTTCTTTTAGCTATTTTTCTTTCTTTCTTTCTTTTCTTCCTTTATTAGATATTTTCTTTGTTTTATTCATTCATTTTTCTTTTTCCTTCTTTTTCTTCTGTTTCTTTTGGTTTTTTTTGGTTTTTCTTGTTTCTTTCATTCTTTCTATCTTATTCTCGCTCTCTCTTTATATGTATTGTCTAATTATTGCCCATCTTTTTTTTTTTTCGTTTATTTCTTTATCGCTTTTCTTTCTTTTTACCTTTCTTTACGGAATAAAATAACTCAATTGTTGATACGCCGTAAAAAAATCCTACCAGCCAACCAACCAACCATCCTTGTGTAGTTTCCACACTTGGGTTTATTCATATCCATGTATTGATTTATAAAATAAAACATTAAAAATATTTTTTCAAAAGCCAAACCCATCACCATTGACAGTAATTTATTAGAGTTTCACACAAATGAGATTTGCATCTTTGAATTAATGGAAAATGAATCAATTAATGAATTAACGAACTAATTAAAATGAAAAGCACGGAACGAGCAAAAAATCGGACAAACAATAAAAACCGATCGCTCAAGTTTCGCATAAAACTGTAACGACTCACATCGTGCACTTAGAATGGATGTGCAAACTGTAATAAGCAAACCAAGTTCAAATGTGTGTGATTTCCTGATATATAAAATTTATATTCTTATTACTAGGGAATTCACAGCACGACACACTCGCTACACTCACACCGTTGGCAGCTCGCATCCTCACTATACCGTATTTGAAATATCGTCATATAATCCCATAGACATTGACTCCTGACAAAATATTGAAAGTCATGCCCAGTATTATCTTTAGCCTTTTTTACTTTTTTTTATTTATCTATTTACTGTAGATGACTGAACGATTAAGAGAAAAAAAGTTACAAAACTTCCCTGATAGAATAAACCACTTTATATATATATAATATATATATTATATATATATATATATATATATATATATATATGAAAGTGGGATAACTTAACGGAGAAGGCAAAAGATCTAGCGACTCTCATTTTGACTGTCAATAAAAAATAGTTAACCGAATAAGTCGTGATTAGGAATGAATATAAAAGTGGTTAATATATATATATATATATATATATATGGGAGTAAATATGGAAATTAAATCCGACAATATAAAGAAAATTTGAAAAAACAAGTATTCCGAAATTGGGGATGAATTTAATAATCGATGTTTAAAACATTTCGGTTACAATTGAACCCTTCATCAGGATGTCTCTTGGGGTGAAGAAATGATGGATGTTTTTATATGTGACAGGAATGAAATCTTTTTAGTATGTAACTGTATTTTGATCAGCGTTTTAATTTGAAAGGCAAGTCGCCGATCTACTCACGCGAAGGTGTCATGACGCGTGACGCCACTCGAAAGAAATGCAAAAGACGAGAAAAAGTATTAATGGACTGATTATTTTTAAGGAACATAGGGAAACAAAGTGGGAATGATAACTAAATAAATAATTAAATGAAGCCTGGTATTTAGTAATTATTTAACACTATTTAACTAGAACGGAGATATAATAAATAATACATGTCGGTTATTAAGGGAACAAAGTGGGAATGATAACTAAATAAATAATTAAATGAAGCTGGTATTTTGTAATTGTTTAACACTATTTTAAGCTAAAAAACGGAGATATTGAAAAACCATGTCGGTTATTAAGAGAGGTAAATGCGAAATTGCACAGGCTTCAAAAATCTGTCGTAGTCTTTTGTTGTGAATATGGGCTAAATATTGTGGCATCATTGAATTGAAGTTTGATTAGTTTCAGACATATGTTGGAGGAAGGTGTTCTGAAAATTGCCCAATTTAATATCGCGTTTGTGCTCTAATAACGCTTCTTGAGAGTTCTGCTGTTTTCCCAATGTATTTTTTGTCGCAATCTTTACATGGAATTGCGTACACCAGCCCTCGGATTTTATAGGATGGTGAGACCCCACATTGAGTAAGCTTCTAATTGATTTGGATGAAATAGTAACGATTTTTGATACCAAGTGGTTTAAATTGTTTCTATAGAGTTATGGAAGGGTTATTAGGTAAAACTATGTATCTATGGGGAAGTTTGTTATATTAGAAGATATAAATACTTGTTTTTTCAAATTTTCTTTATATATATATATATATATATATAATAATAAGATAAATATATAGGTTTTACATATCTATTTATTGGGTACAAAGGAACTTTTCACAACATATTGGTTTCATGCGATGCATTCATCAGGTGAAGATCATCTTCACCTGATGAATGCATCGCATGAAACCAATATGGTTGTGAAAAGTTCCTTTGTCACCCAATAAATAGATATGTAAAACCTTATATATTTATCTTATTATATTATATAACAGCTCTATTTTATATTGAGCCCTCTACCAATTAATACTGCCTTTGGTACACCATTCCAGCAAAAGCTGAAATAGTGACCATCTCACACTACAGGTATATATATATATATATATATATATATATATGTGTGTGTGTGTGTGTGTGTGTGTGTGTGTGTGTGTGTGTGTGTGTGTTGTGATAGTAGTAGTAGTAGTATTTCTCTCTTGCTATTTGTAAATAGTTGGGCAAACTAAGCTCTATAGCCTGGGTATGGCAACCAGTTTAAGAGAAGGAAAACTCTTAATTCAAACCAGTTAAACTGAGCTTAGAAACTGACTTTGTGAGCGGAAGGGTTGAGTAAATACTTAGATCTTTACTACATTTTTTTCAAAATTAATATAGGTACATTATTATTATTATAACAATAATAATAATTATTATTATTATTATTATTATTATTATTATTATTATTATTATTATTATTATACTTGAAAGTTGGCATAAGATGATTTTTAAGATGAAAATCAAAAAATCAAATCAGCAATTTCATAAAATGTTAAGACGATTGTCATTGTTTTAGTCACTAATTTCCAACTGGTGCTCTCTCCGACCTTCCTCGGGTGCTTCTTGATCCTCTTGAAGCTTTAAACAAAAGCCCGCATCTTATCTACAAATTTTGTTACTCTTAACTTTTACCGCCATTTAAATTAGAACAATGCATCGATCCCAGCAGCGCTTACAATTTTGTTCACGTGTACTATGAATATTTTTATATTGCACTTGTGTGTGAATATATGTGTGTGGCTATTTACGTATGCGTAAGCATACGTCTGATCTCTGTGTGTGTGTGTGTGTGTGTGGTGTGTGTGTGTTGTGTGTGTGTGTTAGACTGGTCGGTAGATATTGTTTACTTACACATACATAAATACATACACGGAGTACGAGCATAAAATGATGGCAACCATATAAATCAAAACAGACGAACAGACGACATTTCATTACAAAATGGCGGCAAGCCTAAGGGTGAGCCGCTGTGTAATGACTTCTATTGTCATGAAACGAAACAAGGCGAATATGAAGAAAGGAGAAAATTAAGGGGAATAAAAGCAAAGGTTAAGATGTTCCATGAAATGTCAAGCTTCAAAACCCATTGAACGGGTCTTATTTGAATTTACAATCCATGGAAATATTAGAACCTTTGTATGAAAATCAGTAGGGAGTGCAGCACTATACTATATATTGGAGGTGCGTATATGTAATGGTTACCATAGAAGGAAATGGACACAACAACACGAGTTCAAATCCTGGACGAGGCTGTATGAATCCAACTATTCTCTCGCGAGTTATGGGTAAACATTATAGCAGACTGAGCTCTTTGACCTTGGTTAGGCAACCGGTCTAGGAGAAGGAAAACTCTGAATTAAAACCTGTTATACTCCGCATAAGTAATTGTCTTTGTGTCACATCCTACTCGTGCATTTGTCCTTGTGTCACATCCTGCTTGTGTATTTACTTGGGGTTGGTAACTATATATACTAAATAACATTTGACTGTTCAAAGGCGATATTTTCAGGTCATTTGTAATATTTTTAAGGCTACTGATTTTTTTTTATACCTGTAAAGTTCAAAAGGTTCTTCTGACTAATATTTATTACGTAAAACTTCACACGGACAGATCTCCGCTCTTTCTGTGGTACTTAAAATATGCATTATCCTTTCAGAGAGTAAGACCTCTAAAACGGATATCCTGGGTATGACACTAAACGGCATCTGATGGTGAAGCTCTGAAGATACATAGTGTGTGGAGTCACTGCTTTATTGATATTACTCCCAGGTCCAATTTGACTGTGAGTGGGCACCCGTTGTGTAATACTTATTGTCAGTAACGGATACGGCGACACGAGTCTTGGATGAGGCTGATAGCAATTTACATAATGCTAATTACCTTTGGTAAACGTATGCATCCAACTATTCTCCCTCCAGCTATGGGTAAATATTAGGGCAAACTTGGTACGACAACCAGCCTAGGAGAATGAAAGCTCTGAATTCAACCTGTTAAAGTCTGCTTTAAAAATAGACCTTGTGTCACATCCTGCTCGTGCGTAGGGGTTGGTAAATACATACCTGTTAGGATCCCATCATTGGGTCAAATATATCAGTTTGAAAAAATATTGGTTTTTGATAGAAATAGATGATTCCATATAACTGTGAGAATCATTTGTATTAAGAATAGTTACATGAATCTATAATTAAGGCCGGTTTGGCTCAGTTCGGCTAGGAATCACAAGGTTCCTGGTTCGATACCGGCCCTTGCAAACTCAGCGTATGAATAGCACAGGGATCTGTGCGGTAAAGTGAGGAGTTAATGGTAGGTGTGGCGCTCCACCTCAGACGCTAAAAGATTATCTGCTTGTGAAAAGGGGATAGACTCCCTCGCTGTCTGGCTGATATCGACATTAGGCTGCCCCGATGACTTTACTTTTTTACTTTTTTAAAATTGTTTATAAAGGGTTATCATTAGTTATTTGAAAACAGATAATTGTATGCAAACAAATGACTATTATCAAATAGAATTAATTACTTGAAATTATATAATCATTGGTATCAAATAGGAATACTTGAAACAATACAACTATGTGCAAATTATTTATATTAGATAGTAATATCTGATCATAAAACTATTAAGAAACAACTACGCAAAAATTATATACAAATGTACAATAAACGCAATTCCCTAACCTATAGGCATAAAATAACCCTAGACAGGTTGACATGACATTAAAATAAATCAATCAACAAATCAGTCCAATTTTCAAGTGTGAGATGATTTAGAATAACGTTTCTTGTGATTTTCTTTTTTACGATCAAATTACTCTGAAAGTCTCGGTTCCCGTTAGATCACGGAAGTTAAGCAATGAAGAACATTGACATGACTTAGATGAGTGACAACTTTGTCATTGCAAGTATTGTAAGCAATCTTAAGAGAACGAAAATTCTTGTGGTTGACGCTTGGGTTGTTGCTCACCCGGTTCACCTGATGTTGGAAGGCTGTTAATATATTACAATAACTGCGTTCTTTATATATTGGAAGCGCGTGGTGTAATAGTTAACTGTCGGAAGAAAATAGACACGACGACACGAGTTCAAATCCTGGATGAGGTTATTTGAATCCAACTGTTCTCCTGTGAGTTATATAGATACTTACTTTGTGTATATAGATAGGTAGGTAGTATTTTATGACATCTCAACCTTTGTTGGGTCATTCTATGATGAAGTCATTTTTTTTATTCATTCTTGATGGGTATTGAATAAAAACATTTCTTAAACGCAATTTTTAAAAACAATTTTTAACTCATTTTGTTTCTATTTATACCATAGATGTGACTCTACCAGGTACTACAACTCCGGGTTAGGGTGGACCTGGGAGCAATGAAGGTGAAGTGTACTCCACACTCCCCAGAGCTCCAGACCTGCAACTTCACCTTTAGATGCAGTTTAACCTCATACCCTGGACACCTCAGCCACCACTTTCTAGCACATATATGATGAAAGGTTGGAGGTTTGCCCTAAGAGTCATAGGATCGATTACAATCATAGATATGATAGGGCTTGAGTGACCTGCCGATTGATCGGAGGGTGACTCGCCGACCGACGTCCACCCCAAAGTAAGGGCAAAAGTTGGAGTTTTGCGTGTCATGATGATCTCCACCGTATTTTGTCTTTAAACATTACGAGTTACCACCCACGGCCAACAGGTGGCTCTATTGGATGGATTTTACTCCTCTGCAGAGTTACAGTCGTCAAAGTGATTAGATATTTTGCCAGACTATATATATATATATATATATATATATATATATATATATATATATATAAATGGCTGAAAGTTTTCATAGACTGAATATATATATATATATATATATAATATATATATATATATATATATATATAGTTAATTCTTGTTAGTATTGGAAAAAGTAGTCTATTATCTGTAAAAGCTGTATTTATTTATTTATAGTTTACAATACATTTAAAAGTCCGTTTTACCAATGGTTTCTGAACATCACCTTTAGGTGATTGTTCGTCATCAGAAACGTTTTTGATGATGAACAATCACCTAAAGGTGATGTTCCGAAACCATTGGTAAAAACGGACTTTTAACGCATTGCTATAAATATATATATATATATATATATATATATATATATATATATATATATGAAGATAGAGAGAAAGGGAGGATTGACAGAGTGTGGAGGGTGAGAGAGAGAGAAGAAAGAAAGAGAGGAACAAACAGACTGAGATAGATAGATAAATACATACGTACATACATACATGCATGCATACATACATACATACATACATAGAAAGAGAGAGATACAAAAAAACGGACATATATAATATATAGAGAGAGAGAAGACAGACAGACAGACAGACAGAGACAGAGACAGAGAGAGAGAGAGAGAGAGAGAGAGAGAGAGAGAGACTTGCATACAAACTCAGATAAATAGATAGAGTGATAGATAGATTCGAACCGTACTTAAAAAAGATAGATACGAATAGACTGAGACAAACAGATAAAAGAAAGAAAAGAAAGAAAGAAAGAAAGAAAGAAAGAAAGAAAGAAATTAAAAACAGAGATAGATAGATTCGAACAGTGATAGATAGATAGATAGATAGACATTCCATTAATTCTTTATAATTAAAAAAAAATATACGCGTAATTATTTGCCCATTACAACCTATGTAGATAATTAAATGCAAAGAATAGCTTATCCAGTGATCTAATAGATTGTTGGGTTACCATGTTTTGCCCTTTTTATCATTTCTCATATTAAAGTGGGTTACAAGATAATATTCAACAAAGTAAAATGCACCAGGTTTTCCTGGGTTACAAGGTACCAGCAGCAAAGTGTAACCTACCAAAAAAGGGTGAATTCAGCCTCGTTGATTTAAACACACACGCACGACTAAAATCACGGGTTTAACGCTTAAAGCCACCAAAACAAATCACGCAAAATCTCACGTGTTCTTATAGCGTTATGGCAGAACATTTCAAAACGTGGTGATCACAGCTTTGTTGAATCGGAAAGGCAAATGGTGTTGTGGAATCTCCTACAGCTCAAATGACAAATAGGCTTCTTGGAGATTTTGTCAGGTTGTCTCGCTAACCATCGCGCGCTTCTCTGCAGCTGCGCTGGCTATGAATAAATAGCCCGGGGGTGCTAAATTTGTAATCGATAGTTTATGAGCGTGCACTTTTAAACAGAGTTAAGCTCTACCTTTCCTGATTTCCCAAAATAACCCAGACAGATGCGTACGAACAAAATAATGAGAAATAGTTAATAAAACATGCCCGTGCGAAAGGCCAGAAGGGTTATTCTGTTTCCAACACAAATACTCAGTGCTATATTATTTCAGGTAATAATTAGAATTTAAATATATATATATATATATATATATATATATATATATATATATATATATATATATATAAGGTGTGTCATAAGTATAGAGATTGAAGCTGTATTTGCCAAGATAAAAGTGAATAATGAGTGGAACGTTAATCTTTTTTCAGAATACAAGTTGTGTCAAAAAGTACAAAAATTCTCGAATTTTTTTGACACACCTTGTACGTTTAACATTGTCAAATACTTCAAACTATAATAAAATTATCCTCTGAATACCTTTATTTTTACATACTTTACACCACACACACACACACACACCACACACACACACACACACACACACACCACACACACCACACACACACACAATAAATGTTGTATACCTTTTTTTTTACTTCTTTACTTATATTCTTCTGTGGTTCATCTTTTTATCTTACGTCTTCTTCTAGGTCTCTTCTAACATCTCTTCTTCGTCTTGACTTCTCTTGGGGACTTTGTGTCTGGTCTTCCATTGGGGATTTCTCTTTATCAGAAGCCCTGTGTCATTGGTAGTTTTTAGATAATAACACAAGACTTCGATTTACTTAGATCACATTTTATTTCGAAATCCCCACCAGACTACCTGCACAGATCGAGTCGGAGCGTTTATAACACGACTCACCACCGTTGTGGTTTCTCGCCGACTGACTAAAATCTATTTCTAATCTAAACCGGAAGAGGGTCTCCTCCACCGATTCTCACAGTATCCACCGGAAAGGATCAGGATGAGGTCAAGCCTTGTCACTCATCCTTCCAGACCGTGGGCTGCACTTATGACAGCCATTTTGATTTCTACACTATTGCACATAAATATTATGTATCTAATAATTATGTAACATAAACTCTACCTGATAAAACTCATGTGATGAAAATGGAAAACAGCTTTCAGAAAACCAAGAAAGAAACTATTCACAATATCGTTACTGTGCATTGGTCACACAAAATCTACACACTCATTTATACTCAAACAAGAAGAACAGCCACAGTGTATATTATGTCAGACATTCTACACTATTAAACATTTCCTCACAGAATGTGGATATTTAGCTTTCATTAGACAACCTTTTTTTTTTCAACGCAAACAATATGAAATACCTATTTGAAAATGCCGCCACGTCTCATCAGCTCGTCCAATGAAACACTGTCATGTGGCTATGATGAATCATCGTTAAACTTTTCCATTCTCATCTAACTCAAAATTCTTGCTAAAACTTTTCCGTGCTAATTAACATATCAGGTTACACTCATGGCTCCACGTCACCCCCATTATGTAACACATTTTTACGAGAGAAATAAGATTATACTAAAACTTATAAATGTAAGCATGATCAGTACCATACAAAGTAATTTTTTTTTAAATCTATCCTAGAGAATTCTGACATTATTAAAACGAAATATTAAAATCGTTATATATTAGATAGTTAAAATGAAATATTATAAATCAAAGAATAAATAGCAACACAACAATGAAATATAAACCTATAATGTATGCGATTCCCTAATCTCCAGGCATAAAATAATCCCTGATGGTTTGACATGCCGTTAAAATCAATCAATCAATCAATATTACCAACTGTATATAATGATCAAATAAGTTTTCAAGGGAAGTAATACCTGCGATTCTTGAAATAATCGAATCTTCCTCGACCTTTGACACACGTCTGCGTTCCTCAATTGGAACTTTACATAAAATGGTAGCCATGGTGAATGAGTGCTCAAGTGTACTCGGTTATACCTCTACCATCTTGGAAACAATTTTCTTCTAAGTCTTTTTTATTGTTTTGTTTTTTCTTTCTTTCTTTTATTTTTATTCTTTCCCGCTTTACGTTTTAATTTGCACCTCGTAGCAAAGTGTTGATTCAGATCTTCAAGGTGTTGAAAACCGACTTGGGCGGTTGTTGTTCTGCCCTTCTTTGTGCGGTTTATGACCGGAATCATTAATCTAAGTCGTGATAGAAAGAAGTAAAAACAAAATCCGTCACTTTCTTGGGGTAACGTTTTGTTTTTCTTTCTCTTTTTCTTTTTTTTTTTTTTTTTTTTTTTTTGTTTTGTTTTAATTTCCGTTCTTGAGAATGACCCGAAGCGGTAGAAACCTTTAATCAAAAGTTAGTGTACGTTTCGCGAGAGATCGGTTACCTCGTTCTTTTGGTCGCCGGCAGAGGAATAGATAAACAGAGAGAGAGAGAGAGAGAGAGAGAGAGAGAGAGAGAGAGAGAGAGAGAGAGAGACGAGCAAAAGGTGTAAAAGTGGAGGGTTATATGAGAAGCCAGAGAGAGAGAGGAGGGTGGAGAAAGAGAGTAGAAAGGTGTCATTCCAAAATGAATGAGGAAGGTGAAAACTGTGTGACATGAAGGGGGTAGGTGATACCTATTGTAATTGGTGTGCATGGAATGGTCCCTAAGGTTTGTGAAAAACTGGAGGAATTGGAAATCAGAGGAAGAAGCAAGACCATCCAGACAACAGCATTGTTGGGATTGGCTAGAATACTCGGAAGAGTCATGGAGACATGAGTAGACTTGCTGTCATTCGACCTTCAGTTAACGCCGGCGTAAAAAAAAATCTTATAATAAAGAAGGAAGAAAAATAACTATATGGATACTTTAAACTACAAACTGGAGAGATTGCACATGAGAAGTCCTAGACATGGCTAAGAAAGAGAAACCTCAAAAGAGAAACTGAATATCCAATACAACAGCATTGCGAAATTGGCGAGAATACTCAGAAGAGATCTGAGGAGACTTATTGTCACTCAGACATTAGTGAAAGACCAACAGCTAACGCTGGTATGAAAAAATAATAATCCCTTGGAACGGTTCCCAAGGGTTTGGAAAAGAGTCTGGAAGAATTGGAAATCCGAAGAAGAATCGAGATTATCCATTAACAGTATTGTCAAGATCAGCTAGAATTCTCAGAAGAGTCCTGGAGATCTGATTGTGAAAAGCCACACAATATGCCAGCCAGGATTAACAAAAAAGAGAACTTGTCAACTGATAGACTTTGCAGTTCCAGCAGATCACAGGGTGAATTTGAAGGAAAACGAAAAGATAGACAAATACCTGGGCCTTACCAGAGAATTGAAAAAGCTGTGGAATATGAGGATCAAAATGATACCAATTGCAGTTTGAACGGTCGCCAAAAGCTTAGAAACTGACAAAAGAACTGGAAATCAGAGGAAGAATTGAGACCATCCAGACAACAGCATTGCTGCAATCGGCTAGAATACTCAAAAGAGTCCCGGAGACCTAAGGAAACTTGTTGTCAATCAAACTCCAGCGAAATACCATCAGCTAATGCTGGTGTGAAAAACGCAAAAGGATTGATATAATAATAATAATAATAATAATAATAATAATAATAATAATATAATAATGAGAAACAGAATCATTAATAATTGCTGCACAAAATAATGCCATAAGGACAAACTATATAAAAGCGAAAATTGATATGACCCAACAAAATAGTAAATGTAGACTTTGTGGTAATAGAGATGAGACTGTAAACCATATACTCTGCGAATGTAGCAAACTAGCACAACGAGAATACAAAACTAGACACGACTGGCTGGGAAGGGGATCCACTGGGAATTATGCAAAAAATTAAATTTTGACCACACAACAAAATGGTATATGCATAAACCAGAATCTGTTCTTGAGAACGAAACGCATAAAATTCTCTGGGACTTTGAAATAAAAACGGATCACCTTATCCCAGCAAGAAGACCAGACCTAGTGTTGATAAACAAGAAAGAAAGAACTTGTCAACTGGTTGATTTTGCAGTGCCAGCAGATCACAGGGTGAAGCTAAAGGAAAATTAAAAAATGGACAAATATCTGGACCTTGCCAGAGAACTGAAAAAGTTATGGAACATGAAAGTCAAAGTGATACCAATTATAGTTGGTGCACTTGGAACGGTCCCAAAAGAATTAGAAAAGGGTTTGGAAAGTTTGGATATCAAAGGAAGGATTGAAACCATTCAGAACACTGCACTGCTGCAATCTGCCAGAATACTCAGAAGAGTCCTGGAGACCTGAGGAGACTTGCTGTCCCTCAGACTCCAGTGAAATACCATCAGCTAATACTGGTGTGAAAACTTAAAAGTAGTGAATAATAATAATAATAATAATAGGAATTGGAAATCGGAGGAAAAATTGAGACGATCCAAAACAGCATTGTTGAAATTAGCTAGAATACTCAGAAGAGTCCTGGAGACCTGTTGTTATTCAGACTCCAGTGAAATTCCATCAGTTAACACTGGTGTGAAAACCCCCACAACAACAACAACAACAACAATAATAATAATAATAATAATAACTTTTTTTCGGCGTGACGTGTGGCCTCGTTTAATGAAATGTCGAAAATTAATTGAAGTTGAAGCGAAAGGGTTCAATGGCGGTCATCAGTTGTCGCTGACAATCTTCCGATAATAACATTCTTTGTATGAAACGAGAGAGAGAGAGAGAGAGAGAGAGAGAGAGAGAGAGAGAGAGAGAGAGAGAGAGAGAGAGAGATCTATTAATCAATATGAAGACGGTGATCAGCGTGCAGTGGAAATGCTGACATTGGAATAGAAAAAACTTAAATATCCGGACGGACTAACAAGTACAAGTCCAAATGCATTGGCGGAGAAAGGGAGACAAAAAAACAAAGTGTTGAACAAGTTTTTTTTTTTCCAGATCGGGGAATTGGGGGGGGTAGGGGTGCATTATTATGTGAGTCACCCGAACTCTTTGGATATATATATATATATATATATTTACCAAACCCCTCCGCACGAGTAGGATGCGACACAAGATCAATTTCTTAAGCGGGGTTTAACAGGTTTGAATTCAGAGTTTTCCTTCTCCTAGACAGATAACCTAGCCACGCTTAAAGAGCTCAGTCTGCCTTACTATTTACCCATAGATGGAGGGAGAATAATTGGATGCAAACCTTTCCCAACGGTATAGGAAATTAAGATAAGGATTATGAGATTTGCGAGACTGACTGTTACATTAAAGGAGAGTTCGGTGTTGAATGATTAATCCGGTATTATTTGTCTGAATTTTTTAGATGAGGCTTGATAATTTGTATTATGTAGATTTTTCGGACTGTTGTCCTCATTTTTATTATTACATAAACAACGTTTCAGCCGATGTGCCCTATGGCTTTTTTCAGAATGCCTTACAAAGCTTAACACTTGTACCCGGTCATCGTTAACGGAATGAGAACAATCGGCCTTAATTCGAAGTTACGTGAAGGTCCCCAATTACGGCATGATGGTTCCCGAGTTCTTCAAGAAGGTTTCTTCAAGAAACATCTGAAGGCCGTGCTATTTATCTATTGCTCGAGGAAGAACAGTTGGTTACATACCTTTCCCAGCGCTATGTTAAATGCAAACAGCCTCGTCCAGGATTCGAACGTTGGTCCCCGTGTCTGTATCCTACGAATATAACAATTACACGACGCGCATCCACCATAATTTTAAGACAGAAATAATGTATACCAGTTCTGAAGTTTCCTCGGACCAATAACATTCTTCCAGGAATCATCTCTTCTACACAACTTTCCTGCGGGTCAAAGAACACAACGTGGGCACAGGAACTCTGAATGAGTAGGTTCAATAGGGACATCACCTTATAAATTGCCCGAATCGCAACACGCACTTCTAGGACCGTACCAGAAAGAAACTCAATGCATAGTATACCTGAAGAGAGGCATGGCATTATGTTCATCACGACTGAAACGTCGTGATGAATATAACGAAGATAAGGAAGCTGATATGCATGAAACCGATGTTAGATATTCTAAAGTTGGAATTTTTTTAATGATTTTTGAAAATGAAAAAAATAAATCATCCAATGAGATTATAGGATGATTTTTAATGAACCTCGGGAGGTAATGTTGCATAGAAATTATTTCGTTGCGTTCTAGGAATATATCCAGAATTTTTTTTCGCGTTCAGACGAGCAACTGGTTCCTGACGCGTGACTAAACTCTCAATACTTGTTAATGAATATATCAGAAAAAATAAAACCAATCATATATATATATATATATATATATATATATATATATATATATATATATATATATATATATTATAATTCTTAGATCTTCTAAAGTACTTTTTTTCGAGCTTTCATATTTTGAATGCGCTTAATCAACAGTAACAAAAAACTCAATTCTGTTATTTTTCCTTTTTCTTTATTTCTTTTTTTCTTTATTTATTTTAAGGGCACTGAAAACCAGCAGTGAAAAACAAAAACAATAAACAAAAAAATGGTCTTCTAACTCTTTAAGTAAATATTCAAATCGCAGATTTTACAAGTCTATCACGAATTGGAAGAAAAAAGTTGTATTTATTTTTGGGAGTTATTAAATAAAATATGCGCCAATGTCAAGTTGATAGAACCTGTCAATAATATTGTTTGTGATGCTAATAATTATTCTCGTGGTGGCGCGGGGGCATGATGGTAGAATAGTAAGGTGGTGGTGGTGGCAGGAAATGACAGCAGGTTGTCAAGTCTCTATTTACATGTGCCTGTTTGAGGCAAACAAAAACATGGTTTGCAATGGCAAAGGGTTATTCTTTTTGTTTTGTTTTTTGTTTTGTTTTTTGTCTAAATCTCTGGAGTTCTCTTGAAAGAAAAAAAAATAAACAAAGTAATGGATGAAAAAAAAATGAAAACTTGCGAAGCGAAAAAAATTGACACGAATTGTTTCTACGATGAAAGCCACATATTTTGACGAGAAAAAATGCCATCTATTTTTGGAAGTAAACGATGAATAAACACGGTAGCAACCCAGTCAACTGGGGCTGCAGAATACCCAACTGCACCTCTGCAGACCCCCACCCAATGGAAGCACCCCTTGGTCGTAGGTGGCGACCCATGATGCTTAAGGACGGTATCCTGGTGAATTGGTAGTCCATGACATGCAACGCACTACTTTTGTCTTTACTTGGGCTAGACGGGCGGTCGGAGAGGCCTCCTCCCATCAATTGGCTGGCCACGTCAAGCACCTATATATTTAATCCTGATCAAAGCAAAACCCCAGTCCTTTTTATCATATGCTAGAAGGCGGTGGCTGAGGGTCTTAGCATCCTAGGTATGACACTCTGGAGCTCTGAGGAATGTGGAGAAACCTTTCATTGCCATTAGTCCAGGTCCTCTCTGACAGAGCGGTAGTACCTGTCAGAGTCACATCTATGGGTTAAATAGATAAAAAATGAGTTAAAAAATATTCAATTTTTTTACTAATTTTGAAATACATTTTAACAGGTTTGATTTAAGTTTTACTTCTCTTAGACTGGTTCCCTTATATTTACCAACCTCTGCATATTTTGCAGCAAGAAGGAATAAAATAAAACGTTTTTAGCATAAAGTAACCCAAGGGTTGACATGCCGCCAAACCTAACCAGCCAGCTAGCCAATCTAAACACGGTAGAACCCTCATTCAGCAAGATTTAGAACATCAAGATGGTTTACGAGACGTTCACAGTTTCATTTTCCTTCGTTTTCTGACTTTTCACAAATGCATTGTATCATTGCCGAGTTCGAATTCAACGAGAACATCATAAAAAGAGGATCACTTATCAAATGACGAGATAAATATCTTATAGCGTCAACTCGGGCATTACGAACAAACTTTTTTTTATATAGAATGACTATGAAAATAAATAATAATGTGTAATAGGCAGAGATGGTTTAAAAGAAGAAGAAGAAGAAGAAGAAGAAGAAGAAGAAGAAGAAGGGTAATTCGCGAACCCTACCATATTTGGAGAGCTAAAAATCGACATAACTCTGCCAATTTTTGGAATAGGAAGCTCAAATTTTTGGGAATGTCTAACTTTAACACAATCCACACATGTACAAAATTTCAGAAAGATTGAAGGGTTGAGTGACAATTTTTCTTTTTCTTGAATGATTTGACATGGAATTGCCCAGAGAAGAAGAAGTTTTTATATGTGCATATACTGTACCAGTAGACCACAAATTAAAAGTTCAGAAAGGCAAAAGGGTGGACAAACATCTAGATCTTGCCAGAGGGCTAATAAAGTTGTGGAACATGAAGGTGTCAGTGAGACCAAACGTAGTTGGACGAGGAAAACTGAAGATCAGAAGAATCTAGACCACACGACTGTTGAAATCAATTAGAAGACTTGGAAGGGTCCTGGAGAGCTGATGAGATTTGCTTTCATTCAGACTTTATTGAAAAACCTACTGTTAAATTTGGCATGAAAAACTCCCAGGGAATTTAATAATTGATCCGTAAGATTTTGTTTAAATGTTTCGGGTCTTCAATCACCCACCTCGTGAGAAACCGCCTCGGGTTTTATGCCTTCACATTGGTCGAACCACTCCAACTATCAGGAGTGACAGGATGCTTACTCAAGTCACCACTCACAATCCGAACGTTGTGAGTTCAATCCATGTAGCCTCGCGAAGTCGCAGATCTAGTATTCTACGGAATAGCGAATTCGCTTTTCGCTGAATGCCTTATACTAGCGACCTCATGTCATCCTTCCCCTAGCGAACGGGTTGGTTATAAGGCCGTCCTATCGTTGTGCAATGGTTAGCAAGCTAATCTCGACGATCCATTATTGCTGAATATAGATTTTGACCCTTTTTGAATGCTTCAAACTTGCGACCTTGTGTCACATCCTTCACGTGGCAAACGAGTTGAATAAATGGGCATCGTGGTGTAAAGACTAGCAAACAAATCTCGCAGATTCATTACTGCTGAATAGCGAGTTCGATCCTCACCGAATACCCCATACTTGCGACCTTGTGTCGAATTCTACCCGTCGCAACCAGGTTGGTAAAAGGGGGCGTCTAATTGTGATGTAATGATTAACAAGCTAATGTCGCAGATCCATTACTAGTGAATATCGAGTTCGATCCTCGCTGAATGCCCCAAATTTGCGACCCTGTATCCATCCTAGCTGTGGCGAATGTGGGATAATGGTTAGCAAGGTTGGTTTCACAGATCCATTACAACGGAATAGCTAGCTTGATCTTCACTGGATGCCCCATATTGTGACCTCACCTCACATCCTACCTGTGACAAACGGGTTGGGTAAATAGAGTCCCATCGTAGTGTAATGATTAGCAAGGTTCGCATATCCATTACTACTGAATAGTGAGTTCGATCCTCGCTGAATGACCCATACTTGTGTCATGCTCTACCCATGCCGAACGGGTTCAATAAATGCCTATGAGGAGAATACTGGACTATTGACAAGACTTGCTGTCACTAGGTCTTCTGTATAAGCCAATAATTTCAATTGGTGTGAAATCTCATTGAGTACAAATCAATAGTCATATGATTGTAGTATTATAGTTATATTACTAATAATGATGAAATTTGTCAGTGGCGAAAATTGAGAAATTGTTATTGAAAAGAGTGTTATCGATTTACATTGAAACTCAATCACTTTTCTTGTCAGATTGGATAGATTCTTTTTTTTTTTCCTTTTTTTCCTTCGCATTTATATAAGTAATAATGTTATTTTTGCATCAAACGCCTTTATAACTGAAATTCACCGGTATTCATAAAATGTTAGCATTTTACTTATTTCTATTTTTCCTTTTAAGTTCACTATACATTATTTTGTATGCTTCTATGTATTTTTCAGCGAATGTTTCAGCCTTATATATATATATATATATATATATATATATATATATATATATATATATATATGTGTGTGTGTGTGTGTGTGTGTGTGTGTGTGTGTGTGTTTTATATATATATATATATATATATATATATATAATGTACATATACACACATACATAAGTATACATACACACACGCAGAGAATTTGGAAAAAAGATATCACAAGGCATACAACAGAATTGACAAACCCTAGCAACAGGGTAACAGGTTCAGAACTTATCTTTCAAAAATCTTCTGACGAAGGGATCTTTAATCCGAAATATCAAGAATAATCAAATGTAAACAAACAACATCACAGTTACCTCTTTACAGCTGCATTGTGATAGCCTTCAAAACCAACCACCAAAAACCAATATAAACACAATGCTTCAAGACATTTTTAAAACTATTATATATATATATATATATATATATATATATATATATATATATATATATATAAAATACTGCAATACTATATATAAATCACTGATATTGAGTACTCCACTTATAATACCGCAAAAAACTTGACCCACCACTAACTCATAACAAGAAAACTAGTGATAACATATACAATTGACCCAATATATATATATATATGGCCGAGTGGTTAAATAGATCGGGTTTCCATCCCGGCTGGAGGTGGCCTGCTAATGTCTAGCCACACTCAGAGACCTGATACGTCGAAACACAGTGTCTGTGGATGACTATATATATATATATATATATATATATATATATATATATATATACCTTACAACCTTATCATATTACGCATCTTTTATATTTTTTATAAGTTAAATTAGTTAATAATCAGGATGCTTCAGTTGTCATTTTTGTGGTAAAGTTGGTTATCATCTGTCAAGATGTGGCAGTCTACACACACACACACACACACACACACACACACACACAAACACACAACTAACACATATATATATATATATATATATATATATATATATATATATATATAATGATGCCGATAGCTTTTTAATTTAGTGCGTCCTGGGACGCACGGATTTGGTTGAAGGAGTCCCCGGGAGATCTGATTTAAAAAATAATGGTTAATAAAATTTGCCCCTTAAAAATGCGCCATTACAGAGGCGTGAGAATAGGATAGTTTAGTTTTAGCAGATTTGACCCGGCTTTCAAGGAGTTCATCTCTCCCCGATGTGGAATCATGGGCTAAGAAATAAAACTTGATCAAGAACAACCAAGTCTGTTCATTTAATTATTAAGAAATGTCCAGCCCAGCACGAACAAGAAAACTAGCCCTTAATAAAAGTCAACCAGATACCATGGCGGCCGGCGAACTATACGAGTTAGAACCACTAGACGAAGAACCAGGAGCAGCAGTGCACCAAGAACTATCATCTCCTATCATCTCTAGTTTCTATATCTATATTTCTATTATACATTCGAGATGACTCTCCCCGTGTAGGAACGAGTATATAACACTTTTTTTTACCTATGGACCTTGTTATGTTTCCTGTTTTACTCTGGTGGACGCCCCATAGCCATTCGTATTTTTATAATTGAATATATTTTGCTTGCCTGGAGCCAAAAATGTTTATGATCCTGGGGTTGGGGACATATGGCTCCAGGTTGAATACCACTGGCGTAAAGTACTCCTCGAACTACAATTAAAACAAAGCAGCTATAGAGAATTTTTTATACAACTTTAATCCATTTTTATGGTGTTTTCACGCCAAGAAAATATTTATAACAATGAATAAACAAACCTAGTCTGTCATATTTAATGAAAGAATCTCAAAGAGAATGAGATGCCTAAATGCAATATATATATATATATATATATATATATATATATATATATATTCTCACTTTTCTTAACATTTGATATATTGATTTTTTTATCTTCGTATAATTACTTTCAATGCATAAGTGCTTTATGGTAATTATTAAGGACACTCACACATCACACATACACACATACACGCACACCGAGATACACATACACACATAGATACTAACAGACATACGTACACACATACATATATACATATAAATACACACACACTCAGTAATAAACGCATACTCACAACATACAATCACTCTAATACGAGAACACGCACGATTTTACAATACATACATAAGTGCTTTTATATACACACTTAGACGCGGTCACACACACATATACACACGCATTATAGGCTCTCCTACTCACAGCATACATTCAATCTAATACTAGAACATGTACGGACGCACTTACAATATACGCCTAAATGCTTTTATATACACACTGCAGAGTGACCGTGGGTGGTGACCCGTGATGCTTAAGAACGGAATCTTGGTGGCTGGGCAGTCCATGACATGCAACACACCACTTTAACTCTTACTTAGACTAAACAGGCAGTCTGAAGAACGCCAGAGGGAACGTGGGCTGAAACGTTGTGTATGTAACAATCAAAATGAGGACAAGAGTCCGTAAAATCTAAATAATACAAATTATGAATGTCTCATCTCAAAAATTCAGGCAAACAGTTCAATTTTATCGACTCAATGGTCTCTCTTGCTAGTATGGACAAACCGTACAGGTTCGGGTTGCATTAACCAAGATGAAAGTGAGTTCCCACCAGAGTACGCCTTTTAAACTTGAGGAAATCCTTACGGGGGTTACTATTAGATCTCTTATAGACATATCATTTAAATCCCAAAGACTGATGCCAGATTAGGGCCAACTCCTTTCCTTAACATAGTTCTAATAAGGTCGAAGATCAAATATCTTACACCCACGGTATTCCATTTCTTGTCTATAGCTTTTCAAACCCCCGAGGTCAGTGACACATTATTAACAAGACAATTTTACTCAATAAAAATAGACATACGGAAGGGGGCTTAGAATACGTTAACTGTATCCCCTGAAAAGAGGACGAGACCTCCAACTCCCCCCAAAAAGGTTTTTTTCCTGTGTATATACGAGGTATGTCAGAAAAGTTCTAGTATGTCAGAAAACTTCGATGTGAGGGCATCGTTCATTGCAAGTTCTTAAAACACAAGAGTGCATGCAAGCGCACCAGAGAAGGATGGGAAAGTGCATTAAATTAAATTAAATTAAAATTCTTTTTTTTTGGGGGGGTAAGATGCAGTCAGCTTATTCCTGACCCCACCGATGGGGCGGGAATTACACAAGATGCACAACCCCGCTGACAATCTAGTAGGCTATAGAAAAGATCCATCCAAGTGGCTCAAACTTACCCTGAAATGTAAGTTCATTGTTAACTTTACTAAACGAATAAAAAACTGAGAAATTTGCTGAGAAAGGGATCGAATGGAATGGAGAGACTGGGACAAAATTTGTTCTAAGTATTTTTCTATTAGTTGCCGAGACTTAACTCTTTGCCTACCAAAATTCCTCCGCGGCTGTAACAAATTTTCTTGGTATTTTATTACCTGTATGATGGGATATTTCAAAGTTCATTATCTGTTCCTCTCAGAACTCATTCAAAAGATGGCAGGGGTGTTCACGTAGTGATTTTTCATTTTAAACAAGTGACACGTGCGAGAGAGGCTGTCTGTGGTTTACGATATGACCGCAGTGGTGGGAGAGACGCTGTGAGCGGCATAAAGTACCCAAAGAGTCAAGCGTATAGATTTCCATAAAGCCCCAAAGTATCGTTCTACCTGGCCATTTCCTTGGGGTGATATCCCGTCGGATTACTGGTAAAAATACTTTTACTCATAAATACTCCTTCAATTCTCGTGATAGGAGAGAGTGGTCTCTGAGTGAATACAACTCAGCACCCCACACATACTAAATAAGGTTTATGGGTAGTTAATAACAGTCGAAGTATGTATATCCGGACATGGAAATGAAAGTAAATAGCAAAATATTCATCAACTATTAATAACAAGTACGGATTATGTGAGGCCCTTAAAATCAATAATAATACATTCCATCGGTCCAGTACCTTTTAGTAGTGCACCTAAGGGAGGTCGATAGAACTGAGATTTTAATTCAGCACAAATCCTACAAGACGAACATATTTTTTAACGTGATCAGTTGAAAAGGGAAGGTTTCTCGATCTTACAAAATGCAAAAGCTTTGATACTCCTGGATGGCATAATTCCTCGTGTATATATCCAAGAGTCGAGCATTGAGAAATTACAGAAATTACAGACTCTTTCCAGGTCGATATTTTATTATATATAAAAAAATTAGTTCAGTAAGCTCAGTTCTTTCATTAATTTTAGCATTTTTTTCTTTTTTTCTTTTTTTCTTTATCATATTTGATCAAATAACGAACGCCACTATTTATTATACAGCAACACGAACTCACGTGACTTAGCTTAATTTACATATTTTATCAAATATATCAAAGGTTCAGATTCATGTATTGATAAGCATTTAATTAAGATGGCCAGACCTTTGAATTTTGTGTCATATCGAAAAAAGAAACATTGGCCTTAAAAATTAGGATTAGAATTCCTGGTTTTGAAAGAAAGCTTAAAAAAAAGACTTATCAAATAATCCTTATAGTGCCACAGAGGAGTGCGCAATTAAAATTCGTTTTTTTTTTTTTGTTTTGTTTTTTTTTTTTTTTTTTTGTTGTTCTAAAGGCAGTAATAAAAAGAGATTGTTCTAATTAAAATATGATAACATCCGAAAGTACCCGAGGACGCTCAGTATCGCTTATTCCAAAGATTGAATACTGATCTTTGAATTCCTAAGTAGAGTAAAATTACACATCGGGCGATAACTAATATAAATCTATTTAAATTTTTACTCAGAATGTTTATAAAAAAGTCGTCATAAATAAGATTTTTAAAAGTAAATTACTTACTTGTAGATTATCATATAGTAAGAAATGAGATTTTATCCATAGAGTTTTTGAGTCTCCAATTTTGACATCTGTAAAAAAGAGAAAAGAAAAGAAAATGAAAGAACTAGTTCATGTATTAACAACATGAGAAATGCTCTCTTTTCAAATAAGTATATATATATATATATATATATATATATATATGTGTGTGTGTGTGTGTGTGTGTGTGTGTGTGTGTGTGTGTGTGTGCATGCACGCGCGATAAATACATATATTTAGATACATTGAGGACGCGCATGGTGTAATGATTAGTGTCGTAAAAAATTGTCTCGACTACCCGAGTTCAAATCATGGACGAGGCTGTTTGCATTTCAGACAGTACTAATCTTTTAATTCAAATCCGTTCAACTCCGCTTAAAAAATTGACAATTTCAAGCGGAGTTTAATAGGTTTAAATTCAGTTTTTCTTCTCCATGACCGGTTGCTACACTGTTAAGATTCTTGTGGCCGTTTTTAGGCTGCAGGTGAGAGCACTTTACGGGGAGATTCTTTTTACACTCCCAATGAATCACTCTTCCCTAATTATTCTTGTTTATTTTTCGACTCGTTTTTTAGTTAATTTCATTACATTACCCTATTCCGTGATTTACCATGTCCCTTTCTCTACATGGATGACATTTTCTATTTTGTTTTGGCGGCTTATCAATCCTTCGACAGACACATAATTGATAATTTTGTTTTGGACTGACTTCATAGCATTTTATATTCTCCAGTGTCCATCCATACAGCAAATAAACCGAACGTCTGTTCAACTCTGAACGAACAGTCTTTTATAAATGCGCATGCGCTTAAAGCACGAAGCAAATATGGAAATCCAAAAACACAAAATAAGAATTCGCGAATTCTGTTTTCTATAATAAAAGTTGTTTTCCGTTTTTTTTGTTGTTTTTCTTTTTCTCTTCTTTTTTTTGGTGGGGAAACGGTTAAATTCTTGCTTTTCGTTTTTCTTTTTCTTTTTTGTTTTGTTTATTTGTTTATTTGTTTCTTTTTTCTTTTTTTTTCGAATTTGGCTTTGAAAGATTCCTCAAAATAACTAGTCATAGTCATTTAATAGAAATCTTTGATTCGTCCACTTATAGACGCTTTTTTATGGCTTTTTTACTTGTTGTCCTTCCATATTCATCAGGCTTTTGGCTGTTTTTGTCGTTTCTAGGATTACTGTTGTGGTGGTAGTTTTCTTCTTGTTCTTTTATTATTATTATTATTATTATTACTGCTACAACTACTATTTCACCATCCAATTTTTGTATTCTTCTTCTTCTTCTTCTCTCTCTCTCTCTCTCTCTCTCTCTCTCTCTCTCTCTCTCTCTCTCTCTCCCTCTCTCTCTCTCTCATTTTTAGTACAACAATTTATAGGTAGGACCACGCACTTGTTGATCAATGGACAGTAAGTTATTTATATATAAGGATTTAATAAATATTCAAAAAGAATGATATATATATATATATATATATATATATATATATATATATATATATATATATATATATATATATATATATATATATATATATATATATATATATATATATATATATGTTTTTAAAGAACCGTGACTCACAAGTATTGATAGGAAAAACAAAAACACTCTTGATCAAAATTAGATCGAATTAAAAAGTCGGATTTCAGCATTGTATATGAAATGCATACATACATGCATACACATATGGAAGCGATCGTTGAGGAACGATTATCATCGTAGGATATGGACCCAATGACCCGAGTTTAAACCCTGGATAAGGCTAATTGCAATTCAAATCGCGCTGATCACATTAAGAAAGGTATTAACTCCCTCCAACTATCGGTAAGTAGTAAGACATACTCGGCTCTATAACCTTGGTGTGGCAACCGGTCTAGGAGAAGAAAAACTCTGAATTCAAATCAGCTTTATTCCCTTTAAGAATTGACCTTTGTGTTGCATCTTGCTTGTGCAGAGGGGTTGGGTAAATGCACACACACATACACACACACATACATATATATATACATATTCACACACACACACACACACACACAGATATATATATATATATATGTGTGTGTGTGTGTGTGTGTGTGTGTGTGTGTGTGCAATATAACACACAAATCAAAACCAAATATTCCTACTAATAGTTTCACGTTTTCACGATCATCAGGAAATTTTATATTCTGAAGAATCGTTTAAGTGGGATGAGATATGGATACATAGAAATCAACTGTCAATAGCAATCTGTTTACATGTGGGTTTTGTTTTGTTTTTTGCTTTTTTTTGTTGTTGTTTTTTTTTTTTTGTTGCTGGGGGGATTTTTTACAGTAAATATACTAGTGTGAAATAAAACTGCAACACTGAATATTATTTCAATGTACTCAAAATTAATCGTGCAGTTTATATAGTTAGAGTAAATGATCACATATAAAAATCAATACAATTTATTTCTATATATTCTTATAATACATGTTAAGATTAAATGTACAGGTAATATTACAGTAAATATATATAATATGCAGATCAATAAAATGCATTCCCATAGAAAAACCATTGTAATATATTCCATGGTAAAATCATTTGCAATGCATTCCTATAGTAAAATCATTTGCAATGCATTCCTATAGTAAAATCATTCGTGTTCTATAGTAAAATTATTTGCAAAGTATAAAAATCATTTGCAATGCATTCTTATAGTAAAATCATTCATAAAATTCATTTGCAATGCAATAGTCATTTGCAATTCATTCTTATAGTAAAATCATTTGCAGTGTATTCCTGTAGTAAAATCATTTGTAACGCATTCCTATAGAAAAATCATTTATAATGCATTAGTACAGTAAAATCCTGTGTAAACCATTCTTATGATAAATATTGATATGAAATGCACAGGTAATATAGCTTGTTTACAGATCAATACAATTCATTCCTACAATAAAAGCATTTGCCAGTGCATTCATATAATGAATGATACTTACAGGTTATCTTGCTAGATTACAATAAATGATCGCATACACAGGTCAATACGTGTACAGGTTCCAAAATAAGGGTTGTATCAACAGTACTCAAGTCATACATCGATGCATTGTATATCTTCCTTTGACATTAAAACAGTTTTTACTATTGTATTAATACGATATGATGGGCTTATATGCTTGTTACTATGTTACAATATGACCAAAGGCAAAGACAAATTTATCAGAATACTTAACGCATCATAGCGTGTACATAATGTTGCCAAATAAAAATTATCAACATTTCGTCGTAGATAATGAACACGGCAAACAGAGTTCAAATCCCAGACGACACTATTTGTATTTCCCATCGCGCTAATATCCTGGGAAAAAGGTATGAATCAAATTATTCTCTTTCCAGTTATGTGTAAATAGTAGGGCAGACATGGCTCTTTAACTATGGTATAGCAACCGGTCTAGGAAAAGAAGAAAAATCCTGAATTAAAAACCTATTAAACATTATAATATTGTATCTTTATTCTCTGCCATGTTGAATATTTACGAAGATTGATTGGCTGGTCGATTTTAACGGCATGTTCATCAGTCTAGGGTTATTTTATACCTAGAAGTTAGGTAATTGCATTCATTATACATTTATATTTAGTTTTTTGTGCGTATTTGTTACTTAAGAACTTTACTGCACCTAAAAAATAATAAAATAATAATAATAATAATCTTCATACAATGACTGCTATTTACACAGTAGCATTGCAACCAACAAAGCCTTCATCAGATGATGACTGGGTTCAGGCATGGTTTCGGGGCCGAAGCATCATTACCACTAACCCAGAGCGCCCAGCAGTATCTCACGATACCACCAGACTTATATGATATCAAGTATTCCTATCTAATACAAATAATTTACACACAGTTGAATGGTTTAAATCATTCCTATCTAATACTAACGAGAGTATGGTTTCAAGTAATTATTTCTATTTAATAATAGTCATTTTTTCACACAGTTATAGGATTTCAAGTAACTAATAATAATCATTTGTAGTCATAGCAACAAGTAACTATACTCAATACAAATAATTTGCAGTTATATGGCATCAAGTATTCCTATCAAATACAAATAATTTTTAAAAAGATCTATTTGATCAATAGATGGGACACTAACAGTACTACCATTCCGAATCAGTGGACCTGGGAGTAATGGCAAAGAAAGTGTGCCCTACACTCCCCGGATTTCCAGAACTGGAGCTTCATAATCAGATGTAGTTTGTACTCATAAACAGGAGACCATTTTTATTAGGGGGGGGAATTGTATTTACTAAGAGTAGTCTCTCTCCCTATTTCTGCCTATTATAATCTCTCTCTCTCTCTCTCTCTCTCTCTCTCTCTCTCTCTCTCTCTCTCTCTCTCTCTCTCTCTCTCTCTCTCATATAATCCACCCCTTTTACCTATCTCGTCCGTCTCTTTCTCTTTCACACGCAAATTTCTCCTTCCATACAATTCCTGTTTTCTTTTTTATCTCGGTTTCACTTTCACTTTTATTATTTACATAAAACTTGGCCGAAAATAAATAAAGACGTCTCTTGCGATTAGGAATATGAATAAGGAATAAACATGAAAACAGTCAACAAAGCACGCACTTTTCAGTACTGAATACAAACAGCTTGAGGATTCGATGACTGTGTAGCATAATATTTAATTTGATAGAAGCAGACGAGTGGTAAGAATGAATAAAACCATCCACCCACTATCGGTTCTCTGTTTTAATAGAACGATCACTTTGAGATTTCCCCCCCCTCCTCCTCCTCCTCCTCCTCCTCCTCCTCCCATTGATCCATCCACTGTGAGAAATCCCCCATTATCAAGTCCGATCAGTCTTTCAATTTATCTATGTGACTGTTATCTATAAGCAACAATCTGTCATCCAGCTTTCCCTTCGTGTTTATTATCAAATTCCATCTTATTCGTTTTGGAAACGTTTAGCACTTTTTCTCGCTAAGTTTATTCCTCAACACACACACATCGCCCAGTCGGCGAGGCTTGGAAAATACCGACTCTATCGTAAGCAGAATAGTACGGACCCCACCCACCCATCGCCGAAAAAAAAATTGTCCTGGGTATGTAATTACCAATTCCTCCGTGCGAGTAGTATGATACCCAAGGTCGATTTTTAAACGGGGTTTTAAAAAGCTTTGAATTTAGAGTTTTCCTTCTCCTAGAGCTGGAGGCCGTGGTGTAATGGTTAGAGTCATAGAAAATGGACTCGTCGATTCTGGTTCAAATTCTGGACGAAGCTACAGTTCACATAGCGCTAATACTATTGGGAAAGGTATGACTCAAACTACTCTCCCTCCAGCAATGGGTATATAGTACAGACTGGGCTCTTTAACCTTTGTTAGGCAACCAGTCTAGAAGAAGGAAAACTCTGAATTCAAACCTGTTAAACTCCACTTAGGGTGGTCACTGCTAGAATATGCTCAGTCCGAATTATTGAATCTATTTCACTCGACTGGTTGCTATGCCAAGGATAAAGAGCCCAGTCTGTCACACTATTTCACTCATAGCTGGAAGGAGGACAGTTGAATCATACCTTCAGACTTTTCCTTCTCCTAGACTGGTTGCATTATATATACTAGTACAAAATAAAAAAACACCCTCCGGGCGATGTAAGAATAGATTTTTGTAAACATATTGTCTGAGGGGTGAGAGTAAAAAAAAATTCAATGTCAGCGAGTTTGTACCCTAAGTAAGTAAAATCCTCAAATTCATTAAAGGATTAAAAAATAAAACAATTTGAAATGTAAACTTTAAATATGTATTAAAATAAAACAAACTATATATAGATATATAATACCAGTCATGTATTTATTAAAACTTGTTTTAAAAAACAATGAGGACTGTCTAATGTTGCATGTTCAAATTTTGAGTGTATTTATTCTATGTTATGACGCTTTTGGGTAATGTGACGTAAGCAGTGACGTAATTTTTGTTACAGACAAAAACCGGAAGCGAATCTCCATTATTATTAGAGATAGATTTACCAAACCCTCCACACGAGTATGATGTGACACATGATCGGTTTCTTAAGCGGATTCTCACAGGTTTTGAATTCAGAGTTTTCCTTCATCTAGACCAGTTTCCATACCAAGAATAAAGAGCCCAGTGACAAAAAAAAACAAAAAAAAAAAAAAAAAACACTGACCTGACTTTTAAAAAAAAAAGTCTGGGTTTTTTTATCACCCTGTATATATGCTGGGTTTTCATTTGAATCGAGTCAGTGGCGATAGAATGTATGATTGCGAGAAATGAAATGGGTGGGGGATTTAGGACGGAAAATAGGAAAAAGATAAAAAATAAGAAAAGAAAATAAATAAAAAGTGTAAAACGTTTATTTGCGGTTTTATTTCTTTTATTTATTTAGTTTGTTAGGCTAATTTGTTTGGACCACGGTGGGACTAGTTTTTGTAATAAAAGTACAGTTGCTCCAAGTCTTTTTAGTCACATTCTTGCTCTGATGAGCTACTAAGCGAAACTATTAGTAGGTATATCTTACTCATTAGGATTAACATTACTATTTGCTCTACTTAGGTATCGAGCACTCTTTACATTTTAGCTTTTCTAGTGTCTATATATATATATTATATATATATATATATATATAATATATATATATATATATATTTCTTTTGACCAAGTGTTATAGTGTTAATCGATTATTTTCGGTTGGTACGATTCTCTGTTTTCACTTTTTTTTTACCCAGGTGAAGTTTTGTAGTATATTTTTACTTTTTTTTTCTTACTGCAAGAGTTTACTAATAGGATTAGTATAATACACACACACACACACACACACACACACATATATATATATATATATATATATATATTATATATATATATATATATATATATGATAAAGAAAATTCATATAATAAAGTATGTGCGTATAGGCATGAATTTCAATCGGTCTAAGGCGTTTTGCCTTCAAAAACCGAATAACTTCGCGAACTTCAAACTTGGCAGTGGCGTCAATCGGAAGCTCTATCAGAAAAGACTGTCAAGCCAAGACAGAGCTTGGACAGGGAGGCATGCGCAGGGGCAGGTACAGCAAACACAAATGTTGCCAATTGACGCACGAACAGTTTCCCTGCGTTCTCAGCACTTACTTTTGGGATTAACCTCGTATATATATATATATATATATATATATATATATATATATATCGGCCAGAATAAATGGGTGTTTCACTTATTTACATTTGTTCTGATCTTCCCTTGCGATGTTCATCTTTATCCTCTCTATTCTCTCGACACCAATAAATTGTACAAACTTTATTAGCAACCATGATATATTACTTATAGGCATATATTTGTAAGAACATTTATTGAACGAGCAACTTCACCATATATGCAAAACAAGAAAATAAATCAATGTTATTATCACCTCTTGTACCATCTCTCTCTTTCTCTTTCTCACTCTCACTCTCACGCTTACTCTCTCTCTCTCTCTCTCTCTCTAATTATATATATATATATATATATATATATATATATATATATAATAGAACAAAGGTTAGACTATGTAGCTATTAACACATTCGTATATACATATATATATATATATATGTGTGTGTGTGTGTATGTATACGTATATACGAATGTGTTATATATATATATATATATATATATATATATGGGTGGGTGTGTGGGTGAGAGAGAGAGAAAGTGTGTGTGTGTAAAATATGGCAATAAATCTCACAGTATGTAAAAAATAAAAAGTAAAGTAGACGGGGTGGCCTAAAGTCGGTATCAGCCAATCAGCGAGGGAGTCTATCCCCTTTTCAATAGCGCTAGACCAAGGAGATTGTTTTTAGCATCTGAGGTGGAGCGCCACACCTACCATCAGCTGCTTACTTTACCGCACAGATCCCTGTGCTATTCATATGCTGAGTTGGCGAGGACCGGTATCGAACTAGGAACCTTGTGGTTTCTAGCCGAACGTTCTATCAACTGAGCTAACCCGGCCCCTTTAAAAAACAGAAAAATAAAATAGTCCAAATTTTTTTTCTTGATAGTGAAATCGACGTTAAAAAGAAAAATTGAAAAGTATTCGTATCCGTTAGGACAGAAAAAAAGGTGAGGAAACAACGACACAAATAATGTTCAATCAACACGATTCCCTAACCTCTAGGCATAAATAACCTTTGACGGATTGACATGCCGTCAAAATCAATCAATTAATCAATCAAACAGTACATATATTAAATTTGATTTAATACTGTACTGTGATGCAGATATCTGTACACATGCCTGCCTATCATAATCTCTCTCTCTCTCTCTCTCTCTCTCTCTCTCTCTCTCTCTCTCTCTCTCTCTCTCTCTCTCTTCTCTCTCTCTATCTATCTATCTATCTATCTATCGATCTCTCATTCTCTCTCCCCCCACACACACACATACTTACACACACATAATCTGTTCCTATCTGCTAACACTAAAGTGTTCATGTGTCGGAGTCCATAGACGAACGTCACTAATGAGTTCGTTTTTACTCCTTTAGTGCGTCTTATTTGAATAGTTTGTTAGATGGTATGTAA
>CM042138.1:96660410-96700410 GCA_023376005.1 Doryteuthis pealeii
CGGGCAAGTAGTTTGAAAATTGGAAGAAGTAGTTGTTATTCGTTATGCAATGCTTTGTAAACGACATTGGTGATAAAAACTTATGTTTGTCTTTGCATTTTATTCTAACTATATACCGTTCGCATTGCAAGGTCGATTGAAATGGGAGACTAAAGAAACAAAAGAAACAGTAGAGTCAATAGAATATCGAATTGTTGCTCTTTAAAAGCATCATTATATCTGTGAGAAAAAAAAACAGTAGATAGATAGATAGATAGATAGATATGGTGCACGAACTTAGAGACATTCAATATTAATGAAAGGTGAGAGAATCACTCTTGACAATCAGCATTTAAAATCCTAACATTTACCGAAAGTCAAATTACGATTATAGGTGTTCTAGATATACATGCAATCACTAAGCCGAATCTAAACATAGATAGATAGATAGATAGATAGATAGAAATGTATATATATATATATATATATATATATATATATATATATATATATATATATAAAGTAATTGGTAATTTGCTTGAAGCATTGTATGTTATAATATATTAGTAATTTGAAGGCAAATACAATGCGTATGAAAAAATAAAAACAAAAATATGTTATTTTTGTCTTATCGATTTCGAAGCATGAACTATCATTTCTGATATGAATCTCTGATGATGAAGTTCATGCTTCGAAATCGATAAGACAAAAATAACATATTTTTGTTTTTATTTTTCATACGCATTGTATTTGCCTTCAAATTACTAATATATTATAATATATATATATATATATATATATATATATATATATATATATATTCAACTCCCAACCTAGATTGTAAGCCACCCCCAGATAATTAATCACCTATGTAACTCTGTAACTAACATATACCCTATTCCTCTCCCACTTCCCCTCGCCTCATCCAAACTTACTAGCCCCGCCCCTACTACCCCCCCAAACTAAGATCCCCCCACCAGATTTAGACATTTAAACCCGTGTATTCTGGGCAATTCCTTCAGTGATAACCATGTTTTTGCTCATGTCTAATGATGCTGCAATCATGCAGTTGAAATAAATTATTACTCTGAAGCAAATTCAAAGGGTTTTCTTAATTTATTAATATATATATATATATATATTAATATATATATATATATATATATATAAAATACTGCTTGGAAAAAGATTGACAAAATGTGAAAATATAGATAGAAAAGGTAAATAAACCAGTATTATTTGGATTATTCGGACTATTGTCCTCATCTTCATTGTTATCTGTAAAACGTTTCGGTCGATGTGCGCTCCGGCCTTCTTCAGATATTTCTTGTCGTACTCGGGAAATAATACTAATTATCAAGCCTCATCTAAAAATTAAGAGAAATAGTAAATAAACCAATACAGACAATTAATTCAGTTCATAGATAAACTTAATACTTCATCAGAAATGAATTTACATTTTCACCCACTTTCCCTTCGTTTCCCCAACCCTGTTTATTTGCAATGAAGTGTGAATTGTATACAATATTTTCTACAATAAACCAAGTTCATCTGCAGCTTTTGATACATAGAGATTTCTTCTGTCTTCCTCCCTTTCGCTCTTTCTTTCATTCTATCTTTGTATCCCTTCTTTTTTTTTTTATTTACCGCCTTTTTATCTTTTGCTCATTGTTTCCTTTCAAGTCTGTAAATTCATTTCTGATGAATTCTTTGATGAAATAAATGCGAAATATTAAAAAAATTTCCCCATGAATTGAATTAATTGTTTGTGTTGGATTTGGATTATCTACCTTTTCCATTTATACATATATATATATATATATATAATATATATATATATATATATATATATATATATATATATAGAGAGAGAGAGAGAGAGAGAGAGAGAGAGAGAGAGAGAGAAAAGAGAGAGAAAGAAGAAGAAAGAAGAAAGAAAGAAAGAAAGGGAGCGGGAAGAGAGGAAAGGTAGATGTCAATGGGCCGAGAGATAGATCGATGCGAACAGACTGATATAGATACCAAGAAGAATGTGATAGATACGCATACACACACACACACACACACACACACACACACATATATATATATTATATATATATATATATATATATATATATATATAATAGAATATATATATATATATATATATATATATATATATGGGAGAAATGTGAGGAGGTTAATCCGACAGAATGTGGAGAAAAGTAGACAAACACGGGATGTTATGGAAACTGGATGCAGCGTTTCGGTCTATTAGACTATCTTCAGGACTTGGATATATTTCTTGCTTCAATGATGGACATTCTCAATATATATATATATATATATATATATATATATATATATATATAGATAGATAGATAGATAGATAGATAGATAGATACGTATACATATATATATTATATATATATTATAGAGAGAGAGGGGGAAGAGAGTGAGAGACGAAAATAGCGAAATCAAAGTACGCATTTATACGTCCTTTTCCTCTCTTTCTTTCTTTCTTTTTTTTTTTTCTTATCTAAAACTCATAATGGACAAAGAAAACGTTTATCTTTTGTCAGTGACAACAATTGTTAATAAGCGAAGTCTAATTACGTTCAGTGACGTGAGAGATAACAGCACCCTCTGGGGAGAAAAGAGGAAAAGAATACTTTATATTCTTGTGCGTATCCTCATCTTCTACTTCTTCTTTTCTTTAATGCTAAATTGGTAAAGGCCGTTAAGCGCAATCCATTCACATTAAGGCGACTATTGGTTTCGATTTGCAGTAAAAGTTTTCCTTCACACACACACACAACACACACACACACATATATATATATATATATATATATATATATATATATATATATGGGAGAAATGTGAGGAGGTTAATCCGACAGAATGTGGAGAAAGGTATACAAACACAGGATGTTATGGAAACTGGATGTTTTATTGTCGACGATGCAGCGTTTTCGGTCTATTAGACTATCTTCAGGACTTGGATATAGTTCTTGCTTCAATGATGGACATTCTCTCTCTCTCTCTCTCTCTCTCTATATATATATATATATATATATATATATATATATATATATATATATATTAGACCCGTAATTACTTAAAACCAAGTAATTATTAGTATCAAATAGGAATACTTGAAACCATACATCTGTGCGCAAAATAACTGTATTAGATAGGTGTATTTGATATCCTATAACTGTGTGCAAACGATTTGTAGTCTCCTAAATATTTTACTTATAGTTATTGTAACTTAGGAAAACCGCAATTGTTTCGTTTTCAGCGCCCTGAAGGTGGGATTTTCTTTCCAAAATCACTAAATATTTAGGTTCATCCATCTTCTATTAAAAATAGAAACCAAACTCCCCTACTGTACGGCTGCACCTCTTGGACTCTAATGAAGCGCTTAGAGAAGAAGTTAGATAGAAGTTACAAAGGATGCTGCGTAATGTCTTGAACAAATATTGGAAGCAGCATCCCACAAAAAGCAGCTGTACAGCACTTATCTCTTATCATACAAACCGTCTGAGTAAGACGAACAAGACATGCTGGAGAAGCAAGAATGAACTCATAAGTGATGCTCTTCTGTGGAAACCTACACATGAACACACCAGTGTAGGCCGACCAGCAAGAACCTACATCAATCAGCTCTATAAGGATTCTGGATGATGTGTGGAGAACCTACCAGGAGTGATGACCAATAGTGGCGGCTGGCAGAGAGAGAGAGAGAGAGAGAGAGAGAGAGAGAGAGAGAGATTAATAAATATCTGTGTTGTCATCACGACTTGATGATGATGATGATGATGATGATGATGATGATGATATATTCGCGCCTTCAGTTAAATGTTCCTCAGCAAAGTTTGTCCAAGACATGACATGGTTTTTCGTCGACAGTAAAAACTTTTCAGATCTGCGGGGCATCAGTTTGTGCTGGCAGGCGATAACCGTTTCAATCGCCTCAAAATCTTCCATCAGTTCCTTCTGGCTTAAAAGAATTGTTTCCTGTATTTTCTTTTCTTTTTTTTTTTTTTTCCTCTCGCCTTTCTAATAATCCCCGTGGCAAAATGCTGAGAAATTTGCTGACAAGCATACGTTCTCTCCATGCATACTGTAGCGCCACATTGGTTCCACTTGTACATTATTGGACCTAACTGAGAATATTCAATTATCTAATGTGCAATGGTACTTTGACTTACGAGTTTAATTTGTTCAGCTTGTAACTCAATTTCCTCGTATATAAAATCAATTTTTCCCACTGAAAAAAAATGAAATGCCATTAATCCGTTCCAGCATCTCCACAAAAACACCCTAATTGTTTGTTTCGTTTTTTTATAAGAAAAATAACACTGTATTTTATAAAAACATTATAAAATAGAATGGAAAGAAATGAATTAGTTTTCCCTTATTGCTCCAAGTTAATCTTAATCTTCTCTAGTAATTGTTTTCTTTTTTTTCTTATAATTTTTCTTCTTTTTTTTCTTTTCTTATTTTTGCTTTTTTGCCACGCTTTCCTCACTTTCATCTTCAGTGTGTTTCAATAAAAAAAAGCCCTGTCCAATTTAAACATAAAAATTATTTTTTTATGTCGAGTAGTAGTAAAAAAACATAAAAACTTTAAAAGATTTGTTTACTTATTGCGTAAGACGTGAGGCAAAATATACTTTATAATATTACATAAGTATGTGTTGTGATATGTTTTAATGATTATTTTCTCATGAATGATATTTTCTTTGGCGTAATAAATTTGGAAACTTAAATGATTTCAGTGAACTTATTAACATAACCGTATCTGAAACTCGTTCGTGACCGAGTGACAACTTATAATTGAGGCATTCTTAAGTCAGGGTATCACTGTACTTTTATATTTGTGCCAAATATTTTTGGAACAATTTTGTGTCTGATTCAACTTAGTGTTCAATTGCTTTTGGCATAACGTTTTTTTCTATGATTGTTATCAAGAGAATTTGTGTCACATTTTGTTATTCCATGGACATGTAAATTTGCTTGGCCCTTATAGGAATATTCTGTTGCGTTACCCACACCAGAGAAGCAAAACACTGGTGGAGATCGTCTTGTGGACAGAAGACACAGAAACCTGGTTAAAAGTTTTTATAACTTTTATTTGTTACGATTGATTGAATGACATGTCAATCCGTCTACGGTTATTTTATGCCTAGTGGTTAGGGAATAGCATTCATTGTATTTATTTGCCAACTGCTCCGCATGAGCAGGATGCGACACAATGTCATTTTTTATGCGGAGTTTACCAGGTTTAAATTCAGAGTTTTCCGTCTCCTAGACCAGTTGCTGTACTAAGGTTGAAGAGCCTAGTCCATCCTACTATTTACCGAGGATTGAAGGGAGAATAATTGGATTTATACCTTTCCCTTTAGTGCCATTTGCACTAAAGCCTCGTCAGGATTGGAACTCGTGTCGCCATATCTATTTCCTTCGACAACAACATTACATCACGGCACCTGCTGTTGTGTTTATTATACTTTCATATTTACATTTTCTGTAGTTGTTTATTATGAGTTTTTTTTTCTTTTTTTTTGCAATCGGTCCTATTGAATACAAATACTTTTCAGACATATCTATTTAACCCATTGATGGGACTCTTACAATTCTAACGTACTACCACTCCGTATCAGAGTGAACCTGGGAGTAATAGCAGTGAAGAGGCATACCACACTCCCCAGAGTTCCTGAATGGCGGACACCATCAGATGTAGCTTAGTGTCATACCCAGAACATCCTTTTTAGGGGGGGGGGTCTTACCCTCTGCAATGGGATATAGTACGCGTATTTTAAGCCCTGGCAACAGGGCTAAAATTTCAGTTGTGAAAGAATACTACTACTCTTCTAATAAGAAAAAGTAGCAAATTTAGTTTTCAATTTTTACTGATTAAATAATATAATCCAATAATTAAAAATCAGTCGATTTGTAGAAATCTTCAAAGTTCTTCATAAGTAAGTACAAAAATTCCTTCTTAAGACCTACAATGTTTAAATATTTCATAGCTAAAAGGGGAATCCCCATGTCGTTGTGGATGACGTACTGATTGCAATATCGTAGTAAGCGAGTTCGAACTCTATTCGTGCTATTACGTTCACTTTCGGACTAATATCTTTGGGAAATGTATGAAGCCTCTCCTCCCCCAGCTATGGGTTAAATCAGTAGTTCCCATACTTTTTCAGGCTTGCGCTCCCTTGGCCTACTTGTAAATTCCTAGCGCCCCTCCTCATACACACATGTGAACACATACACATTTTTTGTATGTTTCAAATTGAAAACAACGATATGTGGTATCTGGTGTACGTGTTGTGTACATACGTCAAGCAAACGTTCAGACTTTTGACTCTGTTTTCGATCTATTCAACAAAACGATGCACTCGTTTACGATTTTTATGTCAGTTTTATTCTGTATAAACTGCATATGTGTTCCTTTACCTTTGTATTTATGACATATATTTGGTCATTTAGATTTTGTAAAAATATGTGATTTATTAACTTTCCTAATGCCATTTTGCCTCACAGCCCCATCAAAAGCCCTTTTTTGCCTCGTCGCCCCCGAGATTTTCTCCACCTCTAAGGGGTGGTATCGCCCACTTTGGGAACCACTGGGTTAAATAGTACTACTGGATGCGCGTGGTGTAATGGATACAGTTGGAGGAAATGAACTGGTCGACCCGAGTTCAAATCCTGGACGAGGATGATTTCACATTGTGCTAATACCCTTCGGAAAAGAATGCATCCAACGACTATCCCCCAGCTATGGATAAATAGTAGGACAGACTGGGCTGTTTAACCTTGGCTAGGTATTTAGTTTAGGAGAAGGAACATTGTGAATTCAAACCTGTTAAACCCCGCTTGTGTCACGCTCGTGTGGAGGGGTTGGTAAATATATACATATTACCACTACTGTTCTTTTACAATGATGACTTTGGCATTAAATAACTCACGAAGGTTGATGTGCCATTAAACAAAGAAGCCAAATCTGCTATGTGTCTCGGTATGTTTCCGATTTCTTCACCTCTGTTGCCAAAATGATTGCTCATTTGGGCCACAAATAATATATATATATATATATATATATATATATATATATATATATATATATATATAATCAAAATGATTGCTCATTTGAGCCACAAATAATATTCAGAGTCGATCGTGATATACATTGACAATGACAGGTACATAGTCAACTTTGTATTCTATTGCTTTAGGCATACCGTTCTTCCTATGATTGTTATCAAGGGAATTTCTGTCACATTTTGTTATTCCATCTACATATAGATTGGATAAGTCCTTCTGGGAATATTCTAAAATATTCAGGAATGGTCTCGAGTTCTAAGTCCGTAGAATTTTTACAAATATTAATTATTAATATTAACTAGCAAAAAAAATGTAAAAGTTAATTTTGGAAAGATATTGCCTGAGGGAATGAGAGTTAAAAATTCAATGCTAGAGGGATTGTATCATAAGTAAGTAAAATCATCAAATTTATTAAAGGGGTAAACAAAAAAAATAAAACAATTAAAAATGAAAACTTAGTTTATTCCTCTCAAATAAAATGTTGTGTGCATCAATTAATTGAATAATTATTTTGAATATTTTACACATAAATTTTGTACAAAATCGTAGGTATTTATATATTTGTAAACTTTTAGTTAACCTCTTGTTACTGAAAAAATGGTGAGAGTTAAAAATATTTTTTAATCTGATTACCGGGTTGTTCTATTCTATGTATTGACGATTTTCGCCATTGTCACGTAAACACTTACGAAGTTTCGATTACAGACAAATTGATACCGAATCTCCATTATTAATAGATATCAATATTAATAATCAATATATTTCTAAAAAATATCTTATATTATCGTTTGGTTTCTTTGTTTAATGGCATATCAACCTTCATGGGTTACTTAATGACATAGCTATCCTTGTAAAAGAACTGTAGTGCTACTATTTAATACATAGATGGAGGATGCAGCGTTCATACCTTGTCGCAGTTCAACACATTAGCCACTACACCAAGCAAACTTCCTCCTTTTGTTATCGCACAATTCAATAAATAATTATCTATAACTTTTATGAATTGAGATCTTTAAATTTTCCTTTATATCATCTTTAATAATTTATACGTAATTTTCAAATAATTCTTTATATATTTTTTGACAATTTCAATATTTACTTTTATATAATTCATTGATAATTTCAATATCTATCTTAATATACCGTATATATTGAATAATTATATTTATTTGCTGTTTATATAAGCAGTGATATCACAGGTAGGACTTTATTTTATCTATTTATTATTTTGTAATCTACCTTTGTTTTTTGTTTTTGTTTTGTTTTTTTTATTTTTTGTTTTTTTTTTTGTTTTTTTCGCTAGGACAACGTTTACACTAGCGAATTTGGACAAATAAGATGATAATAAGATAATGAAACTGAGATAGATAGATAGATAGATAGATAGATAGATATCTACGAGCCACACAGCAATTGCCTTGTGTTTCACTAAGCCAAACTTAGACAGACAGACAGACGGATAGTCAGACATACAGATAATGATTAGCGAACTGATGTAATAGTTCATTACTAGTGTGTAGAGTGTCCAAGCTTCATTTCAATCCACACAACAATGGCTTTGTGACAGACAAAGCAAAATTTTGAGAAAGAGAGAGAAAGAGAGAAGCAAATACATATAAATAAATAATACAATCACTGATGAGACGCTTCTGTCTCCCTAATCATAAATAACGTTTACAATCGTGTATAAATTGAATTTTGAAGGTCTTCTTAGTAGCCAAAAGATGGTGTCGACTTATACACGAATAATACATTTCTGAGATTGAATCTCAAATAATTAGGACTAGGAGCAACCCTTATCTTTAAAAAATGGATTCCATAGATGAATGATTTCATTATCATAAATAAAGGATCGACCTATACACAATATCAACCTATAGGCAATATCGACCAATACACAAGTATATACGGTAAATTGTGTTGTGCACCTTTTGTATTAAAGTAGAAGTGATTGTCCACTTTGTGATGAATTCAGTCCTTATTTCGAACATCGTAGTTTTACTATGCTGGTTAAGACAAGTAAATTTTAGTCTCGTAAGCGACACCAGGTTTGTGTCAAATGTCAAACGGAGCCTTAATTGTCTTCATTATGTTTCTGCGACCTTGCTAGCCCTGTCATGAATCATGCGGGTATTTATTGTTGGACCGCCATCTTTCTTTTACCACCACCAACAGTCCCTATCCCCTAGAATAATAATATTGGCTGTAAAATCTACTTTGAAAAAGGAGCATATTCGTGATTTCCGTAATTTGGGAACTTCTAAATTTGTGTATATTTTGTTTATTCTAAGACAAATTAAAGACAAAATAAATCTTCTTATATATATATATATATATATATATATATATATATATATATATATATATATATTCGCTTGTGTGTCATGCCTTGTCGTCACTTCAGATAAGTGATGGATCGTTCCGTTTTGATTGTGGGGGTAAGAAAAATAAAGATAAAAAGAGAGAGGAAAGAGAGAGAGAGAGGAAAGAGAGAGAGAGAGGAAAGAGAGAGAGATGAGAAGGAAAGAAGAAGAAAGAGAGAAAGGAACAATTGGGGAAATAGAAAGAGGTGGAGAGAGAAATACAGAGGAAGAAAATAGAGAGAGGGGGATAGAGAGGGGATAGATAGATAAATAGAGGGGGAAAAGAAAAGAGAGAAGAATGTTGGCGGAGCTAGTAAAAGGGAGGGAGGGAGGGGAAATAGAGAGAAAAAGGGGAAAAGATTGAGAGAGAAAAAAGGAAAATATAGGGAGAGAAGAAGGGGGGATAGATAGATAGATAGAATGAGGGGAAAGATATTTCACCTCGGTATGTTACGAAGCTTTGTCAATTTTATTTTGAAGACAACAGTTTACTTTTATGCTACGACAAAGCTTCGTAACATACCGTGGCGAAATTTCCTTTGTATTTAATTGTTTTGTTGTTTTATCCGCATTTTCCTCCATTTTCAACCACACACACACACACACACACACACACACACATCACACTCACACACATACACACACACAACCACACACACACACACACACATATATATATATATATATATATATTTGAGCCGCAAATGATATATATATATATATATATATATATATATATATATATATATATATATATATATATATATATATATATATATATATATATATATATATATATATAATCAAATGATTGCTCATTTGAGCCACAAATAATATTCAGAGTCGATCGTGATATATATTGACAATGACAGGTACATAGTCAACTTTGTATTCTATTGCTTTAGGCATACCGTTCTTCCTATGATTGTTATCAAGGGAATTTCTGTCACATTTTGTTATTCCATCTACATATAGATTGGATAAGTCCTTCTGGGAATATTCTAACATATTTAGGAATGGTTTCGAGATCTAAGTCCGTAGAATTTTTACAAACATTAATTATTAATATTATTTGGATCATTCGGACTATTGTCCTCACCTTCCTTGTTATCTGTACAACATTTCGGCCGATGTGCCCTCCGGCCTTCTTCAGGTATATCTTGTCGGATTCGGGAACTTTCTCGGACTCGGGAACGTTCTTTTCGGACTTAAAAACCTTCTTGTCGTAATCGGGAGCCATCACGGGACTTCCCGAGTCCGAAGAGAAGGTTCCCGTGTCCTAAAAGAAGGTTCCCGAGTCCGAGAAAGTTCCCGACAAGAAATACCTGAAGAAGGCGGAGGGCACTTCGGCCGAAACGTTGTATAGATGACAATGAAGATGGGGACAATAGCCCGAATAATATAAATAATACTGATTATCATCTCAAAAGTTCCGAGAAATATTAATTATTATTATCAATATAATAATCAATATTTCTATTTTATATAATCGTTTGGTTTCTTTGTTTAATGACATATCAACCTTCGCGGGTAATTTATTGCCAAAGCCATCCTTGTAGAAGAACAATAGGGTACTTGAGGCGGCTACTCAGCATCACCTGGGAAGAAGTGGGGACAAAAAAAACGATGTATTGATTTGTTTACTTTTGAGATTTACAAATACTCCAAATTTTTAGGCAAAAGTTCAATGCTATTTCTATGTATATTTTAATTTTTAAATATCTTCGAATATAAAACAAATCTTCATACTTTTTGTACAAAGAGCAAGGACCGGTGAATCTAATGTGTACATATATTTACTTTGTCATTAATTGTTTTATTTTCGTAGTTTCATCCGGACATACATACATACATACACACCAACTTTCCGTTATATATGTATAGATTAATCCGAAAGTTAACGTAACAGCCACGAATTGTTTTGGCTTACTATTTGATTCAGATCTTTTTAGATATAAAAGCTGAAAAATATTATAAAACTCATCCAAAGTATATACACAATGTCTATACATCGATGCCACCAAATTTGAATTTGCCAAGATATTTTATAAGTCACATTTTACCGGTAATAAGCAAAAAATATCAGTATTCTGTGCAAACGGAAACAATTAAATCATCTCGCCAGCCGCTCAGGGGAAAAAAGGAAAGGTTTCGTGAGATATTTTGTCAGATTCTCTAGAGATGGATATTTCATACGAGATATCGTATGAGCCGAATTATATATATATATATATATATATATATATATAATATATATATATATATATATATATATCGTGTGTATAATTCAGCTGTTTTTTCATATATTTTTCATATTCATATTTATATTTTTATATCTACATATTATGCACACAAACACACACAGACACACACACACACACACATATATATGTAAGTATATAAAAATATATATATATATATATATATAAAATGTGTGTATAATTCAGTTGTTTGTCATACTTTTCATGTTTATATTGCGTATTTTATAAATACATATATATTTATATATACATACCCATAAACACACACGCACGCACATACACACACACACACTTACACACAACCACACACAACCACACATATATATTTTTTTTGGGGGGGGGAGAATATGTGCTTATATAAAAAAACACATCGTTTGTGTATTTACTTCTCATATATATATATATATATATATATATAATGTGTGTGTAATTCAGTTGTTTGTCAAATACATTTCATATTTATATTGCATATATATATATATATATATATATATATGTGTGTGTGTGTGTGTGTGTGTGTGTGTGTGTGTGTGTGTGTGTGTGTGTGTGTGTGTGTGTGTGTGAAATTTAATATTTTGAAAAAACAAATGATGTTATGTAATTGCTGACAGAAATCTGTTTCGACCAAATCGATAAATTGGTCTTCATCACGAGCAACATAGACGGGAAAGAGAAAGATATCCGTTAAAAGACTGTTTACAAAAACGAACGCTATATTCAACTACTGAATTTTTTTTAAAATGCATGTTCTGTTTTAAAAATTAAATACATTTTATTTTTAATTTTTAAAAATCAGAAGCATTATAGTTTATAGTTAAACTCAAAAGAGTTTGTTGTAAAGTTATATAAAAAAAGTGTAAAATGGGTGTTAAAAATGTTTGGGATATATAACGGATATCTTTCTCTTTCCCGTCTATGTTGCTCGTGATGAAGACCAATTTATCGATTTGGTCGAAACAGATTTCTGTCAGCACTTACATAACATCATTTGTTTTTTCAAAATATTAAATTTCATACTGTCGGATTTATTTCCATCTATTTTTCATATATATATATATATATATATATATATATATATATACGCACAAACACGCGCGCACGTGTATGCACGTGCATGCACACGCACACACACGCACACACAAACATATATATATATATATATGTATACATATATCATGTGTGTATAATTTAGTTGAGGTAACTCTGCACATTTCACCGTGTGTTATGTCAGTGTAGGGTTTATACGTATTTTTCAAGAGAGCGAAAAACGTACGGATTAAACAAAAATGAGAAAGTAAGTCCTGCTTCGAAGAGCGATCAAAAACAAAGCCTTCACGCATGACCGGAAGCTGCTTTCGGAATTTGTTTTCAGCAACTCTCACTTCGATAAATCTCGGATTAAAAACGGACAGTTGGAGCGGAAAAAATACTGCAGAAGTATGTCGTCTGCTTATCAAAATTCCAAGCTTGTTTTAAATTGCAAAAGCAAAGGCACTGGCTGTCATAAAGGAAAGAGTAACAAAAGAATTAACTATTGTTTATCAATTCATATTCTGTTTTGTCCGCCCTATTGACGAATAAAAATGGCCGACCCTTGCTTTAACAACAAAACTATCTATCTATCTATTTACCTATCTATCGATGTATACCTCTCTCTCTCTCTCTCTCTCTCTATATATATATATATATATATATATATATATATATATATATATGTGTGTGTGGTGTGTGTGTGTGTGTGTGTGTGTCTAAAACTACCTATCTATCTATTTACCTATCTATCGATGTTACCCCTATCTCTCTCTCTCTCTCTCTCTATATATATATATATATATATATATATAATATATATATATATGTGTGTGTGTGTGTGTGTGTGTGTGTGTGTGTCTATTGATATCAGTTTGTTCGTATCTATGTCTCCTAGTGAAATTACACACACACACACACACACACACATATATATATATATATATATATATATATATTCATCAAAAGTTGCTACCACGTTTTCATTGTAGTAGCATTAATAGTTAATCTAAAAGGACTCAATATATTTCGTAAAATATAGCACATTTTTTAGTTATCCAGAGGATGGTGTATTTTTTTAGTTCTTCTGAGGAAGGTGCACCTTGAACACCGAAACCGTGGTACACACACACACACACACACACATACACACACAAATAAATATATATATATATTTACCCACCCCTCCGCATGAGCAGGATGTGACACAATCAATTTCTTAAGCGGAGTCCAGCGGGGCGACGAGTCCATTTCCTATGACTTTAACCATTACACCACGCGCTTCCTAATAAATATATATATATATGCGTCTATGTGCATATTTATCTCTCTCTCTCTCTCTCTATATATATATATATATATATATATATATATATATATATATAAATGTTCATGTATGCGTATATATCTATTTTTATAAGTTTGTTTCTCTATCTATCTACTGCAGTCTGTTCATATGTTTGAGTATGTGTATATATCTATTTGTATCAGTTTGTATCTATATATCTATCCATCTATCTATCTATCTATCATTTGTTTTCATATTTCACGAATATTGGTGTCGAGAAAAAATGTCAATTATCTAAAATAAATCTTATGAAATTGATGTTCCAACTCAGTATACTCAAAAGAATAGATTTCTCTTCTGTAAAATTTGGCTCAACCCTTTTCTGAAATTTATTTTCTCTGTGGGGATTACATCCCTTAATTGCCACGGTTCTTATATTCAACGCTAAGAGACACGAAAGATAATTACCTCCATGTCTACCAATAGCCACTAGGTAGCCAGTATTATTATAAATGAAGAAGCCGAAAAGTCAAAACATCTCTCTTAGCGCTTTTAGCCTCGATAAGCCAGACGCACATTAACCAGTGTCTCCCCGTTCACTGAGGGTACAGAGGTTTTTGCGCCTTGGAAACCTCGTGTAGTATGGTGCACAATGACATTCTTAACATTAAGTCTTTACACATTCATTTTGTACCAGCTATATACCAAGGACTCAACACTTTCTCTATTAAAGACTCCTTTTCATATTAGAACAGTTTGCTTATACAACTATGAGGTTAAGTAAACAAACAAATGTGTTTATTTTTATATGGCTTTAAGCTGACAATGTTTGGAGGATATGTGCTTAATTGAAGTCAAACCTAATTTTTAAAATTAATTAGTTAATAATTAATGAATTTAGGCGGGCATATATGTTAAAATGTAAGGCTAAACAAATCGAGAAAATGTCAATCCCTGAATAGGTCGAAATGTACATTCAGGGATTGACATTTTCTCGATTTGTTTAGCCTTACATTTGAACATATATGCCCGCCTAAATTCATTAATTATTAACTAACTATACAACTATGTATAAACTCTTCTTTGTATTTCCTGTCATGTTTGTATTCTATTCTGTTAAGTTTACTCAGGCAACAGAATATTCCCGTTATTACTATGTCATGAATTGTTCTCACATTTATTCTATACGAGGAAATGATAACAACACAGCTCAATTGATAGAGCATCTGACTAGGAATTTCAAGGTTCCGTGTTCGATACCGGTTCACGCCAACACAGAGCATGAGTAGTACAGCTTGGCTAATCTGATCGGTGCGGTAAATCGAGGAGCTTTGCTGTAGGTGTGACGCCCCACCTCAGCAAAAACAATATCCCATACATAGCGCTAGTGAAAAGAGGATAGACTTCCTTGCAGTCCGGCTGATACCGACAATAGGCCACTCCGTCCCTTTACTTTGTTACTACTAGGAGTCAAACTTTTACAATATTTTTGTAGCGTGAGACACATTTCAGCAGCTCCGGATATTTTTTCCGAAATCATAAAGGTGATGAACCACACTTCCCTATGAGATACTGAACTCGCCTGATACTCGGTTTTGTTTCAATGGCTTGGAGCTCGGAATTTACGGTTTTAGAGAAGGAGGAGAGGTGCTCTCAAAGTAGATTTGACTAACGAGAAGAGAGCATTTTTGGTTTGAATTTAGAATTTTCCTTCTCCTAGACCGGTTTCCATATCAAGTTTAAAGAGCCCAGTCTGTTCTACTATTTGCCCTTAGTTGGTGGAGACCTTTCCAAAGAGTATAAGCACTATGTAAAATGCGAAGAGCCGCGTCCAGGATTTGAACTCGTCTCGCCGTGTACATTTCAAATTACGGTAACCATCCTTGAAACCAAGAATATATGTTAATGGGGAAAAAAAGTAAGTACAATCCTTATATATAAATTCATGAAATTTATTTTTGGTTTCAAAGCTGCAATTTTGTATATTTCGATTAGAATAATACCTAATAATATTCGTTCTGATTGTATAATGTTCCACTAGAAATAATTTTTTTAAATAGTTGGTACTTATTTATGGTCGATACTGTAATAGCAAGCAAGAGGATTAATTTGATTAATTTTAACTCCATGTCAACCCGTCTAAGGTTATTTTATGCCTAGAGGTTAGAGAATCCCGCACATTGTACTTTTATACTTACATTTTTGTTTAGTTGTTTCTTAAGTGTTTTTTTGTTTGTACACAATTATATATCAAGTATTCCTATCTAATACAAATAATTTTCACACTGTTGTATGATTTCAAGTATTCGTGTTTAATACAAATATTCTATAGACAATTGTATAGTTTCAAGTAACTATTTTAATCTAATAATAATCATTTGTTAGGAAGCAATTGTATGGTTTTAAGTAATTAATAACAATAATAATCCTTAGTAAACAATTAAAGTAACCATCACACCACGCGCCTCCAACTAATTTGAATATTCCCACCGGACGAGCTTCAACTAAGCTAAGCTTAGTGGATAACTGTCTGAAGCTTCTTTGCGATGACGAAAATTAAATCGACAGTTTCCTTCTTAAAATGTTATAAGATATTCAAATATGTTAATTTCAATTTTCTTTGTTTTAAGTCAGTTCAACGTAACAATATCCTTTTAGTGGCAAACTTAAAGTAATTAGAAAATTTTAAAGAATAATATTTTAGCCTAATATCTCAAATGAAATTAGTTATTCATTTAGAGAAAACAAAACAATGAAAGAAACGTCGCCATTGTAGAATGATGAAATAATCGGTTTAAAACTCGGAAACTACAACGATGACGGAATAAAAAAAAATTAGGTGAAATTATATCTTATTAGAATAAAGATTATACGTCTATCTGTAACCAAAACTACGTCACCACCGACGTCACAATTCCCTCGGTTATTTACGTCCCATTCTCCATGATTTATATTTATTCAAATCTCAATTATTTTTTTAAGTTGTTTTATATTAAGACTGTTGGTCTTTCTTGGGCGCCCAAGTGTATGTGTCAATAACCGAAACTATGTCACCACTATTAACTATGTTAATTATTAAGAAAGTTGTTTAATATTACTAATTCTATTGGTCATATCTTGGTCGTCCAAGTATATGTGTCTATCTGTAACCGAAAGTACGTCACCACCGATGTCACAATTCCCCCAGTTACGTACCATTCTTTATTATTTATGATTTATTTTTATTCAAATTTCAATTATGAAAAATGTAGTTTTATATTATTAATACCGTTAGCCTTATCTTGAGCGATCCAAATGTATGTGTCTGTAGCCGAAACTACGTTAGCCTTATGAACATGCTATTCACATACAATTGTATTTGCATATACAATCAAATGGCCGTTTACAGAGTGAACAGAAAAGCTTATTTGCATATTGATTCTAATAAATAATTACTAGATGAATGCTGCGTGCGGTCTTAAACAAATCGTGGAAACAACATCCCACAAGAAAGCAGCTGTACGGATACCTGTCCATTATCGAAAGCCGTTTGGATTTTTTCAGCATTTTCTTTTGGATGCGATTAAGTAGAAGGGCATTATAAAACTAATAAGCAATTGCAGTAACAATTATACCTTTGTAGTTCTAGTGATTCTTGGGGATTGGGAGGACAAGCCTTTCGTTCGTCCATTTCTCTATTGTCTTTTTGTTTATCTTGTTTGTTTGTGTTAGGGAGAGTTATCTCTCCTAACGATTCTGGACACCGTATATACTCACTAACAAGCATAGAAACAGCAAGATCACAAGAATATAGCTGCTGTGATGAAGACATCATATGATACATAGTCGAACTCTATCCAAACTCATCCTATTGTATTCCTGGTGGAATAAAAATAAATTAAAAAAATATTGTTATATGTTAAACATATTTTACTGTTTTTTTTATCTTTATCTTATTGCTACATCTTGGGATATAACAGTTTGATTGGTTGAGTTTTACGGCATGTCAATCTATTGAGTTATTTTATGCCGAAGAGTTTTTTTTATACATTTTTGTTGGGTATTCAATTTTTTCCAAGCTCTTTTATAACATTTTTATAACTCATTTTAATCTATTTTACACATAGATGGGACTCTAACAGGTAAAACCACTCCGGGTAAGAGTGGGCCTGGCAGTAATGGCGATGAAGGGATACTCCACACTCTCCAAGGCTCCATAATTCACCACTTGATACAGTTTAACGTTATACCAAGAGCACAAAGACACTCAGCCACTGTTTTTTTACCTTGCTTCATCTTCCATCTGTGTATGGAGCCAAAAGCATTGGATATATATATATATATATATATATATATATATATATATATATATATATATATATAAGATATTGGTTTCATGCGATGCATTCATCTGGTGAAGAAGTTTCAAATGTCATTTGAAACATCTTCACCTGATGAATGCATCGCATGAAACCAATATAGTTGTGAACGTTCCTTTGTCACCTAATAAATAGATATGTAAAACCTTTATATATTTATCTTATTATATTATATAACACCTCTATTTTATATTGAGCACTCTACCAATAATACTGCCTTTGGTACACCATTCCAGCAAACGCTGAAACAGTGACCATCCCACACTATAGTATATATATATATATATAATATATATATATATAATGTGTGTGTGTGTGTGTGCATATATATATATATATATATATATATATATATATATATGGATTATATTTTATCGTATTATTGGCAATAGGATTAGGTGTAATGGATATAGTTTATTGTTAATCCATCAATCTGTTGGGCTCGATTGTTGAAACGTTTTATTCCATTTTTCCCTCAGATTCTAATATCTCTAAGAATGCGCTGACTGTATCCCCTGCAGAGGGGATAACACCTCCTCCAAAAAAAGGAATGTCCTGGGTATGACACTAAACTACATCTGATGAGGCTCTAATTCTGGAACTCTTAGACTGTAGGGTACACACTTCATTTTTATTACTCCCATCTCCCCTCTGATCTAGAGTTGTAGTACCTGTTAGAGTCCTATTTATGGATTAAATACAACTGTTTGAAAGAATTTCAGAGTTAGATAGGAATACTTGATCTATATTACTGTATGTGAATTATTTGTATTAAGAATAGTTACCTGAAGCTGTAATTGTTTACTAAAGATTATTGTAATTAGTAACTTCAAACTATATAACTAAATGCAAATGAATCATTAGTATTATTAATATTAAGAATAGTTACTTGATACCATGTAATTGAGTTTAAATTATTTTTATTATATAGGAATACTTAATCTATATAACTGTATGTGAATTATTTGTATTGAGAATAGTTACGAGAAGCTATAATTGGTTACTAAAGATTATTGCTATTGGTTGGTTGGTTGGTTGATTTTTACGGCATGTCAACCATTGTTGGGTTATTTTAGTTTTGTTTTATTCATTTTTGTTGGGTATTTGAATTTTTTTAGTCATTTTTAAACACATTTTTTATTAATTTAACCAATAGATGAGACCATAAAGGTATTTCTACTCCAGATCAGAATAGACCTGGGGGTAATGGCAATTGGTACGTCACTCTCCCCATAACTCCAGAATTGGAACCTCACCACTAGATGTAGTTTAGCATCAGAGTCAGAATAATAAGACCCTCAGCCATGGCTTTCTAACACATATATTATAAAAATGGTTGAGGTTTTGCCATAATAGCAATAAAGTCGGGAAAATCATATAGGTGTTAGGGTTTGACGTGACCAACCGATTGATCGGATGGGGTCGCTCCCACCGCCTGTATTACGGTGAAGTCACGCTGAAAGCTCTGGTTCCCGCTAGATCACCGAAGTTAAGCAGCAATGAGCCTGTTCAATACTTAATTGGGTGGGCACTTAAGCAACAGCAGGTCTTGTAAGCAACCGAGTCAGATGTTTATAAAAAATGACCATTCAGCATTAAATTAGCCGAAAAAGGTTGATATACCGTAAAGACAAAACAGCCAAAATAACCGACCGACCTACCGTCTAGCCAATCTAAGACTTAAAGTGTAATGTGGCACGTCATTGACAGTTTAGCCACCAGGATTCCGTCATTAAGCATCACGGGTTGCCTACCCACGGGCAACAGATTACCTCACATGGATAGGGGCTTACCCTCTACAGAGGTACAGTCAGTGTATTCTACAGTCCCAACCGACTATGATTTTTGGTAGGGGCTGGTAGGTTCTTTAAAATGCGTTTATCATTTCTTTTGTCTGAGGTGATGAATTTTCATTATTATTCTCAATCCAAGGTTTCCGCAGTTTTCGGCACAACCAAGGAAATATCCTCGAGGCATAGACAGTGGAATGAAGAACAATATACTCGTCTACCACCGCGGATTGAATTCAGGGTTCAGCTCTAAATTACCGGAATATTAACAACTATAATAGGCAGCCGAAGAAGGCCGCGGGATAGTAGGGCCGAAATATACAGTAATTACTCATAGATATTATTACGTATTATTTATTACTGAACTCTACCGCCTTGAAATCAATATGATAAGTTATAGGGCAAAAAAAATAAGTACAATCCTTATATATGAATTTATGCAATTTTACTTTGATTTCAAAGTTGTAATTTTGTAGAGTTCGGTAAAAAGAATACCTAATAATATTAGTTTTGTCTGTATAATGTTCCGCTAGAAATAATGAAATAAAAAATGGTAAGTATTTATTTTATGGTCGATACTTTAATAAAAACCAATTGATTAATTTTAACGCCATGTCAAACCGTCTAGGTTTATTTTATGTCTAGAGGTTAGAGAATCACGTACATTGTACTTTTATACTTACATTTTTTGTGTAGTTATTTCTTAAGAGTGTTTTGTTTTATGTTGTTTTTTTTTTTTTTTGTTTTTTTTGTTTTTTTGCTCACAGTTATATGATATCAAGTATTCCTATCTAATACAAATAATTTGTACACAGTTGTATGATTTCAATTATTCCTGTTTAATACAAATAATCTATAGACAATTGTAGTTTCAAGTAACTATTTCTATCTAATTTTTTTGTTCAATCATTTGTTGACAAGCAATTGTATGGTTTCAAGTAACTAATAATAATAATAATAATAATAATAATAATAATAATAATGCTTAGTAAATAATTATAGCTTCAATTAACTTTGTTCTCAATACAAATAATCTACATACAGTTATATAGTATCAAGTCATCTTAGTGTATTGCCAGTGACCAAATGGAAGTGCTCAGGGGTAAGTGGAGATTTGTAGAATGCATGGTTGGATGGTTGGATTTTACGGCATGTCAATTCTTGGGTTATCTTATGCCAAAGACGTTTTGTTTTATTCATTCTTGTTGAGTATTCAATTTTTTTTCTCATTTTTAACACATTTTTTTAAAACTCATTTTGATCTATTTAACTTAATAGGTATTGTCACTCCAGGTCAGAGTGAACCTGGGTGTTATAGCAATGAAGGGGTACTCCACACTTCCCAGTGCTCCAGAATTGGAACCTAACCACTAGATGCAGTTCAAGATCATACCCAAGACTCTAAGGTCTTCAGCCACCGCCTTCTAGCACGATTGATAAAATGGGCTATGGGGCTTGCCATAAGAGCAATACGGTCGGGCAATCATATCGGTTCTAGGGCTTGACATGAACAGTCGATTGATCGAAGGGGGCCTCTATCCCAAGTAAGGGCCAAAGTGGAGTGTTGCATGTCATACACTGCTCAGATACGAAGATTCAGTTCTTAAGCATTACGGGTCGCCTCCAACAGCCAGCAAGTGGCCCCATTGTGGAAGGGGTCTTACCTCTCTACAGAGGTCCAACCGGCGTATTCTACGGTCCCAGCCGACAGAGCTATTAGTCTGATAGATAAGAAGGTGGACTGGGAAAAAGTTGTTACCAAGTTAAATTTGATATTTTTATCCTCTTTTAAAATTTGAAAACTCCTCTTTTTGACTCGCAGGGGAAACCTTTTATTGGGGGGGGGGCGTTATGCAAAACAGGTCTATATTAGATTTGTGGTTGTTCTGTAAACAACAAATAGACATTTCAAAAAACGTTCTTTTCATGGCTTTTTTCTATTAACATGTTTTCTGTTCGGCGGCCATAACTGTCCGATGACGAACGTAATTCTAACAATCTATTATGGACTTCTGATATTAACTACCTTCAAGTGACAATGGACAAAGAGATTACATCTTCGGATTATCCCTATAGATACGCATTATACGGATTAATCAATTGGATTATTCCACAGATTTGGGGCCAGGATATCAACACATTTTTTTCATAATTAATCAGATTATGGTTTTGATCCGTTTTAAATGTTTTCATAAAAGTAGTTATGAAGCCTAGCTTAGTCTGACACAAGGCCGTAAGCGTTTGACACTCAGTGAGGATTGAACTCACTACATAGTTGCTCAAAACTAAAGTGATGCAAGCGTATTCAATATTTTTACACACACACACACACACACATATATATATATATATATATATGTGTGTGTGTGTGTGTGTGTGTGTGTGCGAGAGAGAGAGAGAGAGAGATAGCGAGAGGGTGAGAGACGTGTTGATTACTAGGTTATATGAGTCGTGTGTTTTTATCCTGTTATATTATTATCTTATTTTTACTTCAAATATATTGTGATATTGCACTGAATTTGTGTACATAGAGAACTATAAAGATTTTACGGATTAAAACTCTGTTACTTGGTTTGCGTTTAATGATATATAAATCCTTGGGGTTATTTAATGCCAAATCTTATAAATGTGCGTGCGCGTGCGTGTGTGTGTGTGTGTGAATGTGTATGTGAAATAATTTTCATTAATTTGATAACACATCTAATGGACCCAAACAGATACTAACACTCTGAGTGAACCTGAAAATAATGGCATTAAAGGGGTACTCCACACTTTCCAGAGCTCCAGAATTGGAAACTTTAACGCTATACCCAGGACATGTGTTAATTTTTAATCATAATTTTATATATATATATATATATATATATATATATGTGTGTGTGTGTGTGTGTGTGTGTGTGTGTGTGTGTGAATGGCCACGGCCAACAGGTGGCCCCATTAAGAAGGAGTTACCCCCTGCAAAAGCGCAGTCGGAGTATTCTACTGTCCCACCGACAGGGTGGTACAAAGACTTGAGTTACATTCAGATAATTGAACCATTGTTTGCTTAATGCATATGTTTGATTTTTAATTACATTGTATATTTTCAGATAAAATTTAGAACAATAATGTATAGATACATTGAAATTCATTATTTGCTATATTTTCATTAAATCTATTTTTGATTTTATGTTAAAATGCGATGGAAACATTCGTAAGTGTATTCTTCGTTGTGTTTAGAAGAGCAAAAACAAATCAATACGCATAATGATCTTAATTTTGAAGACCCGTGTAATCTATGAATACACGATCGGAAAACGAAGTTTACAGAATAGTTTTAAAAAAATGTTTAAAAAATGATAATGTAATTCTAGAATAAAAGAATAGAATCAACCCAAATTCCAGTTTACATACACATCATCATCATCATCATCATCATCATCATCAAGCCATGCATTCAATCAATCAATCAACGTTACTGAATTTTAAATTAGGTTGGTTGGTTGGTTGGTTGGTTGGTTTTTCGGTATGTTAACTCTTGTTGGTTTATTTAATACCGGTTAGCTCAGTCCGTAGAGCATTCGTTTGAGAATCGCAAGGTTCTGTGTTCGATAACGGTCCTCGCCAACTCAGCGCATAAGTAGCACAGATTGGGTAATTTGATATGTGAGGTAAAAGTACTTGGGGGCTGACAGTAGGTGTGGCGCCCATCTCTGAAAAACAATCTCCCGAAACAAGCGCAAGCAAAAATGGGATAGACTCCCTCGATCTTCTGCTGATACCGACAATAGGCCACTTCGTATGCTTTACTCACTATTACATGGTTTTAAATATCTATTGACAATCCTTAGTAAACAATCATCACCACCACCATCATCATCAATTCATGCTAACAGCACGGATTCCCATGACTCTCTCTCTCTCTCTCTCTCTCTCTCTCTCTCTCTCTCTCTCTCTCTCTCTCTCTCTCTCTCTTCACACACACACCACCACCACCACCACCAAAATCTTATCTGATTATATATATGTATGTGTGTGTGTGTGTGTGTGTGTGACACAGACAGACAGACAGACAGACAAACAGGCAGACAGGCAGACAGAGAAGGGAAAAAGCGAGAGAGACCAAACTAAAGAAGTCTATATACACAGAGTGATCATTGTTTCATTTTTATAGATACTAGTATAAAATTAAAAAACACCCACCAGGCGATGTAAAAATAGATTTTTGAAACATATTGCCTGAAGGGTGGGTGTAAAAAATTCAATGTCAGCGAGTTTGTACCCTAAGTAAGTAAAATCATCAAATTCATTAAAGGATTAAAAAATAAAACAATTTGAAATGTAAACTTTAAATATGTATTAAAATAAAACAAACTATATATATAGATATATAATACCAGTCATGTATTTATTAAAACTTGTTTTTAAAAAAAAAACAATGAGGACTGTCTAATGTTGCATGTTCAAATTTTGAGTGTATTTATTCTATGTTATGAAGATTTTGGGTAATGTGACGTAAGCAGTGACGTAATTTTTGTTACAGACAAAAACCGGAAGCGAATCTCCAGTATTAATAGACTAGCAAAATTCTGCGCGATCCACCGGGCGGAAGTATTTAAGTTTTAATGTAATAAAATATTATTAGAAAGACTAACAAAAGTAAATAATAACGCATCTAAAAAAAAAGATTAGACGTATTTCTATTTTATTGTATTCTAATTGATTAGGATTATTAATTTTAATACGTTTAAGAATAAAACAATAATATTAGAAATCAATAAAGCTGAGTAATTATTTTTTAAACCTGTATGCAAGTTATCCACATCATGTATCATGTACACCTTTAAAGGGTTTAAAACGCATTAATAAGACGGACTGTGTTGAGGCAAATCTAATTCAGCTAGATTTTACTATGGACGCCGTTAATGAATAAAATGCTAATTAAGATTAAATAATGATCATTTAATAATCATTGATAATATAGCGTAAATAATTAAGGGACTTATGACATCAGTAGTGCTGTAATTTCAGTTACAGACTGACAGACATATAATCTCAATTATAGTGATATACGCACACGCACGCGTGTGCGTGTGTGTGCGTGTGCGTGTGTGTTGAAGGTGCTGTAATTTCGTTTTCCGTCAGTACATACACTTAAAATTTAACGCTAAAAGCGGTATTAACCAGTAAAGTTTTACAGAGTTCTATGCTCAATAATTCAGTATGATATCACAATAGTTTCGACTATAAGACGTAATAATAAAAAAAATAACTCATTGTGTCGATTTTGGTTCACCTGACGATCGGCAACGTGAAATTCAGAATCGTGAGTATCATCCTGTTTTTATCTGTTATTCAAATAGAGGAAATATATCATATATATATATATATATATATATATATATATATATATAGAGAGAGAGAGAGAGAGAGAGAGAGAAAGAGAGGAGAGATGAACAGACTAATATATATATATATATATATGTATGTGTGTGTGTGTGTGTGTGTGTGGTGTAATGGTTATAGTCGTAGGAAATGGACATGGGCTCAAATCCTGGATGATGCTCTTTGGATTTCGCATAGCGCTAATATCCATGGGAAAGGTATAAATCTAAGTATTCTGCCATCAGCTATTGATAAATAACAGCGCAGACTAGGCTCTTTAACCTTGGTTAGGCAACCAGTCTAGGAGAAGGAAAACTCTGAATTCAAACCTTTGATACTCCGCTTAAGATATGTGTCACATCTTACTTGCGCAGATGGGTTGATAAATATGTATATAGATATAGAACACACCTACATAAATAGATAGATAGATAATGTCAGAGAAAGAGGGAAATTTTAACAGATATATATATATATATATATATATATATATATATATATATATATATATATATTGTGTGTGTGTGTGTGTGTGTGTGTGTGTGTGTGTGTGTACTTTCAAAGAAATAAAAACTTAAGAAACCGTCATTTGGCTATTATAAATTTATTTCGACCAGAACTCAATATGAGCCTAGTCTCATTAGATAGCATGTAATAAGCTTACATATATATATATATAATATAATAAGATAAATATATAAAGGTTTTACATATCTATTTATTAGGTGACAAAGGAAATAGATATGTAAAATCTTTATATACTATCTTATTATATTATATAACACTCTATCTTATATTGAGCACTCTACCAATAATACTGCCTTTGGTACACCATTCCAGCAAAAGCTGAAACAGTGACCATCTCACACTATAGTATATATATATATATATATATATAATATATAGAGAGAGAGAGAGAGAGAGAGAGGGGGCAGACAGACAGACAGAGATTGGGTAGATAAACAGACTGAGATAGATAGATAAGTTATTTTTCGAGCTGTCTCTTGCTACTCACACACAGGCGGTGTATTGTCATTCGTTTTAAAGACGCTCAAACAGAGCATCGTTCACCACAATAGATTTTACCACTTGCCTTGAATTGAATGAACGGCTGATTGTATCGTGTCTGAAACATACTTAAAATTCTACCCCTATCCCCCCCAACTCCATCTACTATTGTGCGTCTTCACGACTGGCTCTCAGCATCCCCCTCTTCGCCGCCGCCGCCGCCCCCTCCTTTTCACCCCTACCTCCCCCTTCGCACACGACGTCTTTTTACTTAAGTAAGCAATTCATTTACATAATCACGTCTCCAGTGTGAAATTCGATCTTTTTGCCGAAATACAAAACGCAGAGGACTTAGATATGTTTAGTTGCTTCAATCGGCTTTGCTTTAATTCTCAGACTTGTGCATAGGCATTTTGCTGAGCTGTGTTTGTCTGGCACAAGGCTGTGAGTATCGAGCAGTCAGTGAGGATTAAATTTCACTAAATAATAGCCAGGAGCAACTCTACAGACTCACTGACGCTTAAGACGAAACGCCAACTTTATAGGAACGTGTGCATGTGTATATGTGTCCCGATCAAAATACAGAGAATTTAGAAATACTTCAACTTTCTTGCATAAGTCAATAATATTATTTACGAAAATTTAAAATTCCCCTTTTTTCAAATGTCAGTCTCCATTGAATATTCTTTATTCTCAAGCCGTAAGTGTCACCAAATATTACTTTATTTCTTAAACCGTTAGCGTCTCAAAAATTTTCAAAAAATTATTTCGAACATTTCTCAATTCTCTGTATTTTGACCGTTTTAATTTTTTTTTTAATCTTTTTTCGAACACTTCAAAATCTCTGATTTTGTCTGTTTTAATTTCAAATATCAAACATTTTTCCCTGAAGAAGGACGTTTTCTTTGTATACTTAAATATTTTAGATTTTTCTATTATCATCATTTTATTTCATATCTAAAATAATAATAAATAGAATACAATGTGTACATGGACAAACTCTCGGCCAAACACGTGTTGACATTTCATTAAGCCATTTTTAACCATTCAATAGTTTCTTTCCTTTATTCATTTATCCTTTCAACACACACATACACACACACACACACACACACACACACACACACATATATATATATAGGGTCATCCACAGACACGTGTTTCGACTTATATATATATGTGTGTGTTGAAAGGATATATATATATATATATAGATATATATATATCAACGTCATAATCAAGTCATACTGACAGCGAGGACTCCCTTAACTCTCTTTTTCGGTATTCGGTTTTAATTGGTGATTGCTCCTAGTAATTCCAATTCGGCATCTAGTGTCCATACATAGCTGTTGTATGTAAGCGTTTGCTGTTTGGTCAAAACTGCTGTGTCCATGTGTAAAAGTCTACAGAAGAACGTCATTTATGAGTTCGACATTACTTCTTCAGCAGTGCCCAGAACGCCTTCTTGTTCGTCTCGAATGTTTATATATATATATGTGTGTGTGTGTGTGTGTGTGTGTGTGTGTGTGCGTGTGTGTATGCTGTGAGGTGATTTTTAAAAGGATTTTAATCTTTTATTGCCTTTTATTTTCTTCCTTTCACCATTCATACATCCATTAACCCTTTAAATTCGACGATTTTCAATGACGTCATATCTCGTCTGCTGATATTTTTTTTTATAAGCATTTTCGTCTGTTCTCTTCTCTCCTTTTCTCTCTTCTTTCAACCAGTCTCTTTCTTTTCTTCATTCCCTTTTCTTTTCTTTTCTTAGCTTTCCTCGTTCTTTCTTTCTTTCTTTCTTTCTTTCTTTTTTCTTTTCTTTTTCATTTCTTTCTATATCTCTCGTTTCTATCCTCTTTTTCTACCATTTCATTGTTTTCTTCTTTTTTTTTTTCGTCTTTTCTTTTTTTTTTTTTTTTTCTTTCTTTCGCTCTCCTCTTTCTTCTATATTTTGCTAGAAGCGGCTACCCAGCGTCGCCTGGCTGGAGGGGGAAAATACCCTGGTGTATTGATTAGTTTACTTTTGAGATTTATAAATGCTAGACATTAAGTAGAATTTCAATGCTATTTCTATGTATATTTTAATTTTTAAATGTCTTCGAATATAAATCAAATCTTCATAATTTTTGCACAAAAAGCAAGAACCGGTAATATTTAATGTGTATATATATATTTACTTTGTTGTTAATTGTTTTATTTTTGTAGTTTCATCTGGACATACATACATACATACAAACTGCCCTTTATATATGTATAGATTATTCGTCATTTTTTCTTTTTCATTTCATTTTTTTCTTCATTTTTCCTTCATTTCTTTCTTTGTTTCTTTTATTTATCACTTGTTATTTTCTTTCTTTCGTTTTCTACCTTCCATTTTTGTTTCTTTTTCTTTATTTCTTTTATTCATCACTTGTTCTTTCTTTCTTTCTTTCTTTCTTTCTTTCTTTCTTTCGTTTTCTACCTTCTATTTTATTTCTTTTTGTTTGTTCCTTTCTTTCTTTCTTTTATTCATCATTCGTTATTTCTTTCTTTCTTTCTTTCTTACGTTTTCTACCCTCTATTTTTTGTTTCTTTTTCTTTCGTTGTTCTTTCTTTCTTTCTTTCTTTCTTTCTTTCTTTCTTTCTTTTATTCATCACTTGTTCTTTTCTTTCTTTCCTTTCTTTCGTTTTCTATCTTTTATTTTTATTTATTATTCTTTCGTTCTTTTATTCATCACTCGTTCTTTTCTTTCTCTTTCTTTCTTTTGTTTTCTATCTTCTATTTCTGTTTCCTTTTCATTCTTTCTTTCCTTCTTTCCTTCATTCTTTCTTTCTTTCTTTTATTCATCACTCGTTATTTTCTTTCTTTCTTTCTTACGTTTTCTACCCTCTATTTTTTGTTTCTTTTTCTTTCGTCGTTCTTTCTTTCTTTCTTTCTTTCTTTCTTTCGTTTTCTACCTTTTATTTTTATTTATTATTCTTTCTTTCTTTTATTCTCATTTTTCTTTCTGTTTCTTTCTTTTGTTTTCTACCTTCTATTTCCTCTTTCTTTCGTTTTCTACCTTTTATTTTTATTTATTATTCTTTCTTTCTTTTTATTCATCACTCGTTTTTTTCTTTCTCTTTCTTTCTTTTGTTTTCTACCTTCTATTTCTGCTTCTTTTTCATTCTTTCTTTCCTTCTTTCCTTCATTCTTTCTTTCTTTCTTTTATTCATCACTTGTTCTTTTCATCTCATTTACTCAACACACCAAACTTGAACACGCAAAGCCCAAAACACGAATTTCGTTCACTTTTTTTTATAATCTACGTCTTTTTCTAAATTATAAATTTAAAATATGAAACCCTACAAAATATCTTGTCTGTATTTATCTTCCAATTTATCTCTGTATTCGTCTCTTTGGAAACAGACGTCATAGAGAAGATATTCGGAGAGTGTGTTCTCACGGCTAAAAAGACCTTGAAGCAATTATAAAAGCGAAGACGCTTCTAAATTTAAAAGAAAACTACCCATCATAAATATGAGACGATGAAAAATACTTATGATAAAATTTTGAAAATATTCTTCAGCAGCAAGGGTGCCTCGGGAAAAAAAAACGATAAAGGACAAAAATGTTTTAATGAAAAAATTATTTTGAATCAAAGAAAAATAGCTTTATTCAACGCTATTAAAAACAAAGAGATATTCGAAATCTACAAACATCTCACAGTGATGGATAATATCTTCATACAAAGAAAACTTTTCGAAAAAATCACACCACAAGACAAAGAGGATAGAAAAAAAAAAAAACAAAGGCAAAATTAAACATTACTCAAACTAAACCTAGCTGAAATAGAACTACAAGAAGACAATACGCGCCCATTGAAATAGACTTTTAAAAAACTTTTTAGACTTTTTAAAAATTAAAAAACTTTATATATATATATATATATATATTATATTATATATATATATATATATAATATATATACCGGTCCTCGCCAACTCAGCGTATGAGTAGCACAGTGATCTGTGCGGTAAAGTAAGGAGCTGATGGTAGGTGTGGCGTTCTACCTCAGACGCAAAAAAAAACAATCTCCTTGGTCTAGCGCTAGTGAAAAGGGGATAGACTCCCTCGCTGATTGGATGATACCGACGACTTTACTTTTTACTATATATATATATTACAGATACATATAAAAAGATCACATACAACAAAATTGATTTAGACCTAATTCTGGTGGATTGATTTTAATGGCATGTCAACCCGACTAGGGTTATTTTATGCCTAGAGGATTCGTGTTCATTGTACATTCATACTTACTTTTTTGTGCACTTGTTTCTTAACTTCTTTTCATGATTCACAAATAGTGAAATTCGATTTTTTTTAAAAAAACGCTGTTCTTCTAAATGGAAAAACACATGGAATTAACACGCTCAGAGGATATTCACCTTGGGTTTATTGAGCCGTAAATAAACTAATAACAGTCACAAGTCATTCATTAGATGTCGCTGCATGTCATTTAAATGGACAGGGATGATTGCAATCATTATATTGACAATCAATGCATATGTGTACATTGAAATCCTGGACAGCTTTCTCCTTTCTCGATAGAAAATTGGTTTGGAGATGATGAAGTAATTTTTCAGGACGATGTCGCAGAGCAAAGGAGATTTAAGTTTCTCTTCGGGAAAGGCATAATAATCACCAGGTTACACTGACAACACAGATTCCTATGACTCTCTCTCTCTCTCTCTCTCTCTCTCTCTCTCTCTCTCTCTCTCTCTCTCTCTCTCTCTCTCTCTCTCCAATCGTTCATATCGGTCATCGCTCCTGGCAAGTTCTCTGCACGCATCCAGAATCCACAAAAAGCCGCATCATGTAGGTTTTTGCTGATCAGCCTACACTGGTGTGTCCATTTATAGGGCGTCCACAGGAGAAGTTCACATGAGTTCGTCCTACCTTCTCTAGCAGTGGCCCAGCATCTTTTGTTCCGTCTTAGTTGTATGGTTTGTGAGATAGGATTCGTTTGTTTGTTTTGTTTTACGCATATCAACCTCAGTGGGTCATTTAATGCCGATAAAGTTTTGAAATAAATCAATTCCTTAATGGATAATACAATTTTTTATAAATACATTTTTTCTATTTAACCCATAGATGGACCCTAACAGGTACTACCACTCCGGTCAGAGTGGACCAGGGAGCAATGGTGATGAAGGTGTGCTCCACATTTCCCCAAACCTCCAGAACTGGAACCTCACCACCAGATAGAGTTTAACGTCATTCCCAGGACATGTAGACCCACAGCCACCTCCTTCTAGCACCCATATGATAAAAAAGGGTTGGGACTTGCCATAAGGGCCAATAGGGTTGGGAAAATCATATAGGTGCTAGGCACTTACCAGCCGATTGATCGGAGAGACCTCTCCGACCGCCCGTCTAGCCCAAGATAGGACTAAAGTGGAGTAATGCATGTCATAACTGCTCATCCACCTGGGCTCTATCCTTAAGCATCACGGGTCGCACCCACGGCCAACAGGTGGCCATTGGGGGAGTCTTACCCCCTGCCAGAGTGCAGTCGGTGCATTCTAACGCCCCAGCCGACAGGGCGGTCGTGAGATAGGAGTGAAGCTGTTTTCTTGTGATGTGCTGCTTCCAAGATATGTTCAAGACAACCGGCAATATCCTTGTGTAGTTACCATCTAGACTTTTTCTCCCTTGTTCTGCATTATTCTTTCTTTTTTCAGTCTCTTTCTTTCTTTCTTTCTTTCTTTCTTTCTTTTTTCTACATGATCTCTCGCTTTTTGCTTTTTTCTTTCCTTTCTTCTGTTTTATGTTTCTCTTTGTTTTTACGAGAGAATAATGGTAATAAGGAGTACTCCATATTTCTCAGATGCAGTTTAGTGTCATACACAGGACACACCTTTTTTAGGGGTCTTACCCCTCTGCAGGTGATACAGTCAGTATATTCCTACACCTTCCCTGAATATAAAGATTAGACGGTGTTGATCCTAAAGTATGACAGCTCTAACTACCTTGAAAATCAGCATTTCAAATCCTGCCTTTTTCATCTGGACTCAAACACCGATCTCTGGCAGCAATAACTATGTGAACCGTAAGACAGATATCTCATTCAATTTCTTATACGCCCCTTCTTCATTTATTAGATATTACTTAGTAGGTACAAGGCCAAGGGCTACTTGCATTATCTTGTTCCTAACAACTTTTTATATATTTATCAATGTTCCATCCGCACTTTTAAAATGGTTTTCTTTCACTTTTTTTCTTTTGTTCTGTTTTATCTCTCGCTTCTTTTTTTCTTTCTTTTTCTTTCTTTTTTCTTTCTTTCTTTCTTTCTTTCTTTTTTCTTTCTTTTCTCTCGCTTTTTTTCTCTTTTCTTTCCTTTCTTCTGTCTTATATTTCTCCTTTTCTCCTTCTTTCTTTCTTTTTCTTGTTCTCAATTATCTCTCTCTTTCTTTCTTTTATCTTTCTTTTTTTCTTTCTATCTTTTCCTCGTCATTATCTCTCACTTTCTTTCTTTCTTTCTTTCTTTCTTTTGTTCTGCATTATCTCTTATTTTTCTATATTTCTTTCTTTTTTCATTCATTCATTTTTTCCTTTGTCCTACATTGTCTCTCGCTGTATTCTTATTCTCTTCTTAATATTTACTACTTCTTATTCTGCTCTTTTCCATTTCTTTATTCTCATTATTCTAATTTTTTTCATTTTTTTTCCGAACCCACTTTTATTTTTTCTCTCTTCTCTTTCTCCCTTCTTTCTACCATTCCGTTATACTCTCTCTCTCTCTCTCTCTCTCTCTCTCTCTCTCTCCTCTCTCTCTCTCTCTCCCCCTCTCTCTCTCCCCCCCTCTCTCTCTCTCTCTCTCTCTCTCTCTCTCTCTCTCTTATAATTTTCTATTTTTCTCCGTTATATTTGTTATTCCAGATTCTATTTTCAGAGATAATATTTATAGACCTAATAAAATAAAATAAAAAAAACACAACTTTTCTGTAGAGGTGTGTCTACCATTGTACGTCTTACTCACATAGAAACATATTCATATTTTGTTTATGCATTTAGAAAATTCTTTTGATATTATTTATATACATATATATAAAAGTTCATATACGTGTGTTTGTGTATGAATACGACTGTGTCTATAAAAGTTTGCGTCTTATTGTCGGTTATAAAAAGCGTCTGTTTGTATTTTATATCGCGTTATATTCCGGTTTTTGCATATACTCAAGATACTCGACTCCGCCATTTGATGTCGTATGCATTGTACATTTTTTATCCGTGTCGTTGTTGTTGTTGTTATTATTTTGTTTTTGTTTTTTCAGTGATTTTATTTCGATATTTTTTCGTCCGTTTCTTTCTTCTGTCGTTCATTTTTCGTAGCATTTTTGTTTCTTTCACATTTATTGATCTCTAAATTAGTTTTCTTCGAATTGTTTTGTTTTTTGTTTTTATTCTTTGGATTTTGTTGGGGGGTTTTTTTGTATTTTTTATTTTTTTGTTGTTTTTTTGTTATTGTTGTCGTTGTTATTTTTGTTTGTTTCTTGGGGGTTGGGTTTTTTAAATGTCTTTTTCCTTCCTTCCTTTCTGTTTCAAAAGATGACAAAGACGATTCTTCAGAATCGCATCAACAACAAAAAAATGTAATCAAATGGATAAAAAAAAATTTTTATTTTATATCAGATTTAGACTTATCTACCAATGAAATCTATTGAGTACTTATATCAAAATATAATATCAAAACAATAGCATTTATCATAAATCATTTTTGTTGAAGATACCAGAATTGAATTAAGCAAAACTTTTGGCCCATATTTGAATGTTATCATATATACCCGTGTAAGAGTCGATTTTTCAACACCGCTCTATCGACTGTGGTTGTAGGTATTTATCTAAGCCATTCGCCACTGGTAGAATGTGACACAAGAAGAAGAAGAATGCAAAGAAGAATGCAAAGAAGAATGCAAAGAAGAAGAATGCAAAGAAGAAGAAGAAGAAGAAAGAAGAAGAAGAAGAAGAAGAAGAAGAAGAAGAGAAGAAGAAGAAGAAGAAGAAGAAAACAAATTAGGATGGAGGATTACGTTGATGCAACAATTTAGATACGAAGAATATGAAAATGGAACAAAAATGGAAAGAAAAACAACTGTATGGATATTTCAAGAAACAAACTAAGGACACCGCACAGGAGATTTTCTGGACACGGCTAAGAAGGTGTAGCAACAGAAATTAAAGTCATAAGAACTAATTATGTCAAAGTAAAAATTGATAATAAACAGAAAGTAAGTGTAAGTTATGTGGTGATAAAGATGAAAAACTTAATTACATAATAAGTGAATGCAGCAAACTGGCACAAAAGGAATACAAGAGTAGGTATGACTGGGTGGGAAAGGTGATCTACTAAAAATTGTACAAGAATTGTAAAACTTAGTAAATGATAACTACCATGAGTCAGTTGTAGAGTACTGTAACTGTAACAACGAAAATGAAGGTACCAGTTTGAATAAATCAGTGTGTTGAATGCTATAGAGTTGGGTTGACTATCATTTCCGCAAACGGTATAATATATATATATATATATATATATATATATATATATATATATATATATAAAGTTAAACCTAATGAGTCAGATATACCTACTAATATTTTCGCTTAGTAGCTCACGATGAGCTACTAAGCGAAACTATTAGTAGGTATATCTGACTCATTAGGTTTAATTTTATTATTTGCTCTACTTAGGTATTGAGCACTTTTTTACATTTTAACTATATATATATACATATGCATATATATGTGTGTGTGTGTGCGTGTGAGTGTATACACACACACACATATATATATATATATATATATATATATATATATATATATTCATATATATATATATAATTTTCTTTCTTTTGGCCAGGTGTTATAGTAGTAATCGATTATTTTGATTGGTACGACCCTCTTGGTCTTTTTTTTTTCTTTTTTTTCCCCAGGTGAAGTTTGGTAGTATATTTTTACTATCAAACTATTTGCCAGGTTTTTTCTTACCGCAAGGGTTTACCAATATGTTTTGTATATATATATATATATATATATATATATATATATATATATAGAGAGAGAGAGAGAGAAGAGAGAGAATAGAGAGAGAGAGAGAGAGAGAGAGAGAGAGAGAGAACAAATCCCGACTAAAGATGATAACAAATAGACTTTATTGTCTAACAAACTATGCAAAACAAGATTTAAGAATACAAAAAATATGAGTATAGAATAAATGTTCCAATAGAAAAAAAAGTCCTTGTAGATAGTCCTAAGGCTACTGAACAGAGAATTAATGTCGTAATTTACTGTTTGGAAAAGCCCTCGCGTAACAGGTACGCGGAATGCCTGTAGGAGGTGAAGCCCCTGTCCTATAGATAAAAGACGCAACTGGTGCGCGTGACCTCCGTAAATGAGGATGAGGATGCGGTTGCTTAACAAGTACAAGGAATGCTTGTGGGGGTGAAGCCTCCCTGTCCCTAATGAGGGAGACACAACGTGTGTTACCTCTGACAGCTGGAGAGTCTAAGAGAAAAGAGGATTAGACTTTGGTGGTACAGGATTTGACTTTGGTATACTACCGGTCGCAATGCCCCTTTGTTGTCTAACGAAAAACCGTAGCAAGTTAGGGAAATAATACCAAAATTATATATAATGACCATATTGCTTATTATTTAAAGAAATAAACATCCTAATCATTTACAGAAACCTTTCAAAACTTTTAAGGCGTAGGAGACTATTCTACTTTCTTCTCCTATTTTATGATCTATTGCATACAATCGAGAGAATTGCTAATTCTTTTTGTCGTACTGGCCATGTTGCGAAGAGTGGAAGTGACGTCAGCTAAATGAAAAAACTGATTGGATGAAAGACTGCGTCAGTAGACTGTGAAGAGAACAAGGTCCCCGTTATGCATTGCTGATTCTGCTTTGTGAAAACGCGTGTCTAGTTTTATTTTCGAAGAAGGAAGCTGTAATCTAGGCTGAATGGCTTCCTCAATAGAGAGTTTTATAAATATTTATTTGCCAGAACTGCTTTTCTCTTCTACTATTTCGTATATCACCATCATCATTATTATGGTTTTCTTCTTCTTCTTCTTCTTCTTCTTCTTCTTCTTCTTCTTCTTCTTCTTCTTCTTCTTCTTCTCACCCTCAAGTTTTCTTCTTCACGTTTTATTCCTCCTCCTCCCTAAATTTCCCATTATTTTCATATTTATTCTCTTACTTTCTCTTTTTTCACTTCACAATCTTTTCCCCTTCTTTTTCTTTTTCTCTTTCTCTTATTATTGAGGTTTTCACGCCTGTCGTAGCCAGTAGGTCACTGGAGGCTGAGTAACAGCAAGTCTCCCCAGGTCTCCAGGACGATTCTTCCTCTGATGTCTTTTGAGGACCGTTCCAAGGACACCAATTACTATTGGTTCGACCTTCACCTTCATATTCCACAGTTTTTTTGTTCAGTTCTCTGGCAAGGTCTAAGTATTTGTCTATCTTTTCGCTATTATTATTATTATTATTATTATTATTATTATTTTCACTCCTATTGAGTTTTTCACATCAGCGTTAGCTGATGGTATTTCACTGAAGTCTGAGTGAAAAAAGTCTCCTCAGGTCTCCAGGACTCTTCTGAGTATTCTAGCTAATTGCAGCAATGTAGTAGCCTGTGTGGTCTCAATTCTTCCTCTGATTTCCAGGTCCTCCAGTCGTTTTCCAAGTTTTGGGGGGCCGTTCCAAGTGCACCAACTACAATTGGTATCTCTTTCACCCTCATATTCCACAGCTTTTTCAATTCTCTGGCAAGGTACAAGTATTTGTCCATCTTTTCGTTTTCTTTCAACTTCACCCTGTGATTTGCTGGAACTGCAAAGTCCACCAGTTGACACGTTCTCTCTTTTTTTTCTTATTTTTCTTTTCTTTTTTTTTTTTTTTTTTTGTTAATCAACACTAGGTCTGATCTCCTGGCTGGGATGGGGTGATCCGTCTTTATCTCGAAGTCCTAGAGAATTTTATGCGTTTCATTCTCAAGAACAGATTCTGATTTATGCATATGCCATTTTGTTGTATGGTCAAAATTTAATTTTTTGCATAATTCCCAATGGATCACCTTCCCAACCCAGTCGTGTCTAGCTTTGTATTCCCGTCGTGCTAGTTTGCTACATTCGCTTAATAAATGGTTTACAGTCTCATTTCTGTCACCTACATTTACTGTTTTGTTGTGTCTTATCTATTTTTGCTTTGATAAAATTCGTTCTTATGGCATTATTTTGTGCAGTAATTATTAGCGATTCAGTTTCTCTCTTGAGGTTTCCTCTTCTTCCCCTCTCTTTTAACTTTGTCTTCTCCAGTTCCTCTTCCTTCCTTCCTTCTTTCCTTCCTTATTTATTTATTTATTCATTTATTCTTCATTCGTCTTTTTCTGATCTTTCCTTCGAGTAAAAATACAGAAACCCAAAATTGTTTTAAAATATTTACGAAAACTATTAATTTGTATTGATGAAGCATTCAATACTTTCATCATCATCATCATGTCGCGCTGTCAGCGCGGATATCCATGACAATCTCTCTCCATCCGTCCCTATCGCTCATCATTCTCGGGAGGTCCTCTATGCAGCATCCTGTATCCGCACAGAGCTGATCAGTATACGTCTTTGCTGGTCGGCCCACACTGGCGTGTCCATGTACTGGCTTCCACAGGAGGACGTCGCTTATGAGCTCGTCCTTGCTTCTCCAGCAGTGTCCCGTGTGTCTTGTCCGTCTTACTCGGATGGTTTGGGTGATATGTGGCAGGTGACCGTACAGCTGCTTTCTCGTGGGGTGTTGTTTCCACGTCTTGTTCATGATCACCCGCAGCATTCTTGTGCAGCTCCCATCTAGTTTATTCTCTAGTCGCTTAGTTAGGGTCCAGGTGGTGCAACCATACAGCAGCACTGATAGGACAACGTATTCTATAGTTTAGTCTATCATAAAGCCATGCGTACGGGCCACCTTGTGAGTATCGAAATCCCCAAAGTAATGATGATCAATAGGCCAATCTTGTTAACCATTGATACAATGAAGCACTCATTGAGAATCAAACTCACTACTTTGTAGTGAACGGTTTGAGAGACTCGCTAACCTCCAATTACACCACGAGTAGTAAAACGAAAACTTCCACGTGACCAGTCCGAAGCACTCATTGAGAATCAAACTCACTATTTAGCAGCGAACGGTTTGATAGACTCGCTACCCTCCACCCCCACCCCCCAATTTACACCATGAGTAGTAAAATGAAAACTTCCACGTGACCAGTCCGAAGCAATCGGTGAGAATCGAACTCACTACTTAGTAGTGAACGAGTAGCAAAACGAAAACTTCCACGTGACCAGTCCGAGAATTCTGGATAAAGAATTGCGAGTCAGTCTATTTTCTGCATCAACTTAATCCCTCTCCCCCAATAATCCCCCCGGCTTATCCCCTTTATCTTTTTTACACGCTTTCATCCCTACCCAGACCGCCGCTAGACGGTAACATTCTCGCCACCACCACCCATCGTGTTTAGTAAGCGTTTTATAAGCCTCAATCCCTTGATATAAGTAGCGGACTATTTTATGAAAAACATTTCTGTGATCGGCTGATGACTGACCAACTACGAAGTTATGTCAGTTTCTATTAAGTCAGGATGACCAAACCAATATTAGTTGTTTTAGTAATCACCTATTGCCAATGCTTCTATATATATATATATATATATATATATATATATATATATATATATATATATATATATGAATCATGATTCATTTGTGTGTGGGGGAGTACGTACATATGCACGCAAGCGCTGTATCTACATGCATATATTTACATATGAATAAAAACCCACATGCGTAATGATACGCAATTCAACACACTAATGTTAAAATTCTTTTTTAACCATATTTTTCCCATTTTTTCTATTTCTCATAAACACAGATAAAATATCTATGTATTAGAATATATATACACAAACTAATATATATTTATTACATAATAACTCTATCACAGATATTGAGTACTTGTAATAATACTGGTCCACCACGAACTCACCAAGTGAGATAGTGTTAACCATACACTGTTGTAATATATATATATATATATATATATATATATATATATATATATATATATACAAAACAAAACGTGACCCCTTGGGTCACCCAGTCAACTCTGGGTAGATAATTGAGGAAAAAGTGAGTTTGCAAAGCGAATAAAATTTTCTAAAAAATAAATTCGGTTGGACAAAACAGTAAAATCATTTTGTAAGATTTCTAAGAAAGGGAATGCTTGACCTAATTTAAGTTACGGGTTGCTTCTTATGAAATTTGATATAGAAATACATTTCAAATTCAACCATATCTCTCTCTCTCTCTCTCTCTCTCTCTCTCTCTCTCTCTCTCTCTCTCTCTCTCTCTCTCTCTTCTCTCTCTCTCTCTCTCTCAGAGAAACT
>CM042138.1:96705410-96710410 GCA_023376005.1 Doryteuthis pealeii
CACCCCCATACAAAAGCAAAATAAGGTTCGAAATTTAGGAGAAGCCGCACTTGCATAGGTTTAACATTTCTATACCGTGATGGATAATTAACACAGCCTGATAAAATGAGATATTGCTGGAACGCATAGAATTAATGGCGAGGTGGTTTCAGCGTGGAAAATATGTTTGATTCCAGGGTCATTATACGATGAAGGATTTGGTGGAGTCATGGCCACTGCCTTTTCAGAACTAATTGGATAAAATTGCATACAATGAAGGTACAAAAAGTCTTCTCGTGCTTAAAATCAACGTGATTGCTCTGAAAAGTAAGAACGAACAAGAATACTTAATTTTACTAAATCTATTCATGATTTCGTGAAACCATGAATCTACGCTTTGTTTTCAACGCTGGCTTGCTCATGCAGCCAGTCTCCTCTATCGATGGGGAAGGGAAATGGCCCATATAGCATAGCATCACTGTCGTCGCAGTTGCCAGAACGACGCTGAAGTCACTTTAACCCTTTCACAAGCAGACCATTTTTTTTCATTTCTTGTCGAGTGAGCGAATTATTTTCAGAAAATTTGCAAAATAGAAGGTAGTGTTAAAAAAACTCCATTAACCATATATATATATATATATATATATATATGATTATGGAGTTTTTTAGCACTATAATATATATATATATATATATGCAAGGTATGTCAAAAAAGTATCGAGATTTTTTGTATTCTGTATTCTGAAAAAAAAACTTCCACTCATTATTTTTTTCAGAATACAAGGTGTGTCAAAAGAGTAACAAGTTTAAAGTTGTATTTACCAAGATAGAAATAAAGAATGAATGGAACGCTTTTTTTTTCAGAATACAAGGTGTGTCAAAAAGTACAAAAGATCGATATTATTTTGGCACACCTTGTATATATATATATATATATATATATATATATATAATATATATATATATAATAAAAATACGGTAATTTGATCAGCCTTTTTGTCAATGTACAATAGTATGAAAAGAATAAATTCAAGGTGAAAATCGATTCCTTTTAACTTGATTGATTGATTCTAACGGCATGTCAACTAGTCTCGAGTTATTTTATGCATAGAAACTAGGAAATTGCTTTGTTTGTACGTTTATTCTTACAATGTTTGTGTTGTTGTTTCTTAAGACGTTTTACAGACGAAGATATATTTTCAGGCGAAGCATATATATATGAATTATCACCGATAATGAGCACTTTATTTACAAATATAAAAATCTACATTATATATATATATATATATATATATATATATATATATATATATATATAATACTGAAGCCTGATGATCGCTTTGGCGAGAAATTAACAGCCACCAAGCGCCATTGACTATTATTCGTCTAAGGATAGCATAGACATATGCTATCCTAACTTAGATATATCTGTGTGTGTGTGTGTGTGTGTGTGTGTGTGTGTGTGTGTGTGTAGCAGTAACCCAATAAAAATGGTATATAATACCAAGAGTTGTAAAGCAATATACTTCAAAAGCTTCAAGAGAATAAAACAATTTCCAGTCCAATTTGAAAATTTGAAATTTGAAAATCAATTCTTATTTTGTGGAATCATTATTTAATCATAAGAATTCTCTACATAACAGAGTTAACAATGAAATACTAATTAGAATCCTTCACTCCTTCCAAAAAAAGGAGTTTCAATATCATGAACCGTTGCTAGCTATGAAATGATAATTAGAACACTTCACTCCTTCTTAAATAGAAGAATCAATATCATTATGGATTTTTACTTCTGTACCATAATGCTAGTAACATATAATGTAAGAAATTTCTATATAAATGTAATAACATATTAGGGTGGCCTAAAGTCGATATCAGCCAAACAGCGAGAGAACCTATCCCCTTTTCACTAGCGCTAGACCCAGGAGATTGTTTTTGGCATCTGAGATGGACCGCCACACCTACCACCAGCTCCTCACTCACAGGGATCTGTGCAACTCATACACTGAGTTGGTGAAGGCTGGTATTGAACCCGGAACCTTGCGGTTCCTAGTCGGACGCTCTACCAACTAAGAGTCATTTTTAGATATTTATTTTCAGAATAAAAGTATATGTTGACTACATTTTCGAATTGCATAAATTATGCTAATCAGAATCCTTCCTAGATAGGAGTAACATTATCATTATGGACTACTGTTTCAACGGCAAACCAACAGTTTCGCGAGTCGTCTAGCTTTTGTTATATTTTCTTTATTTTGTTTTTAAACTTTCCTTTCAAAATTTTGAAATTGAAGTTGACATTTATTTGACATTAAGAAAAGAAATGTTTTTGTTGTTTTCTTTTTTCGACAAGTAGAAACACAAGTTGTTTTATATAATTAAGCTGAGATATTTAAACCAACAGGTCCTTCCTAACATTTTTTTAAAACTAATCTCATAACAACAACAACGAAGTAGAAGTTAATGCCATTCTATTTAAATAACAGTCTTTTTTAAAAAATAGTAATTTCATTCCTCGATCTCAGCGGGCACCAAACTTCCCAATTATATTCTCTTGGTGCGGTTTAGTTCAGTCGGTAGAACGTCTAGTTAGGAACCACAAGGTTCCTGGTTCGATACCAGCCCTCGCCAACTCAGCGTATGAGTAACACAAGGATCTGTGCGTTAAAGTGATGAGCTGATGGTAGATGTGTCGTTCCACCTCAGATTCAAAAACAATCTCCTTGGTCTAGCACTAGTGAAAAGGGGATAGGCTCCCTCGCTGTATGGCTGATACCAACTTTAGGCCACTCCGACGACGACTTATTACTTTTTTAAAGGTTTCCAATCTTAATTATTCTAATGGCTGCTATTTTCTCTTCGTGGTAGGGCCGTGTTGTCTGTTTCTCTTTCATCGGGCGTTGGATCTCTCCGTTTCAATCTTAGTCCTTAATGATGAAGGCGGAGACTTAATCATTTAGTGTGCACAAAATTTTTATTTGCAGATCCTACGCACGTGTGGAAGAACTGCGCAGAAGTAAATACGCGTCTGGATACGACGGCTGCTTAGGCAATTCTCAATCTAACTTTCCCAGGCTCCTCTGATCATAGGATCCTCCAAAGCCAATCAAATAGGACTGCTCGGATAACTTCCGGTGAAAGCCTTCCCGTCAAAGTTCTGTGAAGCTATACTGTATTTTTCCAATAACCGTTAAATTTAAATATTACGCTACATTACAAAAAGGATAGGCTATGCTTATTCATTATATAACACTTTGGAGGCGCGTGGTATAATGGTTAGAGTTGTAGGAAATGGACTCGTCAACGCGAGTTCTATTCCTGGACGAAGCTGTTGGCATTTCACATAGCGCTAATGCCCTTGGGAAAGGTATGAATCCAATTCTCCCTCCAGCTATGGGTAAATAGCAGGGCAGACTGGACCCATTAACCATGACTAGGTAACCAGTCTAGGTAACGGAAAACTCTGCTCGTGCGGAGGGGTTGGTAAATATATATAACACTTTTACGCATTAGAAAGGCATGAACTGCTATTTACAGGTTACCGATCATATGAAAATCTAATCTCTCTGACAAAATAAAATGGGTATACTTCCAATCTGTAGCTGTGCTAGTTCTACTATATGGTTGCATCGCTTGAACCGTAACGAAACACTTGGAGAAAATACTGCGTGTTATTTTTAAAAAATCATAGAATGAGCACCCCACAACGTCCCACTGACCTTCCATCTCACGTCCAAGTAAGACGAATAAGACATGCTGGGCACTGCAGTAGAAGCAGGGACGAACTCATAAGTTTTCCTGTGGACTCCTACGCATGGACACACCAGTGTTGGCCGACAACAAAGACATTCGTCAGCTCTGTGCGAACACTGGATACTATGTAGTGGGCCCACCAAGAGCGATGGCCTATAGGGATGGATAGTGAAAGAGTCGAGAGAACCCATGCCATCAGCACGACATGATGATGATGATGATGATGATGATATTTCATATATTTTCGCAGGCTAAAGTTTTAAAAATCAGTTTTATAAATGAACTAGCTGACCCCAATGAATTTCTACCATGGACATGTATATGAATTTAAATGTTTTAGTTCGTCCTTACAATCCCCCTTTACTTTTCGGAGCAATCACAAAAATGATCTGCTTGCGAAAGGGTTAAAGTGACTTCAGAGTCATTCTGGCAACAGCGACGACAGTGATGCTATGCTATATCGTCCCTTTCCCTTCCCCATCGATAGAGGAGACTGGCTGCATGAGCAAGCCAGGGTTGAAAACAAAGCGTAGATTCATGGTTTCACGAAATCATGAATAGATTTAGTAAAATTAAGTATTCTTGTTCGTTCTTACTTTTCAGAGCAATCACGTTGATTTTAAGCACGATAAGACTTTTTGTACCTTCATTGTATGCAATTTTATCCAATTAGTTCTGAAAAGGCAGTGGCCATGACTCCACCAAATCCTTCATCGTATAATGACCCTGGAATCAAACATATTTTCCACGCTGAAACTACCTTACTATTAACTCAATGCGTTCCAGCAATATCTCATTTTACCTGGCTGTGTTAATTATCCATCACGGTATAGAAATGTTAGACCTATGCAGGTACAGCGTCTCCTAAATTTGGATCCTTTTGTTTTTGTGTGGGGTGGGGATTGTAGAGGTATGAAGTAGACCAGAGTTTCAAACACCTATCCAGAAAACGCACAATTTCGCAAGTAATATTTTCCTAGAACTTGGTAATTTGTCTCTCGCCCCCGACCATGTTTCTTCCAAGAGAATGGTAGAATGTACTTTAATATTTCACTCAAGATCATCAGATGACTAGTAGAGATAATCCTATTTTATATGCATTAAAAAACAAACAAAAGACATTATTGATAAGAATGTTAGTGAAATCTACTTCGGCTTATTTCAAAGTCCTATTGTGGTGGAGTGGGACTGAGATTATAGAAAATTAACTTACACAATAGAACATATTTTTTCATAACGTGATATTTGGTAAATTTGATAACTCATAT
>CM042138.1:96711823-96721823 GCA_023376005.1 Doryteuthis pealeii
GGAGATATAGATCACTCGTCTGTCTGGTGTCCGACTTTAGGCACGCGACGACTTTACTTCTTTTATTCCTAACTAATAGCGAATATCTTTAAACAGATCTATTTGATCATAGACGGGACATAACAGGAGGCACTACATTGTTTCAGAGTAGACTTTGGGATAATGAGAAATGAAGGGTTCACACTTCCAGAGTTGCAGAATAGGCCTACATCAGATGCAAATGGTGTCATACTCAAGAAACCTTTTGTGGGGATATTAACCCTCTTGAAGGGGAATACAGTTGGCGTATTTTAATCGCACAAAGAGTGGTATGAATGGGGATATGTGAGCGCGTGATGGATGGAGAGTGGATGTGTTTGTTTTTTCTTTCTTTTTTGAGACGTGCGTTTTCTGCTCCGGATATCTTTTCAAATGTAATGTTAAGTGAAGTATTTAAGTTCTTTATTTAAGTATTTAAGTTCTTTTTTTTTTAAATCCGGAAGATGAATAAATTAAAAGCTCAAATCTGAAATCAGATCCGTTTTCAGTTTGTCGATGTAAAATACAGAAACTATTCGATTGAAAGTTTTTGAAAGAGTAGCATCAATAATATAATAATAGTAAATAATTAATAATAATAATAAACTCTGTAATCATCATTAATAATCTATATAGTTCCAAATGGAATCAGAATTGATGATTGTTTAGCAAATTACTCTCAAAGAGCGATGGATTTGAATGAGTCGAAAATCAGGACTTGAAATCTTCTTTTGTCGAGGTTCGATCTCTGAGCAATGGTGGTGAATGTAAAAGCTAAGTTAAGTATTGGAAAAACCACTCACACACATATATTTGTGATGTGTGTTCTTCCGTTTAGAGAGACGATGGAGTAGTGTAATTTTTTTTCGGATTACGTAGCGGGGTGGGTTCCATATGGAGCATGAGCTGTTTGCTCAGCAGTAATCCTTTCTTCCAATGTGCTGTGATTCAAAGGAAAGGTAAGGAACAATACGTTTGGCAGTGGTAGTGTCGCGGAGTTTCTGGGTAAACTAGATTTCAGCATCACACCACTTTAGGGACTCCGGCTCCTGATTTTTTCGGGGTTTACTTGGGATTAGGTAAGCACTAGGAAGCGGAGGTTTGTTAGACTTAGTGTTAATTAAGAAAAAAAAAGAACTTGTCATTTAATGAATTTGCCGTTCCAGTGGATCATAGGGGTAAAATAAAAAAAAGGAAATGATGGACAGATACTTGGATTTTGCTAGAGATGAAAAGCCGTGGAACATGTAGGTGACGGTGATACCAATTGTAGATGGTACGCTGGAACGACACTCAAGGCCGGGGAAAGGACTGGGGTAACAGACCTGTTAAGAGATCAGCTAGAATACTTAGAAGAGTCCTTTAGACCCAAGGACACTTGCTGTCATCAGACTCAATGAAAAACCAAAAGTGAAAACTGGTGTAAAATTCATAAAGTGAAAATAATAATTAATGTTTAATGGCATATAAACTGTGGGTTATTTAATGCAAAAGTTTTTTTTATATGATATTTCAAGGAATAGTTTGTATGTAAATATTTTAGTTTTTTTAAACTAATTGTTAGAGCGTGAGACAAATATTGGTACTCAAGTGTATTTTGGTAGATATTTTCGTGGCGTATTCTATATTCTGATTCATAATTTTCGATATATTTTTTTTATTTTCTCAGGAAGGACAAAATGCCATCCATGTTAGCATTTTCAAATAGATTTTTTTATATAATTTGCGATGAAAAAATCCTTTCTGATAGGAGCGAAAGCTCCACATTCTACGAGAAAATGTTTCATAGAGCAGGATGTTTGACATGTTTCACAGTGAAGGATTGTAGGGAAATCGAAAGAAAGCTGAAATTAAATACACAAACAACAACAACAATAATAATAATAATAATAATAATAATAATAATAATCTATTCATGTATAAAACATAATGTGGTTTTATAAATATATTTTATCGTTTACGCAATCTGATGTCAAGACAGAATAATAGAGAATACTGTTGCTATGGAACACAAGATTATCGAAGCCAGCATGATTCGTGTTACATACCAACAGAATTTCTAATTATCAGTAAGGAGATTAGGTTGATAATACACTGCAAAAATCTTCTTGTACAAATTCAAAATCAACAAAATTTTGACCAACAATAATACAAAGACAAATTTAATTTCAAAACTAGAAAGGCTACCCGGTGTCGCTGGGTAAATTAAATGGCATTAAGTGTGTATAATGGCAGAGTGTAGGAAATGGACTCGACTCGTCGATCGAGTTCAAATCCTAGACGAGCTTTGCATTTCACTTATACTACTTGGAAAGTTATACACCGCATACTCTCTCAAGCTATGGTTAATAGTAGGGGCAAACTGGGCTCTTTAATCCTGGCAAGGAAACCAGTCTAGGAGAAGGAAAACTCTGAATTCAACCTGTTAAACTCCGCTTAAGAAATTGACTCGTGTCGCATCTTGCTCCTGTGGAGGGGGTTGATAAATATATATAAAATATATTTAAGAAATCTGTTTATAATAAAGGTGTTTCATGAAATTAGAATTGGAGTTAATTCTGTGAAACACACTATACGCAGATCGACTCGGTATATACGTCGTATATAAAATCTGACAAAGAACGTTGTTTTTTGTGTATTTACTTACTCCGTGAAGAGTCTGTCTGCCTAGAAAATCAGCATTCAATGTCCTGAATTTTGCTCGAATATCAATTTTATTAAAAATCCAGTTCTATTAAATGAATGATTAATTGATTTATTTTATGTGTTTATTAAAAGTGGATTTTAGTAACATTTATATCGAAATAGCGTTTCGTTTCGTTTATTATAAGAAAATAATGATAAAAGATGTTATTTAATTCTTTCAGTTCTCTTTCGCTTGATTTGTCATCCTTTTAGCAATGCAATTAATCTACTACTTACTTGTTTCAGTCTTGATTTGATTCCCAAGAGTGAAAGATAAGGTAAATAATGCAGTGGTGTGTGTAAATTAGGGATATCAAAAGCCAGCGGCTGGCAACCAAATCGACTTGAAAAATATTTTAGAAGATCTTTTGCTAACGATATGAGAGGCATCATTACTAAAAAGTTGAGTAAACTTGATTTAACTCACTCAAGCGGAATTTATAAGCCTTGAAGATTTGACAAAACAAAGAGACGGAATCGACATAAAAGCAACACGCATTTTCACCCGATAGACAGAACTGGACAGTCAGCCAAAGCGTATAGGCTAGTCATTTCATCTGATTCTATATTCAGTCACAAACGATGATCTAAGAGGCTGTATCTGTAAACCAACTAGATGCTAATCGAAACAAATGCTACATCTCGTTTTTCACTAATTCGGTTACATGATATATCATAATATATTGAAGTTGTATATTAAAATAATAATCGAAATTTATTATGTTTAAATCTTATACATATTTACTATTATGATTTTGGGGTGGATGATCGTGTATATGTACTAAAAATAACCGTGGTCCCGTAACACTCTCATGCATTCGTAAAACTACTACGACCATCCTCTTTGGTGCAAAGACAAGAGGGCGGCGCTGTGTCCTGCTTGAAGACGAGAATGCAAAGGAGAACAATAGATATGCACTTTAATTCCAACAAGAAGGCGAGTGAAGGAAGTGTGATCTAGGCAGAAGAGCCGAGGAATGACACTAATTTGAGACAGAGCATGCAGACACTACATTTTGATTCAACTCAACGTAAAATAATCCGCCAGAAATGAGATTTTGGTTTCTTTGTTTATTGGCATATCGACCTTCGTAGGATATTTTGTTGGATTATTTTGAGTATATAAGCTGTGCTACAATACACCTTTACATTTATAGACTAAGCGAAGTCCTGTGGTTTAAACCCAGCCAACTAACAGCTCGAATGCATGGCTGGTTGACTACTTATTCACTGATACTAAGAGACGACCATTAGCAATCATTGACGAATGACTTGCTATACTGAGGAGCACCAAAGAACAACCAAAGGATTCTTTGCCAAGGATTTCCGCTGGACAAGCGCTTGCTTGAAGCCTAAAGGATGGACCATAAAATCGTAACATATTTAATGCAAAGCTATAATATAGAAGAACAGTAGTAACGTTATTTAATCCATAGCTGAGGGAATGAGGGGTTCATAACCTTTCCAAGGGTATTAGCCGAAAGTGAACGTGATAGCGCGACTGGAGTTCAAACCCGTTTACTACTAGATTACAGTCAGCACGTTAGCCACTGCGCAGGGTGCCTACACAGAGTTATATGTTTTAAACTTCTTTCGGACTTTTCGGATACACACTCTTCTTTCGGCGTCTCCGAAATGATAATGAGGATGAAAATACGTTCATAATCGTTCATATAATATTTTCAAACGATTGATTAATTTTAACGGCATGTCATCTTGTCTAGGGTTATTATATATTTTATATTAGAGCTAAGGGGATTGCGTTTATTGTACGTTTATATTCCATTTTTTTTGTGCAGTTGTTTTCTTAGAGTTTTTTTTACACAGTTATATGATATCAGGTATTCTTATATAATACAATACGGCAAGTGCGTGTGTAATGGTTAAAGTCTTGGAAATGGACTCGTCACCGAGTTCAAATCCTGGACGTGGTAATTGCATTTCACTTAGGCTAATACCCTTGGGGAGGTATGAATCCTACTCTCTTCCTCTTTGGGTAAATAGTAGGGCAGACTGGGCTCTTTAACCATGGTTAGGCAACCGGTCTAGGAGAAGGAAAACTTGAATAAACTCCGCTTAAGAAATTGACTTGTGTCGTATCCTGCTCGTGCGGAGGGTTGGTAAATATATATATAATACAATAATTATATGGTTTAAGTAATTATTTATATTTAATAATAGTCATTTGTTTGTACACAGCTATAAGTTTTCAATTAACTAATCCTTAGTAACAATTAATACAATAATTTGCATTTATATGGCATCAAGTATTCCAATCTAACACTAGTAAATTTCAAACAGATCTTTGTGACCCATAGATGGATCCATAACAGGTACTATCAATCAAGGTAAAAGTGGACCTGGGAGTAATGGCAATAAAGGACCTGATTGTAATTGCAATAAAGGAGTACTCTACATTCCCAGATTTCAGAACTGGAGTCTCACTATCAGTTTTTTTTGCACGCGTCCTATCGAATACGAATAAAGTTGTTCAAGATATATGGGACCTTAGGTATACACTCTGCGTCTGAGTGGATCTGGGAATAATGACAATGAAGGGGTATACTAACTCTCAAAGATTCAGAACTGGAACTCACCATTAGTGCAGTTTTTGTATCATACCAGGATATTCCTTTTTTTTGGAGGATACAGGCAGCATATTCTAAGCCTGCCGACAGGGGTTATTATTATTATTATTATTATTATTATTATTATTATTATTATTATTATTATCAGCAGTTCTTACAATTATTCTAAGATTACAGAAATCATGCTGAAAACGGTTACTGCTAGATAACCGAAGTTAAGCAGCGATGAGCCTGTTCAATGACCACTTAAGCAACAGCAAGCACTGTAAGCAACCGGAGTCTTTGTTTATCAAGATGACTTGATTCTGCAGTCAATGACCGAAAAAGGGTTAATATGCCGTAAAAAAACAACTAAACAGCCAACCATTATTACATAAGGATTGTAAGCTAATCGTTATCTATACATATATAAAGGGCAGTTGTATGTGTGTATGTATGTATGTCCAGAGGAAACTACGAAAATAAAACAACGACAATATAACTATATATACACATTCACTATCAACAGGGTTTGCTTTTTGTGCTAAAATAATAAAGATTTTATTTATATCTGGAAAAATATTTAAAAAATAGGATTTCAATAGTAAAAAAGGGAAACATTCGTGATTAAAAAATAAATCAATTATGTAATACCATAACAATCAATGGATCTGTGAGACTAACTTTTTATTATATCCCTTACCAGGCAACGCCAGGTAGCCGATTCTAATTAGAAACGAAGGACCTAGATCTCTTTTATTAAAATTTTGGATAATCATTCGAATTTCGAGGACATTTTATTTGTTTTTATATTTTTATTTACGAGCCTTGTGAGCGAGGTGTACGTAAAAGGTTTTTGTTAGGAGATCTCAAATAATCTCTGATGTTATTAACAAAGAACACACACACACACACACACACACACACACACAACAACACATATATATATATATATATATATATATATATATACTGGCATCTTCATAGATGGGTGGGGCTTTTAGATTCGATGTCGCTTTAAATGCAACTGCCATCATCTGAAAATCTAAGACAAAATATGGATAAATAGACAACAATGAATATAAATTGATTGATTTTAACGGCATGTCAATCCATTTGTGTTTATTTTATGCCTTGAGGTTAGGGAATCGTGTTCATTATACGTTTATACTTACATTTTGTGTGTAGTTGTTTATTAAGAGTTTTTTTTACACATAGTTATACGATATCAAGTATTCTATATAATACAAATAATCTGCCACATTTGTATGATTTCATGTACTTCTGTCTAATGCAAATGAGTATATGGTTTCAGAAACTATTTTATTTTATTTGGATGCACGCAGTTATGTGGTTTTAAGTAACTAATAATAATCCCAGTAAACAATTGTAGCTTCACGTAACTATTCTTTATACAAATAATTTACACGCTGTTATGGGTATCAATTATTTCTATCGATTACGAATAATTTTTAAACATATCTATTTGACCCAGGAATGTGACCTAACAGGTACACCAATCAGAATCAGAATGAACCTGGGAGTAATGGCAATAAAGACTTACTCACACTCCAGAGTCTCAGAAATGCAGTTTACTATCATACCCATCACTCACTTTTTATACAAGGGATGCGGTTATCGCATTCTAAGCCCTGTTGTTGAGATAAACTGAACTTTTTGGTTAGGCAAGCATATCAAATTCTCGCTGTGCTTGCATGTAACCGTAACAAAATGCAAAAATGGTATCTCATAGCGAGATTTAAAAAAAAATAGAGCAAACACATGTAATCTCTAACTTATACAATACAAAACAATTTCCAGTTCCTTTTGCATCGGAATGTGTTTTGTGGGGTCTGCATTTGTAATGAAGATCATTTTTTTCTCATGCATATTCTTAATATAAAGAGACAAATGAAATGTTAATTAGAATCCTTCACTCCTTGCTAAATAGAAGCATCGATATCATCATGGACTTTTATTACAATGGGAGCAACGACGAGTTAACGCATCTATCTATCTATCTATCTATCTATGATATAATGCAGAACAGCATATAGGAAACGTGTATGCATAGAAAAGTTTCAATATATATATATATATATTATATATAATATATATATTATGCGTATGTGTGTCTATGTGTATGTGTGCGTGCGTGCGTATCTATATATAGACAGGAAGACTGCTTGGCTCTGCTGATGAGGCCTAATAGGCTGAAATGTATCTATATATGTATATATGTGTGAGTATACATTTCAAAGATTCTATATATAACACACACACACACACAACACACACACACACATATATTATATATATGTATATATTGAGAGAGAGGAGAGAGAGAGAGAGAGAGAGAGAGAGAGAGAGAGAGAGAGAGAGAGAGAGAGAGATGTGTGTGTGTGTGTGTGTGTGTGTGTGTGTGTGTGTATAAGGCATCATTATCTCGAGGAAATCAGGTGACGTAGTGATTACTGCACGAACAACAGGCATATAAAAGAAATGCTATGCTTTATATTAATGATGATAATGATAATATCAACGCCGTTATTATCAAATCCTAGGATCGGGATCATCTCCTTTCTCTCTTCTTCTCTTCCCCCCTCTCTCTCTCTCTGTAAACTGCAGCGACTACTGTTGCTAGTGCTAATACTACACTCACCATCACAACACTATAACGTTCAGACAGATAAACTTGCTGGCCTGTTTCTAAACATTCATTGATCAATCGTAGACATAGACAAATCCTTAATGTGCAACACTAGATAAATATGGAATTCAACAGGCTCAAAATCATCACATCATATATATATATATATATATATATATATATATATATATATATATATATATATATACACGTACACATACCAGTACACACACCTGTAACACACACACACACACATATATATATATAATATATATATATTATATATATGTGTGTGTGTGTGTTTATATATTAGAATCTTTAAAATGTATACTCACACATGTGTATATGAATGCATGTGTCTGTATGTATGAAATAAAATTAAAGTACTCTTGAAAAAAAGCAATTTACAGTTAAATTTGCAATTGAATAATCATTTTGTTGGATCATTTTCTGCGGTCAGGTTTTGTGCTGAATATCCTTTTTGATCCTCAAAATTCTTGATATAAACAAGACAACTATTAAATGCTAATTAGAAACTTTACTCCTTCCTAGATAGAAGCATCAGTATCATTGTGGACCACAATTGTAATGCGAAATCAACTGGATTAAGAGTCAACTAGTTAATTTAAATATCCTGTCCCCCTACGAGATATAATAGTTATATCTGGGCAGGTCACTAAACTGCATCGAATGGTAAAGCTCCTATTCTGGAGAAAGGGGAGTGGTGGGTAACACTTTATTGCCATTACTCCAGGTTCACTCTGGCCGGATTGGTAGAACATATAAGGATCCATCTAAAAATTATACATATTCAATAAAATGTGTTAAAACTCTCTAAAACCTTGTAAGAACAAACTAGACCATGAAAGTAGTAAGATATAATGTACGAGAATAACGTAAGAAACACTAGACAAATAATGTACATAAGAATTAACTATAGATAGACATGAAATAACTCTAGACGGGTTTGCCTGTCGTTAAAAAATCAACCAAATCAATAGTTAATCTAACCGTTCATTTTAATATAAGATAGAGAAATAAGTTAACGACAAATTAAACAAAAAGAACTATCTCTCTCTCTCTCTCTCTCTCTCTCTCTCTCTCTATATATATATATATATATATATATATATATATATATTATATATATAATATATATTATCAATCAAAGCTGAAGAAGATACAGAAGACCTGAAACACGTGTTGCATATGTAAAAAAAAGAATTAAAAAAATGTTTTTCTGAGAACAAAATACATTTTGCGGACCTTCCTTTGGAACAGAACAACATTATATATATATATATATTATATATATATATATATATATATATATATATATATTGTTTGACGGCTTTGTCATTAAATAATTTTATAGGACAGATTCGGTTTAGGCATATACAATTTAGTAGCATGTTCAAAATGTAATTTCTTGCACAATTCCAGTGAATCACCTTTCCCACCTGCCGTGCCTAGTACATCCTATGTGATAAGTTGCCATCATTCGCTAATTACATGATTACAAGTTTTGTCTCCATCTTCACACATCTACACTTGCTATTCTGTTGCATCTTATCTAGTTTGTTCTTATGGCATTGTCTCGTGCTGCAATTATGTGATATTCAGTTTCTCTTTTGTGGTTTCCCTTTCAGCATGTTCAAGTCTTCTACTTTGCATCTCTCCAACTTGTCGCTTGAAGTATCTCTATAGTTGTTTTACATCTCATTTCTGTCTTCTAGCTTTTGCTGTTCTTCTGTTTGTCCATATAATGAAATTACTGTTAGTGGCTGCTGTAATTAGTTTTTCTTTGCTCTTTTTGAGTATGTTCTTTGAGTCCTCGAAATTGTCGTATCTACACAATCTCTCATCTATCTCTTTCTTATTATTATTGGCATCTCCCGTTTTACTATCTTTTCACATCACCTTAAAAAGGAAGATAATATTTTCACAGAAATATACAATATCTATATACAAGACCATGTACTGGCTTCCACAGGAGGACGTCGCTTATGAGTTCGCTATTGCTTCTCCAGCAGTGTCCGCGTGTCTTGTCTGTCTTACTCGGATGGTTTGGGTGATATGT
>CM042138.1:96729323-96759323 GCA_023376005.1 Doryteuthis pealeii
ATAAAAAGAACTTGTCATCGGTAGATTTTACAGTTCCAGCAGATCACAGGGTAAAGATGAAGGAAAAAAAAGATAGACAAATTGCTAGAAAATTGAAAAAGTTGTGGAATATGACGGTCAAAGTGATACCAATAGTAGTTGGTGCACTAGGAACAGTCCCAAAAAGCTTGGGGGAAAAAGACTGGAAGATCTGGAAATCAGAGGGGGATTTGAGATCATCCAGACAACTGCATTGCTACAATCGATTAGAATACTCAGAAGAGTCATGGAGACCTGAGGGGACTTGTTGCCACTCATACTCCAGCGAAAGACGATCAGCTAAAGCTTGTGTGAAAAACTCACAAGGAGTGAACATGATGATGATGATGATGATGAAATTGGGGAATTTTAAATATGAAGGCGGATTATGTTCTTAAGAATCGCCCGAGGTTAAGATCTTTATTTCTTGTTTCCTGTATGTACAATGACAAAATAATCCCATGGCTCAATCTGATGTCACATGTCCGATTTTCCACCAATCTCTCTCTTTCCTGACGTGTCGCTAAGTGTTAAAAATCAACGCTTCATGTCTTTTATTCTCAATAAACACTGACAAAAATAGCCTATTTGCAATTTGTGAATGGATTGATTGATTGATTGATTGATTGGCCAATTCTAACGACATGTCAACCTGCCCAGGGTTATTTTTTGGTTTCAAGTAAGTATATCTATTTAATTGAATTGGGTGATTTCAGAAATAATGGTTAGAAAAAAAGGTATTTGTTGGATTATTTGGTGATATAAGCCGTGCTGCAATACACCACTTAAATCTATAGACTAAGCGAGGTCATCTGATTTAAACCTCAGTCAATCAACAGCCCGAATGCGTGGCTGGTTAACTACTTAATCGCTGATACTGAGAGACGTCCATTAGCAATCATTGACGAAGGACTTGTAAGACTGAGGAGCACCAATGAACAACCAAAGCATTCTTTACCAAGGATCGCGCTCTGCTTAACACAAAGGATTTCCACTGCTTGTAGCCTAAAGGATGGCCACTAAAATTGTAATTTGGGAACTCTCGAATGAATTTAGTCTGTATATCATCATCATCATCATCATGTCGCGCTGTTAGCACGGATATCCATGACAAGCTCTCTCCATCCGTCCTTATCGCTCATCATTTTCAGGAGGTCCTCTATGCAGCATCCTGTATCCGCACAGAGCTGGTCAATGTACGTCTATGTTGGTCGGCCCACACTGTAGTGCACGTATAGGAAATGCATGGTCCGCTATAAATAAATTATCGGTCATATGGAAATCCAATCTCACAGACGAGTTAAAGAGACAGTTCTTCCAGGCCGTTGTCGTATCAGTACTGCTGTATGGTTGCAGCGCCTGGACCCTAACGAAGCGACTAGAGAATAAATTAGATGGGAGCTGCACAAGAATGCTGCGTGTGATCCTGAACAAGATGTGGAAACAACACCCCACGAGAAAACAGCTATACGGCCACCTGCCACATATCACCCAAACCATCCGAGTAAGACAGACAAGACACGCGGGACACTGCTGGAGAAGCAATAGCTCATAAGCGACGTCCTCCTGTGGAAGCCAGCACATGGTCTGTATATAGATATTGTATATGTTCTGTGAAAATAGTATGTTCCTTTTTAAGGTTGATGTGAGAAGATAGTAAAACGGGGAGATGCCAATAATAATAAGAAAAGAAGATGAGAGAGATTGTGTAGATACGACAATTCGAGGACTCAAAGAACATACTCAAAAAGAGCAAAGAAAAACTAATTACAGCAGCCACTAACAGTAATTTCATTATATGGACAAACAGAAGAACAGCAAAAGCTAGAAGACAGAAATGAGATGTAAAACAACTATATAGATACTTCAAGCGACAAGTTGGAGAGATTGCAAAGTAGAAGACTTGAACATGGCTGAGAATGGGAAACCACAAAAGAGAAACTGAATATCACATAATTGCAGCACGAGACAATGCCATAAGAACAAACTAGATAAGACGCAACAGAATAGCAAGTGTAGGATGTGTGAAGATGGAGACAAAACTTGTAATCATGTAATTAGCGAATGATGGCAACTATCACATAGGATGTACTAGGCACGGCAGGGTGGGAAAGGTGATTCACTGGGAATTGTGCAAGAAATTACATTTTGAACATGCTACTAAATTGTATATGCCTAAACCGGAATCTGTCCTATAAATTATTTAATGACAAAGCCGTTCAAACAATATATATATATATATATATATATATATATATATATATATATATATATATATATATAGTTGTTCTGGTTCCAAAGGAAGGTCCGCAAAATGTATTTTGTTCTCAGAAAAACATTTTTTTTAATTCTTTTTGTTTTACATATGCAACACGTGTTTCAGGTCTTCTGGTATCTTCTTCAGGCTTTGATTGATAATATATATATATATATATATATATATATATATATATATATATATATATATATATATAGAGAGAGAGAGAGAGAGAGAGAGAGAGAGATAGTTCTTTTTGTTTTAATTTGTCGTTAACTTATTTCTCTATCTTATATTAAAATGAACGGTTAGATTAACTATTGATTGGTTGATTTTAACGACAGGCAAACCCGTCTAGAGTTATTTCATGTCTAGAGGTTAGGTAGTCACATTTATTTTACTTTCATGTGTACATTATTTGTCTAGTTGTTTCTTACGGGGTTTTAGAGAGGTTACTTTCATGGGTTACTTTCTTACGAGGTTTAGAGAGTTACTTTCATGGGTGTCTAGTTGTTTCTTACGAGGTTTTGAGAGGTTCCTAGTTGTTTCTTACACTATTTTATTGAATATGTATAATTTTTAGATGGGATCCTATATGTTCTACCAATCCGGGCCAGAGTGAACCTGGGAGTAATGGCAATAAAGGTGTACTCCACACTCCCCTTTCTCCAGAATAGGAGCTTTACCATTCGATGCAGTTTAGTGACCTGCCCAGGATATAACTATTATATCTCTGTAGGGGGGACAGGATATTTAAATTAACTAGTTGACTCTTAATCCAGTTGATTTCGCATTACAATTGTGGTCCACAATGATACTGATGCTTCTATCTAGGAAGGAGTAAAGGTTTCTAATTAGCATTTAATAGTTGTCTTGTTTATATCAAGAATTTTGAGGATCAAAAAGGATATTCAGCACAAAACCTGACCGCAGAAAATGATCCAACAAAATGATTATTCAATTGCAAATTTAACTGTAAATTGCTTTATTTTCAAGAGTACTTTAATTTTATTTCATACATACATGCAGACACATGCATTCATATACACATGTGTGAGTATACATTTTAAAGATTCTAATATATAAACACACACACACACACATATATATATATATATATATATATATATATATATGTGTGTGTGTGTGTGTGTTTACAGGTGTGTGTACTGGTATGTGTACGTGTATATAATATATATATATATATATATATATATATATATATATATATATATATGATGTGATGATTTTGAGCCTGTTGAATTACATATTTATCTAGTGGTTGCACATCAAGGATTTGTCTATGTCTACGATTGATCAATGAATGTTTAGAAACAGGCCAGCAAGGTTTTATCTGTCTGAACGGTTATAGTGGTTGTGATGGTGAGTGTAGTATTAGCACTAGCAACAGTAGTCGCTGCAGTTTACAGAGAGAGAGAGAGGGGGGGAAGGAGAGAGAGAGAGAGAAAGGGAGATGATCCCGATCCTAGGATTTGATAATAACGGCGTTGATATTATCATTATCATCATTAATATAAAGCATAGGCATTTCTTTTATATGCCTGTTGTTCGTGGCAGTAATCACTACGTCACCTGATTTCTCACGGAGATAATGATGCCTTATACACACACACACAACCACACACACACACACACACTCTATCTCTCTCTCTCTCTCTCTCTCTCTCTCTCTCTCTCTCTCTCTCTCTCTCTCTCTCTCTCAATATATACATATATATATATATGTGTGTGTGTGTGTGTGTGTGTGTGTGTCTGTGTTTATATATTAGAATCTTTGAAATGTATACTCACACATATATACATATATAGATACATTTCAGCCTATTAGGCCTCATCAGCAGAGCCAAAGCAGTCTTCCTGTCTATATATAGATACGCACGCACGCACACATACACATAGACACACATACGCATATATATATATATATATATATTATATATATATATATTGAGAACTTTTCTATGCATACACGTTTCCTATATGCTGTTCTGCATTATATCATAGATAGATAGATAGATAGATAGATAGATGCGTTAACTCGTCGTTGCTCCCATTGTAATAAAAGTCCATGATGATATCGATGCTTCTATTTAGCAAGGAGTGAAGGATTCTAATTAACATTTCATTTGTCTCTGTTATATTAAGAATATGCATGAGAAAAAAATGATCTTCACTACAAATGCAGACCCCACAAAACTACATTCCGATGCAAAAGGAACTGGAAATTGTTGTATTGTATAAGTTAGAGCATTACATGTGTATTGCTCTATTTTTTTTTTAAATCTCGCTATGAGATACCATTTTTGCATTTTGGTTACGGTTACATGCAAGCACAGCGAGAATTTGATATGCTTGGCCTAACCAAAAAGTTCAGTTTATCTCAACAACAGGGCTTAGAATGCGAATAACCGCATCCCTTGCATAAAAAGGGTGAGTGATGGGTATGATTGTAAACTGCATTTCTAGAGCTCTGGGGAGTGTGGAGTAAGTCTTTATTGCCATTACTCCCAGGTTCATTCTGATTCTGATTGGTGGTACCTGTTAGGGTCACATTCCTGGGTCAAATAGATATGTTTAAAAATTATTCGTAATCGATAGAAATAATTGATACCCTATAACAGCGTGTAAATTATTTGTATAAAGAATAGTTACGTGAAGCTACAATTGTTTACTGGGGATTATTATTAGTTACTTAAAACCACATAACTGCGTGCATCCAAATAAAATAGAAATAGTTTCTTGAAACCATATACTCATTTGCATTAGACAGAAGTACGTGAAACCATACAAATGTGTGCAGATTATTTGTATTATATAGAATACTTGATATCGTATAACTATGTGTAAAAAAAACTCTTGATAAACAACTACACACAAAATGTAAGTATAAACGTATAATGAACGCGATTCCCTAACCTCAAGGCATAAAATAAACACAATGGGTTGACATGCCGTTAAAATCAATCAATTTCTATTCATTGTTGTCTATTTATCCATATTTTGTCTTAGATTTCAGATGATGGCAGTTGCATTTAAAGCGACATCGAATCTAAAAGCGCCCACCCATCTATGAAGATGCAGGTTATATATATATATATATATATATATATATATGTGTGTGTGTGTGTGTGTGTGTGTGTGTGTGTGTGTTTCTTTGTTAATAACATAAGAGAGTTATTTGAGATCTCCTAACAAAACCGTTTTACGTACACCTCGCTCACAAGGCTCGTAATAAATAAAATATAAAAACAAATAAAATGTCCTCGAAATTCGAATGATTATACAAAATTTTAATAAAAGAGATCTAGGTCCTTCGTTTCTAATTAGAATCGGCTACCTGGCGTTGCCTGGGTATAGGGATATAATAAAAAGTTAGTCTCACAGATCCATTGATTGTTATGGTATTACATAATTGATTTATTTTTTAATCACGAATGTTTCCCTTTTTTACTATTGAAATCCTATTTTTTAAATATTTTTCCAGATATAAATAAAATCTTTATTATTTTAGCACAAAAAGCAAACCCTGTTGATAGTGAATGTGTATATATAGTTATATTGTCGTTGTTTTATTTTCGTAGTTTCCTCTGGACATACATACATACACACATACAACTGCCCTTTATATATGTATAGATAACGATTAGCTTACAATCCTTATGTAATAATGGTTGGCTGTTTAGTTGTTTTGTTTTACGGCATATTAACCCTTTTTCGGGTCATTGACTGCAGAATCAAGTCATCTTGATAAACAAAGAACTCCGGTTGCTTACAGTGCTTGCTATTGCTTAAGTGGTCATTGAACGGGCTCATCGCTGCTTAACTTCGGTTATCTAGCAGTAACCGGTGTTTTCCGCATGATTTGTCTGTAATCTTAGGAATAATGGTAAGAACTGCTGATAATAATAATAATAATAATAATAATAATAATAATAATAATAATAACCCTGTCGGCAGGGCTTAGAATATGCTGCCTGTATCCTCCAAAAAAAAGGAATATCCTGGGTATGATACAAAACTGCACTAATGGTGAGGTTCCAGTTCTGAATCTTTGAGGAGTGTAGGTATACCCCTTCATTGTCATTATTCCCAGATCCACTCAGACGCAGAGTGGTAGTACCTAAGGTCCCATATATGGGTTGAACAACTTTATTCGTATTCGATAGGACCGCGTGCAAAAAAAACTGATAGTGAGACTCCAGTTCTGAAAATCTGGGGAATGTAGAGTACTCCTTTATTGCAATTACAATCAGGTCCTTTATTGCCATTACTCCCAGGTCCACTTTTACCTTGATTGATAGTACCTGTTATGGATCCATCTATGGGTCACAAAGATCTGTTTGAAATTTACTAGTGTTAGATTGGAATACTTGATGCCATATAAATGCAAATTATTTGTATTAATTGTTTACTAAGGATTAGTTAATTGAAAACTTATAGCTGTGTACAAACAAATGACTATTATTAAATATAAATAATTACTTAAACCATATAATTATTTGTATTATATATATATTTACCAACCCCTCCGCACGAGCAGGATACGAGACAAGGTCAATTTCTTAAGCGGAGTTTATTCAGAGTTTTCCTTCTCCTAGACCGGTTGCCTAACCATGGTTAAAGAGCCCAGTCTGCCCTACTATTTACCCAAAGAGGAAGGAGAGTAGGATTCATACCTTCCCCAAGGGTATTAGCGCTAAGTGAAATGCAATTACCACGTCCAGGATTTGAACTCGGGGTGACGAGTCCATTTCCCAAGACTTTAACCATTACACCACGCACTTGCCGTATTGTATTATATAAGAATACCTGATATCATATAACTGTGTAAAAAAAACTCTTAAGAAACAACTGCACAAAAAAATGGAATATAAACGTACAATAAACGCAATCCCCTTAGCTCTAGATATAAAATATATAATAACCCTAGACAAGATGACATGCCGTTAAAATTAATCAATCGTTTGAAAATATTATATGAACGATATGAACGTATTTTCATCCTCATTATCATTTCGGAGACGCCGAAAGGAAGAGTGTGTATCCGAAAAGTCCGAAAGAAGTTTAAAACAATATAACTCTGTGTAGGCACCCTGGCGCAGTGGCTAACGTGCTGGACTGTAATCTAGTAGTAAACGGGTTTGAACTCCAGTCGCGCTATCACGTTCACTTTCGGGCTAATACCCTTGGGAAAGGTATGAACCCCCTCATTCCCTCAGCTATGGATTAAATAACGTTACTACTGTTCTTCTATAGTTATAGCTTTGGCATTAAATATGTTACGATTTTATGGTCCATCCTTTAGGCTTCAAGCAAGAGCGCTTGTCCAGCGGAAATCCTTGGCAAAGAATCCTTTGGTTGTTCCTTGGTGCTCCTCAGTATAGCAAGTCATTCGTCAATGATTGCTAATGGTCGTCTCTTAGTATCAGTGAATAAGTAGTCAACCAGCCATGCATTCGAGCTGTTAGTTGGCTGGGGTTTAAACCACAGGACTTCGCTTAGTCTATAAATGTAAGTGGTGTATTGTAGCACAGCTTATATACTCAAAATAATCCAACAAAATATCCTACGAAGGTCGATATGCCAATAAACAAAGAAACCAAAATCTGTCATTTCTGGCGGGATTATTTTACGTTGAGTTGAATCAAAATGTAGTGTCTGCATGCTCTGTCTCAAATTAGTGTCATTCCTCGGCTCTTCTGCCTAGGATCACACTTCCTTCATTCGCCTTCTGGTTGGAATTAAAGTGCAGTATCTATTGTTCTCCTTTGCATTCTCGTCTTCAAGCAGGACACAGCGCCGCCCTCTTGTCTTTGCACCAAAGAGGGATGGTCGTAGTAGTTTTACGAATGCATGAGAGTGGTTACGGGGACCACGGTTATTTTTAGTACATATACACGAGTCATCCACCCCAAAATCATAATAGTAAAATATGTATAAGATTTAAACATAATAAATTTCGATTATTATTTTAATATACAACTTCAATATATTATGATATATCATGTAACCGAATTAGTGAGAAAACGAGATGTAGCATTTTGGTTTCGATTAGCATCTAGTTGGTTTGCAGATACAGCCTCTTAGATCATCGTTTGTGACTGAATATAGAATCAGATGAAATGACTAGCCTATACGCTTTGGCTGACTGTCCAGTTCTGTCTATCTGGTGAAAATGCGTGTTGCTTTTATGTCGATTCCGTCTCTTTGTTTTGTCAGAATCTTCAAAGGCTTATAAATTCCGCTTGAGTGAGTTAAATCAAGTTTACTCAACTTTTTTAGTAATGATGCCTCTCATATCGTTAGCAAAAGATCTTCTAAAATATTTTTCAAGTCGATTTGGTTGCCAGCCGCTGGCTTTTTGGATATCCCTAATTTACACACACCACTGCAGTTATTTACCTTATCTTTCACTCTTTGGGAATCAAATCAAGACTGAAACAAGTAAGTAGTAGATTAATGTTGCATTGCTAAAAGGATGACAAATCAAGCGAAAGAGAACTGAAAGAATTAAATAACATTCTTTTATCATTATTTTCTTATAAATAAACGAAACGAAACGCTATTTCGATATAAATGTTACTAAAATCCACTTTTAATAAACATATAAAATAAATCAATTAATCATTCATTTAATATAGAACTGGATGTTTAATAAAAATTGATATTCGAGCAAAATTCAGGACATTGAATGCTGATTTTCTAGGCAGACAGACTCTTCACGGGAGTAAGTAAATACACAAAAACAACGTTCTTTGTCAGATTTTATATACGACGTATATACCCGAGTCGATCTGGCGTATAGTGTGTTTCACAGAATTAACTCCAATGTCTAATTTCATGAAACACCTTGTATTATAGAACAGATTTCTTACTATATTGTTATATATATTTATCAACCCCCTCCACAGGAGCAAGATGCGACACGAGGTCAATTTCTTAAGCGGAGTTTAACAGGTTTGAATTCAGAGTTTTCCTTCTCCTAGACTGGTTTCCTTGCCAGGATTAAAGAGCCCAGTTTGCCCTACTATTTAACCATAGCTGGAGGGAGAGTATGCGGGTGTATAACTTTCCCAAGGGTATGTGAAATGCAAAGCCTCGTCTAGAATTTGAACTCGGATCGACGAGTCGAGTCCATTTCCTACGACTCTGGCCATTATATCACACACGTAATGCCATTTAATTTACCCAGGCGACACCGGGTAGCCTTTCTAGTTTTTGAAATAAATTTTGTCTTTGTATTATTGTTGGTCAAAATTTTGTTGATTTTGAATTTGTACAAGAAGATTTTTGCAGTGTATTATCAACCTAATCTCCTTACTGATAATTAGAAATTCTGTTGGTATGGTAACACGAATCATGCTGGTTTCGATTAATGTCTTGTGTTGCCATAGCAACAGTATTTCTCATTATTCTGTCTTGACATCAGATTGCGTAAACGATAAAGATATGATTTATAAAACCACATTATGTTTTATACATGAATAGATTATTATTATTATTATTATTATTATTATTATTATTATTATTATTATTATTATTGTTATTGTTGTTGTGTATTTAATTTTCAGCTTTTCTTTCGATTTCCCTACAATCCTTCACCTGTGAAACATGTCAAACATCCTGCTCTATGAAACATTTTCTCGTAGAATGTGGAGCTTTCGCTCCTATCAGAAAGGATTTTTTCATCGCAAATTATATAAAAAAATCTATTTGAAAATGCTAACATGGATGGCATTTTGTCCTTCCTGAGAGAAATAAAAATATATCGAAAATTATGAATCAGATATAGAATACGCCCACGAAAATATCTACCAAAATACACTTGAGTACCAATATTTGTCTCACGCTCTAACAATTAGTTTAAAAAACAAAATATTTACATACAAACTATTTCCTTGAAGATCATATAAAAAAAACTTTTTGCATTAAATAACCCACAGTGTTGATATGCCATTAAACATTAATTATTATTTTCACTTTATGGGAATTTTTACACCAGTTTTCACTTTTGGTTTTTCATTGGAGTCTGAGTGACAGCAAGTATCCTTGGGTCTAAAGGACTCTTCTAAGTATTCTAGCTGATCTTCTTAACAGGTCTGTTACCCCAGTCCTTTCCCCGGGCCTTTGAGTGTCGTTCCAAGCGTACCATCTACAATTGGTATCACCGTCACCTACATGTTCCACGGCTTTTTCAGTTCTCTAGCAAAATCCAAGTATCTGTCCATCATTTCGCTTTTTTTTATTTTGACCCTATGATCCACTGGAACGGCAAATTCCATTAAATGACAAGTTCTTTTTTTTTCTTAATTAACACTAAGTCTAACAAACCTCCGCTTCCTAGTGGCTTTACCTAATCCCAAGTAAACCCCGAAAAAATCAGGAGCCGGAGTCCCTAAAGTGGTGTGATGCTGAAATCTAGTGTTACCCAGAAACTCCTGCGACACTACCACTGCCAAACTGTATTGGTTCCTTACCTTTCCTTTGAATCACAGCGACAGTGTGGAGAGAGGGATTTACTGCTTGAGCAACAGCTCATGCTCCATATGAACCCACCCCGGCTACGTAGATCCGAAAAAAAATTGACACTACTCCATCGTCTCTCGTAGACGGAAGGAACACACATCACAATATATGTGTGTGAGGTGGTTTTTCCTATACTTGAACTTGAGTCTTTTACATTCACACCATTGCTCAGAGATCGAACCTCGGACAAAAGAAAGTATTTCAAGTCCTGATTTTCGACTCATTCAAATCCATCGCTCTTTGAGAGAATTGGTGCTAAACAATCATTCAATTCTGATTCCCATTTGGCAACTATTAGATATTAATGATGATTGACAGAGTTTTATTATTATTATTATTATTATTATTATTATTATTATTATTATTATTGATGCGTACTCTGTTCAAAAAAGCTTTCAAGCGAATAGTTTCTGTATTTACATCGACAAACTAAAACGGATCTGATTTCAGATTTGAGCTTTTAATTTATTTCATCTTCCGGGGATTTAAAAAAAAAAGAACTTAAATACTTAAATAAAGAACTTAAAGTACTTCACTTAGACATTACATTGAAAAGATATCCGGAGGCAGAAACGCACGTGCTCAAAAAAGAAAGAAAAAAACAAACACCATCCACTCTCCATCCATCACGCGCTCACATATCCCCATTCATACCAGCTCTGTTGGTGCGGATTAAAATACGCCAACTGTATTCCCCTCAAGAGGGGTAATATCCCCGACAGAAGGGTGTCTTGAGTATGACACTATTTTGCATCTGATGGTGAGGCTCTAGTTCTGGAACTCTGGGAAGTGTGAGGTAACCCTTCATTCTCATTAATCCAAAGTCTACTCTGAACCGAAGTGGTAGTGCCTGTTAGTGTCCCGTCTATGGATCAAATAGATCTGTTTAAAGATATTCGCATTAGTTAGGAATAAAAGTAAGTAAAGTCGTCAGGGTGGCCTAAATTCGGTATCAGCCAGACAGCGAGTGAGTCTATCCCCTTTTCACTAGCACAAGGATATTGTTTAGACGTCTGAGGCGGGGCGCTATACCTACCATCAGCTCCTTACTTTACCGCACAGTATTAAGAATAGTTACATGTAGATATAATTGTTTAATAAGTATTATTGTTAATTGCATGAAGCCATATAAATATTTGCTAACAAATGACCATTATTAAAAATAAAAAAATCTGTTTAGCTTATTTTAGCACAAGACCAAAAATATAGGACATTCAGTGAGAATCGAACTCACTAATAAGTCTCACTCGTTACCCATTTATTATTTCAAGTACAATATACTTCTGTTGAATTCCTTTTCTTCGGAGTTTAGTATATGCTGATTGTATCCCCCTTCAGACTCCATACACACACACACACACACAAACAAAGGGTGTGTCCCGGATATGATACTAAATTACATCTGATGGTAAGGCTCCAGTTCTGGACCCCTAGGAAGTGTACAGTACCTTTCAATTCCTATTACTCCCAGGTCCGCTCTGACCCGGAATGGTAGTACCTGTTAGGGTCCCACGTATAGGTAAAATAGCTCTGTTTTGAAAACTATTATTATTAGATAGAAATACTTGAAATTATTTGTAGTTACTTGAGGCTATAATTATTTACTAAGGATTATTACTATTAGTAACTTGAAGCCGTATAACTGTATGCAAACTATTTTATTATATAAGAATCCTTGATATCCAATTACTGTGTGGATTCGGCATTAAATGACTCGAAAAGGGTTGATATGCCGTAAAACGAAATAAAGCAACCAAAATAACTTGATTCGGCATTAAATGACCCGAAAAGGGTTGATAAGCCGTAAAACAAAATAAAACAACAGAAATGACTTAATTCGGCATTAAATGTTCCGAAGAGGGTTGATATGCCATAAAACAAAACACAGCAACAAAAATGACTTGGTTCAGCATTAAATGCCCCAAAAAGGGTTGATATGCCGTAAAACAAAACAAAGCAACCAAAATGACTTGATTCGGTATTAAATGACCTGAAAAGGGTTGATATGCGGTAAAATAAAACAACCAACCAACACTTAGTTATTTACTAAACTTAACTTAGTTTGGCACAAGGCCAGAAGTATAGGGCATCCATCATTGTGAATCAAACTCACTTATAATGTCGTTGCTCGTTACCCATTACACCGCGTGAGGGGGCACTACGAGGCCAACATCTAGAATAAAATATATGCCATTTCTTGTTTATGAGACCGATTTAAAAAGAATTTATAACATCTGTTATAAACATGAGAAGATTTCAGTAACCAAGTAATTAGTAATTATAAATTTTAGTAATTAAGCGACAACATCTTCGTCGCTTCGTTCATCACTTTAACTTTTCAAATGACAACGTAACATTACACATTCTTGACCCTGAGAAGAGTAGCATTTAACTCGAGAAAAAATGTGTGTGCATGTGTGTGTGTGTGTGAGAGAGAGAGAGAGAGAGAGAGAGGGAGAGAGAGAGAGAGTGTGTGTGTGTGTGTGTGTGTGTGTGTGTGTGTGTGCATGTGCGTATGTGTGAAGGGATATTCTTAATGCCTTTACATCTCCCATTGTTTAAAATTTAATCATAAAAAAGGCTCACTGAGAATCAGACAGGACGTTTATTTTATGTGTAGGGTGGGGTGGGAGCCTAATTGATTTATAAATATCATTAATCGACCGTCATAACCCCGGGGGTCAGCTAATCCAAAAATAATCTTAAAATTCAATATTTTTCTGCCTCTTTTTTTTTCTAAAAATAAAAAAGTACATACCGAACACAGACTTGATGTCGCTAAGCCATATTACATAGAGAATCATAATCTTTTAAATGTTATTTACTCAGCTTTGCTTGGATATGCAACACAGGCCCGACCTGTCAGCTGGGACATAAGAATATACCTCGGCAGAGGAGTAAAATCACTCCCAATTGGGCCACCTGTTGGCCGTGGGTGGCGACCTGTGATGCTTATGGACGGAATCTTGACGGCTGAGCAGTCCATACCTTGCAACATTCCACTTTAGCCTGTACTTAGGCTAGATGAGCAGTTAGAGAGGCCCCTTCAATCAATCAGCAGGCCATGCCAAGGCCTAGCACTATATGATTGCCCCAACCCTATTGTCCTTATGGCAAACTCCTAACCCTTTTTTATTATATATGTGCTAGAAGGCGGTGGTTGGTGTTTTTAGTGTTTTGGCTAAGATGTTAAACTGCATCTAGTGGTGACGCTCTAATTCTGGATTTCTAGAGTGTGAATATCGCCATTACTCCCAGATCCACTTTGACACGGGTTATGTCCCATCTCGCACTCTAGAATACTCTGCAGAGGGGTAAGACCCCCTCCCCATCCAATAGGATCGTCTGTTGGCTGTGGGTGGCGACCCGTGATACTTTTGTGGCTGAGCAGTCCATGATGTGCAATACTCCACTTTGTTCCTTACTTAGGCTAGAGGCCCCCTCCGATCAATCGACTGGTCACGTCGAGCCCTAGCACCTATATGATTGTCCCCACCCTATTTCCCTTATGGCTCGCCCCAGACCTTTTTATCATATATGTGCTAGAAGGCAGTGGCTGGGGGTCTTATTTTCCTGGATATGACATTAAATTCTATCTGATGGTGAAGTTAGAGTTCTGGAGCTCTGGGGAATGTGGAATATCCTTTGATCACCATTACTCCCAGGTTCACTCTGACCCGGAGTGGTAGTACCTGTCAGGGTCCTATCTATTGGTTAAATAGAACAAAGCGAGTTTTTAAAAATGTGATTTAACAAAAAAAAATGTTTTAAAAAAGGAATACTTGTCAAGAATGAATAAAACAAAACGTCTTCGGCAGAAAATGACCCACTTGGTTGATATGCCGTAAAATCCAACCAACTAACCTATGTATTGTTTAAATAGAAGAAAAAAGAGTCTAAAAATGAGTTTTTAAAAAATGAGTTTAGAAAAAAAATTATACCCATCAAAAATGGATCAAACAAAATGTCTTTGCATAAAATAACCCAACAAGGCTTAGCATGCCATAAAATCCAACCAACCAAACATCATGTAGCATTTGATGGACAGGAATAGCTTGCCCAAGTCTATCCCTCTCCATGTCTACAACTGATTAGAATTCAGAGTTTTCCTTCTCCTAGACCGGTTGCCATGTCAAGATTAAAGGACCCTGTTTGCCCTACTATTTACACATAATTTGAGGAAGAATAGCTGGATTCAAGCCAGGAAAGATACTCGTATTGGTTGGTAGTATTGTGGTAGAGAGTGCGGTGGCACGTTGTGCATTGTTTCATTCCGTGTGTGATTTGAAAAATCACGCACAGATAAACGTGCAACGTAGTCTAATTCAGGAATTTATGCTTTACGAGTTCGAACCTGGCTATAACGTCGCGGAAGCAACCAAAAACATTTGTTGTGTAAAAGGTGAAGGTTCATTTGATCACAGTACTGTAACCAGATGGTTCAAGAAATTTCGCTCGGGTTGCAAGCATCTCGATGATCAGGAAAGGTCAGGTAAACTTAAAACTGTGGACTCTGGGACCGTGCTCCAAACTATAGTGGCATAACCAGCGATTAGCACTCGGAGTGTATCAGGTGAGCTTGGCATCTCACAGTTCTGTGTGGTTCCAAAATATTATAAAATCTTTGACTTACCCGAGTAGAAGTCAGGTCCCGTTGAAAGCATTAGTTTCTGACAGATCGAAAAGTTAGGCAGCGATGAGCCTGCTCAGTTATTGGATGGGTGGCTACTTAGAAACGGTAGGTATTGTAAGAAATATGGGACCAGACTAAGCAAAGGTTTACAAATTCTAAGAATATGTTTAACACATGTCGTAATTACATATGTTAATTGGATAACAACTTTGCTAACGAAATATACCTTATAAACTCGTGTATTAGTAAAAAAACAAAAGCCTATAAACGTGTAATATTGTTTTATGAGGTTGAAATGCAAATATAATGTGATCAAGGATCAACTAATACATGAGCAATAATGTTGTAAGTTTGAAATGCAAAGGACTATGGAAACACTTAGCTCCAAAAATTAATTCCTTAAATTAATGATTTCAGGACCATAAATCAAGGGTCGACCTATAAATGAGCAATAATTGTGTAAGGTTGAAAAGGAAACACAATGAGGACTATGAGCAACACTTGGCTCCAAGAATTAATCTTATAATTTAATAATTTCATGACCATAAATCAAGGGTCGACCTATACACGAGATCAACATATACTGGAGATCGACTTATACATGAGTATATACGGTCTCTTACATAAGTCGACTTTTTAAGCTAAAGAAAAAAAGTCAGGAATAGAGGCATGTCGGGAAGGACTAGACACAGATATTCACCTACTAACAGAATCAAACTGTTTTATTACAATAATATTCCACTTTAATTGATTGAAATAAATACTTGAATGAAAATATCGATTTTTGCTGAAACTTCCCTCGTTTCAACGTGAAATGTTGTAATAATAAACGGTAAACATTTTGTCTTTGCTTCGAGCACCAGGTTCACTGACACTAAATTTAAAGAACGCAGAATGAGTTTCCTGAAATTTTATATGCTATAAAATATGTATTGCTATGGTAATTGTCGTTCCATTACCCTCAAAAACCTATATATACGATCTCTCATATAAAATATTTTCGTGGTCGACTATCAAAGCTCGACCTATACACAAGTATTCACGGTAAGTAATCTAATTGTTATTCGTTATTTTCATATATAGGTTCCCTAATGTCACATTATTAGGAACCGAGTCGTTCGAAATAACAGTGATCGATTGATGTATTGATTGATTTTAAAGGCATGTCAACCCGTTTTGGTTTATTTTATACATAGAGGTAAAGAAATCGCGTTATTTATACGTTCATATTTACGTTTTTCTGCTGTTGTTTCTTAAGAAATTTTTGTTGTTGTTTTTTTTTTGGGGGGGTTGTTGTTTTTTTTTTGCTTTTTTTTTTTTGCTTTCACTTTATAAAGCCAATTACTTATTAACTAATTGTTTTTATCTAGCACACTGAATGTCCTGTGTATGACGTTTAACTGCATGTAATAGTGAGGTTCCAATTTTGGAGCTCTGGGGAGTGTGGAGTACCCCTTCATCGCCATTACTCCCAGGTCCACTCTAGCCCGAAGTGGTAATACCTGTTATGGGCTTATTGGTTAAATAGAAAAAAATTGAGTTTAAAAAATATTTTGAATAACCATTACATGAATAAAACAATAACGTCTTCGGTATAGAATAACCTGACATGGGTTGACATGCCGTAAAATCAAAAAAAAAACAGCCATCCAACCTAGCACACTGACTTCTGATTACTTACAGTATTTGATGTTCCTAAATGGTCACCCATCTAAGTACTGAACAGGCTCATCGCAGCTTAACTTTAGTGATCCGGCGGGGACTGGAGCTTTTAGCGAGACTTAACTGTAACAAAAAGTCGGCCGAGTGGCCTATTATCGATATTAGCCGAACAGCGTGGGAGTCTATCCCCTTTTCGCTAGCTCTAGACAAGGGAGATTGTTCTTGTGTCTGGGGTGGAGGGCCTCAACTATCATCAGCTCCCACTTTATCACACAGATTCTAGCTGAGCTACCTATGCGCTGGGTTGGCGCGGGCCGGTATCGAACCCGGAACTTTGTGGTTCTAAATCGGCCCCTAAGTCAGTATGAATATTAATGATTTTATAATAGTTACGATAAAGTATGAACGGTTTTTGTTTTTTGTGGTTTGGGGAGTGCAGGAGGTTGCGGGGAGTCAATGATAATTTTATGTACCTGGTCTAACCCAAAAGTTCAGTTGACGTGAATATGGTTATTGCAGCCCCTATATAAATTAATGTCCTGGGTATGACAGTAAACTGCATCTGATGGTGAGACTCTAGTTCTTGAGCTCTGGGGAATGTGGAGTAACGCTTCATTGCCATTACTTCCGGGTTCATTCTTATTCAGGCTGGTAGTATCTGTTAGAGTTCCATCTATGGATCAAATAGATCTGTTTAAAAATCATTTGTATTTGATAGGAATACTTGATACTTTATACCTGGGTGTCAATTATTTCTGTTAAGAATAGTTACATAAAGTTATAATTGTTTACATAGGATTATCATTATTAGTTAATCAAAACCATATAACTGTGTGCAAATGACTATTATTAAATCGAAATAATTACGTGAGATCATACAATTAGCAGATCGGAATACTTAAAACCATACAACTGTGTGCAAATTATTTCTGTTAGATAGGAATACTTGATATCATATAACTATGTGTAAAAAAGAACTCTGAAGAATGAACAATACAAAAATATAAATATAAACATATATAACATGCCGTTAAAATCAAAGAAATTCTATTTATTGTTGTCTATTTATCCATATTTTGTCTCAGATTTTCAGATGATGGCAGTTGCATTTAAAACGATATCGAATCTAAAAGCGCCCACCCATCTATGAAGATGTGAGGTTTTGTATTTGTTTCGTTTGACTTTGTTTAACGGCATATCAACCTTCATGGGTTATTCAATGCCAAATCCTTCCTTGTAGAAGAACAGTAGGGGTACTATTTAACCCATACCTAGGGGATGAAAGGATTCAAATTTTTCTCGAAGCTGTTAGTCCGAAAGTGAAAGTAAAAGCACGACTTGAGTTCGAACTCCGTTACTATGATGTCATAGTCCAACACGTTAGTCACTACGCCACAGCGATTCCCGCTGTTTCTCTAGATTATTTCAAACTATAAAGAAAGTTACTCCGAGAAACATGCTTGTCGCTAATCAATATTCCATTGAATTACATTTCATTGATTAAGTTGATGCAAAAGTTCCCAGCAATATATTTTTCAGTGTTTCACGTGTCTTTGTCGTTCACTCAGATATCTATTGCGGTCGCCTCGTGTGGCGTAATGGTTAGCAAGAAAAGTTAGCTATGAATTATTTGCGAATTATTTGATCACCGCATTCCCTCGACAGCTTTTTTACATGAGTTTTTAACAAGACACAAGATTATGCAAGTGCAGTACACTTCATACTCACATAGATAGATAGATAGATAGATAGATAGATAGATGGGAACAGACTGACACACACACACACACACACACACACACACACACACACATATTATATATATATATATATATATATATATATATATATATATACATATATATATATATATACGTTTGGCTTAGTGAAACACAAGCCGGTGGCTGTGTGGCTCGTAAATATCTAACTATCTATCTATCAATCTCAGTCTCATTATCTTATATAAAGTAGTGCCGAAAGTACTCGTGATAGAACCTTCGATGGATTCATAAACCAACTCCACCCAGATATAAAAAAGACAATTTGAAAAGATCGAAAAGAAATTCGTCAGACATAAAAATGCCTGTCGCGTTCAACCAAACAAGAGAAAAAGGGTGAGAGACAGGGAGAGAGACGACGAAGAGACAGAGATAGACACTATTAACTGCTTCGGTAATGGGATATACGCAACACAAACTAGCACCTACCAAAATATTACAAAATTCACCCTAATATATTGAAGTGTCGAAAAATTGCAATGAACTTATCTTAAGTTAAGGGTATTCCCAAACCACCTTTATGACTTAACAACTTTTATGAATGTGTGAACCATCTCATTGCCATATCCTCGTAACCCTTTACTGTATATGTATTGACCCAACCCCTCCGCAACAAACGGGATGCTACACAGTCCATTTTTAAGCGCTTGTTTGTTTTTGTTTTCTGTTATTTGTGTGTGATAAGTGCTTATATATAAACATAACCGTTACGGTTGTTCTGCGTGAAACTGAGTCGTGTACTGCCTAAAGAATCATTTGCATTCACACGTGTGTGTTGAATGTTGAGTATTTTGAAGAAAATTAACATTCACTTCATTGTTCCTTCCTGTCTTGGTAAATACAGCTTTAGTCGTTATGTTTTGTTTTTTTTAACACACCTCGTATACAAGAATTATTAGTTAAGCACGACTGTTTGTTAGGGTTTTTGTTTTGTTTCTGTCTTCTGTTGATTTGTTGTTTGCGTGTGATAAGTGCTTATATATAAACACAGCCGTCATTATATACGGTTGTTGTGCGTGAAACTGAGTCGTGCACTGCCTAGAGAATCATCCGCGTTCCACACGTGTTTATTATTAGCAATCTCAGACAGACAGCTACTGCGCATGTGCGAACTAGCAAACGAAAAGCGTATGTTGTGTTGTTTTGTCTTTGCTGCACTCGAGATAAAACGATGCCTATTCTTCATTTACACAGCTGCATAAAGACAACGCCGGGTTCAGATTCCAGTGATAGGAATTATGAACGAAGACGCTGATAGGTGGCAGAAAAGAAAAGAAAAGAAAATATGAAACAAGAGAGTAAAATGAATTACGAGAGAGACGAATTTAATGAAAAATTCATTGAAAAGATGACGATAGCAAGAAAGATGAATGAAAGACTCGAAGGAACGGGGGTTGGGGATTTTTTGCGTAAAAAAATCAAGTAGAAAAGAAGAGCTAGCCGAGATGAATGGAAGGTAGGAATGAAAGGAAGGAGGGGGGTAATTAAAAAGCCCAATGAAAAGAAATGTAAGGAAGGAAGATTGTATATAAAATAATCAGAAGAATGAAGTTGAGATAAAAGGTTTATGAAACAAAAAACAAAATGAAAGACGGAAGAGATGAGTAAGATGGACATACAAAAAAAGTAGCAAAAAACAAAGATTGAGATTTAAAGTATGAAAAAAGGAATGGAATGAATAAAAGAAAAAAATTTGAAATATTAAATTTTTAAAATGAAAGAAAGTACAAATGTATAAAAAGAAGAGTGGCGAAGGAGATGGATTTTGTAAGGGAAATTAATGATTCGAGATAAATAGAATGAATAATGTGAATAAGGAAAAGAAGAAAGAAAGAAGAAAAAGTAAGAATGGAAAAGAAAAAAGAAAGGCAAAGAAAGAAAGAAAGAAAGAAAGAAAGAAAGAAAGAAGAAAGAAGAAAAGGACAAAAGGAAGAAAAAAACAAACAAAAGAAAGAAAGAAGGAAGAAAGAAAAAAGAAAATGGATAAATGAATAAAGGGAAAAAAGAAAGTAAGAAAGGAAAAGAAAGAAAGAATGAAAGAGAAAAGAAAGTAAAGAAAGAAAGGGTGAAAAGAAGAAAGAAAAACTGAAAACAATAAAAGGAAAAGGAATGAATGCAAAAATGAAAAAAGAAAGAAAGAAAAAGTAAAAAAAGTTTTTTTCATAAAGTGTTGCAATATTAGCCAGTAGCAGGATAAAATCTAATAAATAATTGTCTATTCACCTCCTCATGACACTCTCTCATTACTATTAGTTTCCTGGATTTTCATGAGGATGTGAGATGACACACACACACACACACGTAATATATATATATAATATATATATATTATATATATATTATATGCAGCGATACTCGACATTGCTCAGGAGAAATAACTTCAACTTGGATTACAATGTTGAAATTCTATTACATGTTGATTCATCTACTTGATAATCAACCAGATGCCACTATAAAGACTTGGAGGTCTAGATTTCTCAAGAGTATGACTGGGGAAATCTTTTTCTCATTTCTAAATTAGATTTAATTAATTTCTTTCCGGCTTTTTTGTTTGTTTTTTATTTTATTTTGGTTCTTTGTGTGTGTATGTTTTTTGTGGTGTTGTTTCTTGTTAATGATTTAATGTCACTTAAGAGGAATATAAATACCTACTCCTAAACAAAATGAAAAATCTAGCTAAGTCCGTTTGGTGCGGAGGTAAGATGCTTGCCTGTCAGCTTGACAGACAGGTTTCGAATCACACACGGGGCGGTCTTCGTATCTATAGCTCTGCTGATGAGGCCTAATAGGCCGAAATGTACATACAGAGATTGATTTCTCGATTTGTTTAGCCTTACATTTAAATAGGTAATCCCGCCTAATTAATTAATTATTATTTAATTAACTTTCAAAAATTAGGTTCGACTTCAATTAAGCACATATTCTCCCAAATATATATATATATATAATATATATTATATATGAGAAGTAAATACACAAGCGATGTGTTTATGACATGGCTTTTTTTTAAGCCGACAATTTTTGGGAGAATATGTGCTTAATTGAAGTCGAACCTAATTTTGAAAGTTAATCAATTAATAATTAATTAATTAGGTGGGCATACCTATTTAAATGTAAGGCTAAACATACAGAGATTGATTTTTCTCGATTTGTTTAGCCTTACATTTAAATAGGTATGCCCACCTAATTAATTAATCATTAATTAATTAACTTTCAAAATTAGGTACAACTTCAATTAAGCAACATATTCTCCCAAATATATATATATATATATATATATATATATATATATATATATATATATATATATATAGAGAAGAGAGAGAGAGAGAGAGAGAGAGAGATATGATTTATAAAGCCTTCCCAGAGACCTAAGAAGTCACATGCAATGTTTCAATTCATAAGGTGCAAAACTTTTCCAATTCGGATATTATCATCTGTGAAACGGCGCTGAATTAGATATCATTGTTGATGGCTCGAGCAAATCACACGGAGAAAGTTCCAATATAAAAGTATTGGAAAGATGTTAAACAAAAAACATTAGAATTTTTTTTTTCAGAATTAATTAATTTTTTATTCACGATTTTTCTTTTCTGTAAAAGATATAACACTTCATCTTTTTTTTTTCTTTCTTTTTTTTTCAACAACCAAAACTAAACTTCCCAGTTCTTCTTTTATCTATTGTGTTATTGTTTTCTTATTGGAAGACGGCAAAACCTTTTGTCTTCCAATGATATAATTTACCGGTCAATTCCGAAGTTTATTTTTCTGTCTATCCAAACCAATTTTCTTCTCTCTCTCTCTCTCTCTCTCTCTCTCTCTCTCTCTCTCTCTCTCTCTCTCCTCTCTCTCTCTCTCTCATCAGAAAAGTAAAGAAAAGAAGTCGTCTGCTAAATAAATTGTTTCGATCGACTAAAGAAATAAGTATGAAAAAAAATGTTTATTTACATTTTTTGCCAATGCAAGAGAGACAACTTTTGGTTATTCTAGTTATCAATTATATATAAGAATACTTCTGGTGCCACAAAGCTTAAATATTAAACCACCTGCCAGTCGGTACGTACCACTGGATAGCTTATAACTTTCTCAGGAACCAAGGGTTGCTACATGTCAAATTTCAATTCATAAGGTACAAATGCTGAGGAGCCTATAAAACACAACTATACAAACAGAAATACGTCATAATTAGAACTTAACACTAAAAGAGTTGTTAATCTGTAAAACTTTCACTGTGATCTATACACGAAAATTCAGAGCAATATCACAATATTTTACAAATATAAAATTGGATAGCTGTTAACTAAGCCACAGCGATTCCTGCTGTTTCTCTAGATTATTCAAACTATAAAGAAAGTTACTCCGAGAAACATGCTTGTCGCTAATCAATATTCCATTGAATTAAATTTCATTGATTAAGTTGATGCAAAAGTTCCCAGCAATTAATTTTTCAGTGTTTCACGTGTCTTTGTCGTTCACTCAGATATCTATTGCGGTCGCCTCGTGTGGCGTAATGGTTAGCAAGAAAAGTTAGCTATGAATATTTGCGAATTATTTGATCACCGCATTCCCTCGACAGCTTTTTTACATGAGTTTTTAACAAGACACAAGATTATGCAAGTGCAGTACACTTCATACTCACATAGATAGATAGATAGATAGATAGATAGATAGATGGAACAGACTGACACACACACACACACACACACACACACACACAACACACATATATATATATATATATATATATATAATATATATATATATCATATATATATATATATACGTTTTAGTGAAACACAAGCCGGTGGCTGTGTGGCTCGTAAAAATCTAACTATCTATCTATCAATCTCAGTCTCATTATCTTATAAAGTAGTGCCGAAATACTCGTGATAGAACCTTCGATGGATTCATAAACCAACTCCACCCAGATATAAAAAAGACAATTTGAAAAGATCGAAAAGAAATTCGTCAGACATAAAAATGCCTGTCGCGTTCAACCAAACAAGAGAAAAAGGGTGAGAGACAGGGAGAGAGACGACGAAGAGACAGAGATAGACACTATTAACTGCTTCGGTAATGGGATATACGCGACACAAACTAGCACCTACCAAAATATTACAAAATTCACCCTAATATATTGAAGTGTCGAAAAACAATTGCAATGAACTTGTCTTAAGTTAAGGGTATTCCCAAACCACCTTTATGACTTAACAACTTTTATGAATGTGTGAACCATTTCATTGCCATATCCTCGTAACCCTTTACTGTATATGTATTGACCCAACCCCTCCGCAACAAACGGGATGCTACACAGTCCATTTTTAAGCGCTTGTTTGTTTTTGTTTTCTGTTATTTGTGTGTGATAAGTGCTTATATATAAACATAACCGTTACGGTTGTTCTGCGTGAAACTGAGTCGTGTACTGCCTAAAGAATCTTTGGCATTCACACGTGTGTGTTGAATGTTGAGTATTTTGAAGAAAATTAACATTCACTTCATTGTTCCTTCCTGTCATGGTAAATACAGCTTTAGTCGTTATGTTTTTGTTTTTTTAACACACCTCGTATACAAGAATTATTAGTTAAGCACGACTGTTTGTTAGGGTTTGTGTTTTGTTTTTGTCTTCTGTTGATTTGTTGTTTGCGTGTGATAAGTGCTTATATATAAACACAGCCGTCATTATATACGGTTGTTGTGCGTGAAACTGAGTCGTGCACTGCCTAGAGAATCATCCGCGTTCCACACGTGTTTATTATTAGCAATCTCAGACAGACAGCTACTGCGCATGTGCGAACTAGCAAACGAAAAGCGTATGTTGTGTTGTTTTGTCTTTGCTGCACTCGAGATAAAACGATGCCTATTCTTCATTTACACAGCTGCATAAAGACAACGCCGGGTTCAGATTCCAGTGATAGGAATTATGAACGTAGACGCTGATAGGTGGCAGAAAAGAAAATATGAAACAAGAGAGTAAAATGAATTACGAGAGAGACGAATTTAATGAAAAATTCATTGAAAAGATGACGATAGCAAGAAAGATGAATGAAAGAGTCGAAGGAACGGGGGGGGGATTTTTTGCGTAAAAAAAATCAAGTAGAAAAGAAGAGCTAGCCGAGATGAATGGAAAGGTAGGAATAAGGAAGGAGGGGGTAATTAAAAAGCCCAATGAAAAGAAATGTAAGGAAGGAAGATTGTATATAAAATAATCAGAAGAATGAAGTTGAGATAAAAGGTTTATGAAACAAAAAACAAAATGAAAGACGGAAGAGATGAGTAAGATGGACATACAAAAAAAGTTGCAAAAAACAAAGATTGAGATTTAAAGTATGAAAAAAGGAATGGAATGAATAAAAGAAAAAAAATTGAAATATTAAATTTTTAAAATGAAAGAAAGTACAAATGTATAAAAAGAAGAGTGGCGAAGGAGATGGATTTTGTAAGGGAAATTAATGATTCGAGATAAATAGAATGAATAATGTGAATAAGGAAAAGAAAGAAAGAAAGAAGAAAAAGTAAGAATGGAAAAGAAAAAAGAAAGGCAAAGAAAGAAAGAAAGAAAGAAAGAAAAAAGAAAGAAAAAAGAAAGAAAAGGACAAAAGGAAGAAAAAAAAAAACAAAAGAAAAGAAAAAAGAAGGAAGAAAAGAAAAAGAAAATGGATAAATGAATAAAGGGAAAAAAGAAAGTAAGAAAGGAAAAGAAAGAAAGAATGAAAGAGAAAAAAGAAAGTAAAGAAAGAAAGGGTGAAAAGAAGAAAGAAAAACTGAAAACAATAAAGGAAAAGGAAATGAATGCAAAAATGAAAAAAGAAAGAAAGAAAAGTAAAAAAGTTTTTTTCATAAAGTGTTGCAATATTAGCCAGTAGCAGGATAAAATCTAATAAATAATTGTCTATTCACCTCCTCATGACACTCTCTCATTACTATTAGTTTCCTGGATTTTCATGAGGATGTGAGATGACACACACACATACACACACGTATATATATATATATATATATATATATATATATATATATATATATATATATATGCAACGATACTCGACATTGCTTAGGAGAAATAACTTCAAGTTGGATCATTAGAATGTTGAAATTCTATTACATGTTGATTCATCTACTTGATAATCAACCAGATGCCACTATAAAGACTTGGAGGTCTAGATTTCTCAAGAGTATGACTGGGGAAATCTTTTTCTCATTTTTAAAATTAGATTTAATTCATTTCTTTCCGGCTTTTTTGTTTGTTTTTTTATTTTATTTTGGTTCTTTGTGTGTGTGTGTTTTTTGTGGTTTTGTTTCTTGTTAATGATTTAACAATATATATATATAATATATATAATATATATATATATATATATACCCTGATGAGACTTAATAAAGTCGAAAACAGTCTGTATACGGTATTCTACACATAGCATCCTTTGCTGGGATTACACTTGTCAAGTTCATTTTCTATAGAAAAAGTATCGAATTTATTGCGATACATGCGTTGTAAGTGCCTTCAAGTAAAAATTTAATTATATATATATATATTATATATTATATATGTTGTGTGTGTGTGTGTGTTGTGTGTGTGTGTTGTTATTTTTACTAAGCGTCCCCCTTGCCTCATATGGTAGAGACGCTAATATCATTAACAGGTTAATTTCGCAAGTATTTCTCGTGCTGTATCGTGGTTGAAACAGTATAGTGTCCAAAACTATTCCGCTGAAGTCCCGGTTCGATTTCTGTCGGAGAAAATCGTTAGTATATATCGCTTGATAGAACTTAATAAAGTTGAAAACAGTCTGTACGATATCTACACGCCGAGCAATTCGTTGCGAAATTCACTTGTCATAGTTATCTTCTTAATTATCGAATTTATTACGATATTCGCATTGTAATTGCCTTCAAGCAAAAATATAAAATATTTAATATATATATATATATTATTATATATAAATATATATATGTGATTTATAAAGGTGGTGATCTAAAACCTTCCCAGAGACCAAAGAGGTCACATGCCATGTTTCAATTCATAATGTGCAAAATCTTTCCAATTCGGATCTTATCATCTGTGCAACGGCGCTGAATTAGGTATCATTCTTGATGGCTCGAGCAAATCATACGGAGAAAGTTCCAATATAAAAGTATTGGAAAGATGTTAAACAAAAAACTTTAGAATTTTTTTTCAGAATTAATTAATTTTTTATTCATGATTTTTCTTTTCTGTAAAAGATATAACACTTCATCTTTTTTTTTCTTTTTTTTTTTTCAACAACCAAAACTAAACTTCCCAGTTCTTCTTTTATCCATTGTGTTATTGTTTTCATATTGGAAGAAGGCAAAACCTTTTGTCTTCCAATGATATAATTTACCGGTCAATTCCGAAGTTTATTTTTTCTGTCTATCCAAACCAATTCTCTCTCTCTCTCTCTCTCTCTCTCTCTCTCTCTCTCTCTCTCTCTCTCTCTCTCTCTCTCATCAGAAAAGTAAAGAAAAAGAAGTCGTCTGCTAAATAAATTGTTTCGATTGACTAAAGAAATAAGTATGAAAAAAAATGTTTATTTACATTTTTTGCCAATGCAAGAGAGACAACTTTTGGTTATTCTAGTTATCAATTATATATAATAATACTTCTGGGTGCCACAAAGCTTAAATATTAAACCACCTGCCAGTCGGTGCGTACCACTGGATAGCTTATAACTTTCTCAGGAACCAAGGGTTGCTACATGTCAAATTTCAATTCATAAGGTACAAATGCTGAGGAGCCTATAAAACACAACTATACAAACAGAAATACGTCATAATTAAAACTAAACACTAAAAGAGTTGTTAATCTGTAAAACTTTCACTGTGATCTATACACGAAAATTCAGAGCAATATCACAATATTTTACAAATATAAAATTGGATAGCTGTTAACTAAGCTAAGCTTAGATGTGGCACAAGACCAGAAGTTTGGGCCAAATGGAAATAGGATAATAATAAAACAGGATAAAAACTCACGAATCAGTTTTTATCCTGTGTTATTATCCTATTTTATGAGAGAGGGAAAGAGAGAGAGAGAGAGGGAGAGAGAGAGAGAGAGAGAAGAGAGAGAGAGAAATGGAGAGGGGGCATGAAGGTGATAGTGATATAAATTATAGACGCAGGCCTTGGAAAAATCCCAAAGAACCAGGGGAAAAGACTGGGTAGCTGGAGATCCGTTAAAATATTGAAACTGTTCAGACCACAGCCCTACTGATATCATCTAGAATACTGAGAAGAGTCCTGAAAAACTAAGGAAACTTACTATTACTTGAACTCCAAGGAATGATACCAGCTAGTAGTGGCGTGAAAACTTAAGAAGAAGAAGAAGAAGAAGAAGAAGAAGAAGAAGAAGAAGAAGAAGAAGAAGAAGTGATGATGATATTAGTAATTATGATGATTATAAGAAGAAGGTAAATGATGATGATAAAAGGATGATGATGATGATAAAAGGATGATGATGATGATGATGATGATGATAAGAAGAAGGTAAATAATTATGATGGTGATAAGAGAAAAGAGAATGTAAATGATGATGATGATGATGATAAAAGACGAGGATAAATGATGAGAAGAAGAAGAAGAAGAAGAAGAAGAAGAAGAAGAAGAAGAAGAAGAAGAAGAAGAAGAAGAAGAAGAAGAAGCTAATTAGGAAGCAAAGATTTTAAAAGATAAGCATACTGAATATATACTGAAATCCTATTGAAAAGAAGAGGAAAATCAAAGATTATCAATGTGTCTACCTCGTTAATATTGCAGGCTGTTGCACCAACAGATGCATTTATTCAAATGCTTGATGCAAGAACATAACAAAGTGCACCTGGAATAAAAATGTCAATTAAGAATTCTAAGGTTCCTTCAATTCATTATCAATGACCCACGATACTCTAGGTTACTCCTTTGAGAGATAAGCACTTTCAAATCACGTAAAAAAACTCTTCTTTTATCATCACTGGTAAAGAAAGACGATAGCTTCAAGTTATGAAAAAGATTGTAATTGTAGTAACTAGATGACCCGCCAACACGATGGGTTCTCGATATAACTGCGGTCTATGATGATACTGATGCTTCTGTTTAGGAAGGAGTGGAAGATTCTAATTAGCATTTCATAGTTAATGTTGTCTATGATTATATTGATACTTCTGTTTAGGAAGGAGTGAAGGATTCTAATTAACATTTCATAGTACCGTTGTCCATGATGATATTAGTGCTTCTATTTATGAAGGAATTAAGGTTTTAATTAGCATTTCATATTTAACAGTGTCCATAATGATATTCATGCTTATTTTTAGGAACGAGTTAAGGATTCTAATTAGCATTTCATATTCAACGGCTGTCCATGATTATATAGATTCTTTTATTTAGAGAATGATTAAAAGTCCAACGCGGACATATTCCCCACAAAATAATGATTCAGTTGTAAATTGAACAGGAAATCGCTTTATTTAGTAAAATTGGCGAAGTGGCCTATAGTCGGTATCAGCCGGATAGCGAGAGAGTCTATCTCCTTTTCGCTAGTGCTAGACCAGTGATATTGTTTGTGCTAAGGTGGAGCGTCAAACCTATCATCAGCTCCCCATTTGACCACACAGATCAGATTACCCAAACTGAGTTGGTGGGGACCGGTATCAAAACCGAAACCTTGTGGTTCCTTGGCAGATGCTCTACCGACTGAGCTAAACTGGTCCCTCTGATGCACCGTTTTTACTGGGTTACGGGTACATAGAGTATCATCCATAAATATATATACTCTGATAATGTTTCTTTCCGTTGTATCAAGAATTTGTAGGATTTCAAATGACACTCAGTGCAAACGCTGTCCCCTCAAAATTATCCTTCAGTTCCAAATTTCAATGAAAATTCTTTTATTCTTTAAATTAGAACGTTTTAAGAGTGTATTGCTCTAATGAGAAATTTGCTATGGTGTGCCCTTTTCGCTTGGTTGATGTTACATACATGATAAGAATATCAGTAATCTTATATTTGGGGTGTCTCAACCTATCTATCTATTTATATATCTATCTATCTATCTCTCTCTCTCTCTCTCTCTCTCTATATATATATATATATATATATATATATATATATATACA
>CM042138.1:96766823-96776823 GCA_023376005.1 Doryteuthis pealeii
TCTGCAGGTCACTGTCAGTTTGGGACAGTGGACACATTCGATGAGTGCACCCTCTACCCCAAGTTAAGGGATAGAGTGTTCTCTACTGACCAGACTGGCCTCCTGATCTTCAAACGATCGAAAGGGCAAGCTCAGCTTAATATCTATCATAACATTTTACAAATCTCTCTCTCTCTCTCTCTCTCTCTCTCTCTCTCTCTCTCTCTCTCTCTCTATCTATCTATCTATCTATCTATCTATCTCTATCTCTTTATATATATATATATATATATATATATATAATATATATAGCGATATATGTTGTATAGCGAGTCTTGTCAACGTGCCTCCAAATTCACGACACTAAAAAGGTATTTGGTACGCGGCGGTCGTCTTGTCGATAAAAAGGTACAACGCGAGAAATATATCGTCACATATACATATATATCACATTCTACGGAGGAGTCACTATGGCGTAGGGGCTAAAGTGCTGGATTGCAATATAGTAGTAAGCGAGATCGAACTCCAGTTCAAGCTATTACGTTCACTCTCGGGCTAATTCCTTTCCCAATACTATTTACCCATAGCCAGGGGGAGAATGTAATTCATGACATTTTCAAGGATATGTATTTACCCAACTACTTCACCACGGCCAGGATGCGGTACATAGATATTTAAAAAAACGGGGTACATCTGGCTTGAATTCAGACTTCTCCTTCTCCTAGACTGGTTGCCTTACTAAAGGCTAAAGAAACATTTATACACCAATATATATATATATATATATATATTATTGAACGTTCTATCAATTCCTACTACCTCCTACTACCAATTCTTACTACATCCCACTTCCAATTCCTACGTTACTGCTCGTTGTTTTTAAAAACGAGACACCTGAAACACCCCATCAGTTTCATACCTGAAGATGGCAGATCGACATGCCGAAAGCGCTCGTAGTAATGAAACCTTCAGTGGATTGCTACACCAGTTCCACCCTGATATTAAAAAGATAGCCAAAAAATTAGGATCGAACAAAGATTCGTCCGACAAGAATCGTCAGTTCAATTTAACGAAACATGTTTAAAAGAAAAAATGCTGCCAAAATACACTTATATATATATGGGTAGTGGACTTTCTTCTCTCTAGATGGGGAGTGTCAGAATGGTTAATGGTACCGCAGGTGTTAGTCCAGTATATATTAGATTGTAAGGATTGGTTAGGATGTGTATGAGTGTATGTGTGTCTATTTAATTTTATATATATATATATAATATATATATATATTGGGGAACTGGATTTGTCGTTAAGTTATAGTTTGCGCCGGATCTAGAATTGATGTTAGGTATGTTGCTTTTTTGTTGTTTTTTTTGTTTTTTTTTTTTTTTTTTTTTTTTAGGGGAGATTTGTTAAATTTGTAAGTGAGTAATGTATAATATTATTATTATTATTATTATTATTATATTATTATTATTATTATTATATTATTATTGCTGTTGTTATTAATAGTGGCGATATTATTATTGTTGTTATTATTATGTATCATATATATTGTAATATATACCTATCTTTCTCTATTTTGATGATATTAACGGATTGAAGACAGCTAGATAAATCAAAATAGATAAAGATAGGTGTATATTACAATATATATGATACATAATAATAACAACTATAATAATATCGCCACTATTAATAACAATAACAATAACAATAATAATAACAATATATAACATTATACATATACTCACTTACAATTTTAAGAAATCTTAACATGTCCCCCTTTTACAAAAAAAAACAAAACAAAACATACCTAACATCAATTCTAGATCCGGAACAAACTATAACTTAATGACAAATCCAGTTCCCCAATAGGTCGAATATAACTGTTCATTTACTAAGGATTATTATCATTTGTTATTTGAAACCTACAAGCTATGTGTAAATCATGTATATTAGATAGGAATTATTGATATCACATAACCGTGTGCCAAAAACAACTATTAAGAAAAAACTACACAAATAATGTAAATATGAACGTGCAATGAACGCAATTCCCTAACCTCTTAATACCTTTAAAACCAATCCATCAACCAAAAACCAAACTTGACAGAATGTGTGAATTGGAAAATCATGCACCACACCGTAACCGTTCTGCTTCTACATTTTCTTATAAAAACATTTTTTTTGTGTGTCTTTGTTGTTTTTTTGTTTGTTTGTTTTTTTGTTTTTTGTTTTTTGTTTTTTGTTGTTTGTTTTTTTTTTTTTTTTTTGGGGGGTGTTATTTAAGCTTTAAATCCCGATAAGATATTGTGATAGCCAATCCAAATATAATGAACTGGTGATAGAACATTAAATGAATAACATTTGGGATTGAAGAATTTTCCAGGTGGTTTAAGCGAGTTGGTGTGGCTTATGTCTAACAGTGCCACTTCTGTGGAAACTCCCGAACTCTGGTTTACAAATATATGAAAGTCTGGCAATGTAGTTGCATATTGTTTGCCAATGGTCGTCGTGCGTTTCTGGCGAGAGACCCATAAAGCACACGGATTTCTCAGTCGACTGGCTGGTTTAAACTTGTTCTGTTATAGTTTCACATAGACATCACTGGTCAAGTTTGTCGCACACGGCACAGCGTAAGGTCGACTACGGGGAATAAAGACACGTCAATACGGTTTTTGCTGTTATGATTATTTTATCACTACGTATCTTAACCCAAAGATTTTTTAGAAATATTTTGTAAAAATGTTCGAATGTTTTTCATCAGCCAGACAATCTTCTATTGGTTTGTTGGTTTGGTTGGATTTGAAACCATGTTTACCATCGGGTCATTTTGTTTTATTCATTTTTGTTGGGTATACAATTTTTAAACACATTTCTTTTTATCTATATAACCCATAGGGACTACGACTCCGGGTCAGAGTAGACCTGGGAGTAATGGCGATGAAGGGGTACTCCACACTCCCTATAGCTCCAGAATTGGATCTTCACCACTAGAGGCAGTTGAATGTCATACCCAGTACACTAAGCCCCTCAGCTACCGCCTTCTAGCTCATATAAGATAGAAAGGGTTAGAGTGTTTGCGATAAGGACAATATGGTTGGGACAATCATATAGGTGCTAGTGCTTGATGTGACCAACCGATTGATCGTGGGGAACCTCTCCGACTGCTTAGCCTAAGAAAGAACCAAAGTGGGGTGTTGCATGTCATGGACTGCTCAGACACCAGGATTCAGTCCTTAAGCATCACGGGTCACCATCCACGACCGGACTAGTGGCCCCTTTGGGGGGATTTTACCCCTCTGTAGGGGTGCAGTCGACAAATTCTACTGCTCCAACTGACAGGGCGACCTTCTATTGTCGGGAACCAAAATACTGGAATGAAAATGTCGGCTGATTGAAAAATCGAAAACTAGTTACACAGATTTGTCATAGGTTAAATGCGGCGTTGCGTTACGATTGCTAATAGTTGTGTGATTGTGTCGATCTGGAAGATTGTTAGACAGATTAATTAGAACAGCCGGACAATTTGATGGATACGGAGATAAATATTGATAAAATGCCATCAATATAATAATGTCTTCTCTCATTCATAACAGTAAGCTCTATATCAGATCGAAAATAACTTTAGATAAACCTTTCTCACTGCAGCTCTTTACAATCCACCGGTCCCAACAGGATCTCACATACACACACACACACACACATACACACACACACACACACACACACACACACATACATATATATATATATATATATATATTATATATATATATATATATGGTGTGAATGGTCACTATTTCATTTTTGCTGGAATGGGTGCATGTATATTTAGAGTGCTCAATATAAAATAATTATATAATAAATAAGATAAATATATAGGTTTTAATTAAATCTATATTTATTGGGTTTCACAACCATATTGGTTTCATGCGATGCATTCATCAGGTGAAGAGTTTCAAATGTCATTTTTGTAGATATATATATATATATATATATATATATATATTGGCAGCATTCTTTCATTTAACATGTAGAATTCCTGTTTAACAATTTTATTTTTGATCTTTTCGAGTTTTCTGGACAACTTTTTAATATTTTATTCGTCCACCAAAGTTCAATACTTTCGGCACTTTGCATTTCCAGTTTCTCATTGGTCGAGAACATCATGTGGTGAAGTGGGAGAAAGGAAGAGTGAGAGGTAAGAATGTTCGGAGAGTTTGGAAAGATTCGTTGACGGAGTGAAACGTGGGGCTCTTGCTCCGGGCAGTTTTGACTTAAGGGAAAATAAAAATCTCATGAGAAAAAAGTAAGTCGCCTTGTGTTATTTCTACAAATTATATTGGCACAAAGCAAGATGTCCCCCAGCACCCCAAGCTGGTTTCCAGATTTCAAACATCAAGAATTGTCAGCCAACTCAATTAAGCCCAGCGACCAGATTCGAGCCTCTCCATGGCACAGAAGGTGAGATAAGTATATAACTATTATTTTTACTTTCAACACATTCCGACATGAGAGCCATAACGTTACACGAAGATTGATATACTAGTAAACAAAAAAAACAAACAAAACAAACTTAACGATTTACATATTGTTTAGAAAACTGACTAAGGAATTCAGTAAGATGATTCCATTTATTTTTTCTTGGCTTTGTAATGAAGAAGAATTCGTGCAATTAACATGCAATTATTTCGCGGAATTTCCACTCACCCAGCTAATTATTTATCATTATTATTACTAGCAAATATCTTCACCCTCCATGTGCAAGCATTTAAAGTCTTAATCTAATAAAATATTAGATTAGATTAGAAAGGCTAATGAAACTAAATAAGAATGCAGATAAAAGATTTGAAAAATAAAACAACTAAAACTCACTCTTCCATCACTCCTGTCTTTCATTGTTAAATTTTCCTAATTTAACTATTTTGTTAAATTAGGAAGTAAAGAATAAAATTACAGTTATTTCTTCTTGTTAATGGATTTCGTTTTTAAGATTTATCCCCGAGATTTTTTCTCATATTTATTAGAATAAAACCAAACAATTAGAAATCAATAATACTAAGCACTATTTTGTTAAAATCAAATTTCTAATATCAATATGCAAATTAGCCTTCCTGTTCACACTGTAAACCGCTATTTTGTAAGAAACAGTACTAATAATTAAACAATTTTATTAATATTTGATTTAGATAAAAATAAAATCATGGAGAAATTGACATAAATAACAAAGGGAATTGTGACTTGAGTAGTGATATAGTTTCGGTTACAGACTGACAAACATGCAATCTCCATTTTAATAAGATTACACGTTGATATCAAATTCACTAATAAAAGCCAGTCCTGTCGGCTAAGGTTGTATAATACGCCGACTGCACCTCTGTAGTGGGTTAAGAACCACCTAAATGGGGCCACCCCTGAGGACAGAATTGTGGTGGCTGAGTGGTCTAGGATCGGGATATTAACTTGCGACACTCCATTTCGACCCTTACTTGCGGTAGATGGGCGGTTGGATAGGCCCCATCCGATCAATCGACTGATCATATAAAGCCCTATTAACTATATGATTGCCCTGACTGTTTTCTTGCTCTAATGCAAACACCCAACCCTTTTTATCATATAGGTGCTAGAAGGCGGTGGCTGAGGATCAACCCCGGTATTTATAAGTTAATGAAAATTATTTCTACCAATTTAAAGATATTAAGAACTTGAAACATTTATCAAAACTTTTATTAAAATGACTTGATTCGGCATTAAATGACACAAAAGGGTTGATATGCCGTAAAATAAAACAAACTACGGGGTGAGTCAAAAAGTATGCCATTTTCTTTTTTCATGAGAAGCTTTTTTTTTATAAAACTAAGGCCTACATTGAGACCTTAACGAAACTCAGAGCAAGAATCCGCGAGTAATACCCAACTTGCCAGTCGACTATGTCCTCCTTCTGCATGACAATGCTCGACCACACACAAGCATCAGGACAAGGGAGAAAATCGCCTCATTCGGAGAGACAACTTTACCGCATCCTCCGTACTCACCAAATTTAGCGCTTTCAGACTATCATCTCTTCGGTTCCATGAAAGAGGGTTTGAGAGGCAAACATTATTCCAGTGACCAGGAAGTGAAATATGTAATGAAGAAGTGGCTAAAAAAAAACAGTCAACATAATTTTACGGGGGAGGGATACCTGCTCTAATTCGAAGGTGGAACATTGCTATTGAGAGAAATGGTGACTATGTGGAGAAATAGGGATGAGATCTATGGATGACTAACTTCATTTTGATGTATGATAAATGTTCCTGTGTTGGTAAGTATACTGTCCTAAACAAAATGGCATTACTTTTTTACTCACCCTGGTAATACGAACAGCATGCTTTTCAATGTACGGTGGTTCAGTTTACTAGACTCTTCTTAATCTAGAAAAAAGGCCTAGGATTGCTTCCTTGGTGGTCACCTATTTGATTATTGAGCAGTCTAATTGGAGCTTAATTTTCGTGATCTCGCGAGAACCGGTACTTTTAGCATGACTTGACCTTATGTTTGATTCTATTTCTTGTTGCTACATTCAATATGAAACGCAATTATAGAATTCTGACCAGGAACACCTACTACTAAATTATCACTTCTTTTACAAATATTTCCTTTGTAATAATCTCTCTCTCTCTCTCTCTCTCTCTCTCTCTCTCTCTCTCTCTCTCTCTCTCTCTCTCTCTCTCTCTCTCTCTCTCAAATGGTGCCACTCCTCATTAAATGGCAAGCTTCTGAAATCAGTACTAGTTCAATAACCTCGGTAGCAATATCTCTACTACGTTACTATATCTCTTTAGGAAAAAATATGTTACATTTAAAATACTCTTTCAATTACTAATCACGTCGCCTTTATCAAAATAAAGAACGCTGCTTAAGAAAAAAAAACATCTTTTTTCTCTCATAATTTCTCATCTCTTGTTTCATTTGAAAAAGATTTCCACTTTTTCATCCTAATGTCTTGATGAAGATTTTTTTTTAAAACCCGAAAGCGTTTACACTTCAACCTCACCAGCTAAAATAGATTTATCTTTTTGGAATACTATGTTGTTGTTTTTTTTTATTTCTAAATACCATCGGATATATTTCCATATTTTTCTACCCATTAGATGTTATATTATGACAATGTCGAATATATTTCCATATTTTCCACCCATTATATTTTATATTGTGACAATGTGAAACCACCACTTTGAATTGCACTGGTCCAGACGACTTAACAAGAGCGATGGCGGATAGGGACGGATGGCGATAGAAAGAGAGGGAGTCAAGGGAATCTGTGCTGTCAGCACTCCTTGATGATGAGGATTATGATGATGGCTGTGGCTTCTTATGATACGAGAATCAATATTGCTATTATTGATTTTCTAACAATTTTTCCATTTTCATTATTCCCATTTGACCAGTTGAGTGACTGGATGGACTTAATGACTGGCCAGTTGTGTCTCTTCAGTGACCAGTGAGCAATGACATGGCTCGAATGGAAAGGGCAGGATCTGTCTATTCTTGCATCACATACTAGGGTTTGTGTTTTTATTTGTTTTTTATTTGTTTTGCTTTGTTTTGTTTGGGGTTGTTGTTTTTTTTTGGGTGGGGGGGCTCTTTTTGTCTTTTTTAATCTCATATAGATTCGGAACTTATTGAACACAAACATGCAGACTTGTCTGCAATCATGCGTTGCTGGGTCGATAGATTGCAGCATATGCAAATAAATTACTTTATGGACTGAAAAAGGGATTGGTGTCGCTGTTCATCAAATCGACTACAGGGCGGGTTAAGCCAGTGGCGCGGTTTCGAACCCTGGAACAACCAGCTCGAAATCGATGGCTAGTTATTTAAACTGGCCATTCGTTCAATGCTAAATTGCCAGCATTCAAAAATAAATACAATTCCCTGAAAAGAAAAGTCGAACCGAAACGGTGCAGCATGTATTCGTGGGAAAATCCCCTAAAAATGCACCAACTGCAATGCAGATTTGGAAATGGGACAGAATTTTCAGAGGAAGACTGTCTTTACATGGCAAAAGGAATTGGATGATCACCAGAAGAGATGGTCAAAAACTTGTGCAATCGTTCATGAAATCCACAACAGGTGAGCCCATTGGAGAGGAGTCTTACCCCTCTGCAGAGATGCAGTCGGTGTATTCTAAACCCCCAGCTGTGGTGTAACAGAGTTCGATTTTTGTTGTGAGTTGCTTGTATTCCTTTTTTTCACTGATGTAATTGGTAATAGGAAGATGTCTGTTGTAAGTATATTTTTTGCATTCATTCCAATCAGCTAGATATCACGATAAAGGTCATTGACCTGCCGAGAAAGTGTGTTAGTATCAATCTTGTTATCTGATAAGGCCGTATATGAGAATTTCATAACATTGTAAAATGTTCCCGGTAAGCGAACAGGGGTTTGAACCATATACGGGAGATTATCCTTTAGTCTTGTTTCCGATACGTACTGTTCCGCGCTGTCGCAAAAAAATATCGACCCGATACTGTTGCAATTAAAAAGCAACCGAATTTAAGAAGATGAAGAAAAATTAATATCAATAATGATTTACAATATTCATCCAAACTGAATAATTTGGGCTCTAAATGAAAACTATTTATCACATATTTTATTTAAGTATGAAGAAGACATGTGAGTGATTTCTAAATTAAGAGAATGAGATAGATAGATAGATAGATAGATAGATAGATATGAAAACAGTGATATAGATATAAATAAACTGCCATATATATATATAATATATATATATATATATATATATATATATATAAAGAGATAGTGAGAGAGAGAGAGAGAGAGAAAATGTATCTGTGTGTCGATAGATAAATTGTTGGGAAGTAAATATTTTTCAGAAGACTTGGGATGGGATTGTGTGCAATACATATGTGAAGACTAATACAGATATATATGGACAGAGTGATACAGACATGGATACACTGTTATAAATATACACACATATAAAAGGATTTATATATAATAATATATACATGTGTGTGTGTGTGTCTGTGTCTGTGTCTGTGTCCGTGTCTCTGTGTGTACGCACGTGTGTGTATGTGTGTGTGTGTGTGTGTGTGTGTGTGTGTGTGTGTGTGTGTGTGTGTGTGTGTGTGTGTTTGCAGAGGAAAAGAGACTAATGTGGGGGTAAGTCCTTTTGAAGTAACTAGAGGTGAAACTGTGTTTTTGTTTTAATTACACCTTTCCTTGACAGGAAATAAAAACAGCTGTCAGGATCTAAATTTAAAATCGTGTTGTCTTTCTTTTTTTTTAATATCCTATCGATTAAAATATTTTGTGGTGAGACAAACCACACACATACACGCGCGCGTACGCACACGCACACGCGCAGATATATGTAAGAGTGTATCACTGTATCGGTATGCATATACAGAATATATGTATTTGTGAATTTTTACATATAAATTACACGTAATTTAAATTAGTGTGTTAAAAAAAACGAAAAAGAACTGGAAATCCTTGTACAAACCATAAGAATATACAGTCATGATATAGGAATGAAATTCGACATCGAAAAATGTGCCATGCCAATGATGAAAAAGAGGGAAAGGGTTACAATGGACGGAATACAACTACCGAATTAGGAAAATGTAAGAACACTTGGAGAGAAGGAGAATTACCAATACTTAAGAATCTTAGAAGCGGACACCATCAAACAGAGATGAAAAAGAAAAAGTTTAAAAAGAATACATTAGAAGAACCAGAAAATTTCTAGAAACTAAGCTCTGCAGCAGAAATCTCATCAAGGGAATACCCATTATAAGATACTCTGGTTTGGTTTGGTTTGGTTTGGTTTGTTTTGTTTTACGGCATATCAACCTCAGTGGGTCATTTAATGCCAATAAAGTTTTGAAATAAATCAATTCTTAATGGATAATACAATTTTTTATAAATACATTTTTCTATTTAACCCATAGATGGGACCCTAACAGGTACTACCACTCCGGGTCAGAGTGGACCAGGGAGCAATGGTGATGAA
>CM042138.1:96781823-96786823 GCA_023376005.1 Doryteuthis pealeii
TGAGCACTCTACCAATTAATACTGCCTTTGGTACACCATTCCAGCAAAAGCTGAAATAGTGACCATCTCACACTACAGTATATATATATATATATATATATATATATATATATATATATATATATATATGTGTGTGTGTGTGTGTGTGTGTGTGTGTGTGTGTGTTAAAAAGACGAAAATGATATTTTCTGTTCGTTAATTTTTCGTATTCATTTGTTATTTTTAATGATGAATATTCTAATTACCTATTGAAAGAAAAACAAAAAAAATTATATGAATTAATCATCAATACCAAAATATTCGCAGACCATTGTTAATGAGTCCGATTCTCATTGGGCGCACCATACTTCTGGCCTTGTGCCACGCGTAAGCTAAGCTAAGTAAATAACTTTATAATATATATATATATATATATATATATATATATATATATATATAGACACATATATATAAATACATATATGATACATCTATACATATGTGTATTTATACATACAATACATATATATTTATATATTATGTATTATATATATATTTATATATATGCTCATTATTTTTATATTTATTGTATGTGTATGTGTATATATGTATGTGTATATGTGTGTGTGCAGTCTTGTTGTATGTGTTTTTTATATGAATACAAATATATCGTGTTTATATAGAAATACAAACTAAATACAAATACTACTATACAGATGCACACACACACACATAGATAAATAAATAGATACATACATACATACATACATACGCAGAGAAAGAAAAAGATAGAGAAAAAAGAGATTAGACAGAAAGAAGAGAAGAGTTTATATATTATGATGTAGATGTTGATAGGTAGTCATTTGTAAACAAAGATGTCTGTCTGTTCGTCCTCTCTGTCTTCATATATACATGTATGTATGTGTAAACCAGAAGTTTATACAGACTCACACACACACACACACACACACACACACACACACACACACATACATACATGCACACACAAACACATATATACACACATATACACACATATGTGTGCGTGTGTGCATAGCAATAGTAAAGATTCTATGTTTACCTGCATTACTATTATCTGCATTGCTCAAGGCATCCTTGGTCGAGTATAAAACGAAAATTATAAATTGTAAGATTGTGCAGCGCCAGTTTACAATATCTACAACCATGTAGACTGACGTTTTGAAACTAGTCTCGAAACCGGCTCACTGGTACAAGTGAGATAACGTGAATATTTCTATCCTCATTCAGAGATATATACACATGTGTGTGTGTGTGTGTGTGTGTGTGTGTGTGTGTGTGTGTTTGGGTGTTGGTTTATGGTTTAGGTAGATATTAAGAATACATATATACATACACACACATATATATATATGCATATGTGAGTGTTTGTATATGTATGCTTATATATATATATGTGTGTGTAAGCAGGTACCAAAAGCATAAGCAATTGAACGTAGACGTGGACACACACACATACACACACACACACGTGTGTGTGTGTGTGTGTGTGAGAGAGAGAGAGAGAGAGAGAGAGAGAGTTAGTGTGGATGTGTTTATTTCTCTATGTGTGTGTGTATTTTGTAAACAGTTTAGTATCTATGTAAATAATTTTTAATCTAATAATCCATGCAAATAAAAACTATATAAATACACTGATATATTCAGCAACACAAATAATTTCCTCTGTTATTGGCGGAGAGAAGTGGAGAGAAAGACAGAAGAATAAGAACAGATAGATATTATGAAATGACAATATTGAAGATTTTATAAATATATGAATATACTGATTTCTCCCTTTCCCAGGGTTGAAAGCCGGCTTGACTAGATAACCATTATTTGTTCTAAAGATAGATAGATAGATAGATAGATAGATAGATAGATAGATAGATATGAACAGACTGTGATAGATATGAATAGTATGAGATAGATAGATGGATGCATGGAAACAGTTCAAGATAGATAGATAGATAGATAGATAGATAGATAGATAGATAGATATGAACAGACTGTGATATATATTAACAGTATGAGATAGATAGATGGATGCATGGAAGCAGTTCAAGATAGATAGATAGATAGATGGATAGATAGATATGAATAACTGAAATATATATGAACAGATTGAGATAGATAGATAAATAGGAAGAGAGAGGGGGGATGAACAGACTGAAATAGATAGATATATATATGAACAGTATGAGATAGATGGATGCATGGAAGTAGTTCAAGATAGATAGATAGATAGATAGATATGCACAGTATGAGAGATGGGTGGATGGAAGCAGATAGATAGATAGATAGATAGATAGATAGATAGATAGATAGAATTTGACACAATGACTCATCTAAGTGAATATTGAAATCCTGATCACTGTCCAGTAAGATTTATTCGCTAACCACTGCACAATGAAGGTTTCTTACTAAAGACATTGATTGATTGGCTAGTTGTTCCATTGATTTATCAATAAAAGGTTCACGAACTGAACATGTTTTGTTGTCATTAGGAACACATAAATACACACATGTGAGTGCATATCACAGTTGATAAGTGTGTATGGGTGTTGATAGATATATTGCCATTCACATGTATATATTTAAATAATCATCGTAATGTTGTATATGCGTGTGTATGTGCGTGTGATTAATTATGAATGTGTACGGGTTTGTCTAATCACTTTTGAACATACAATTACACACACAAATACATACATACACACATATATATATATATATGTGTGTGTGTTCTTGTGTGTTTCTGTGTGTATGTGTATTTTTATGTATTCGTATGTAAAAAAAACTGATTAAACAAACACGTACACATTCCTAATCAACCATACACATATACACACGCTTATACAACTTGTAAATGGCAATATATAAATGTGTGTGTGCGTGTGTGTGTGTGTGTGCGTGTGTGTGTGTGTGTGTGTGATTCTCTGTGTGTCAGTGTAATGTATATTTATAACACACACATACACACACACACACACACACATATATATATATATATATATATATATATATATATATATATATATATTGCCAAATATACAAACACACACGCCCAAACACACACACACACACATACACATACGTGTGTGTTGCATATTTATATTAATACCTTATATAAGCACATACTTAAAAATACACAAACACACGCACCAACACACTGGTGAACAAACATAGATATATGTGTATATATAAACAGACAGACACAAACACATGTACTAAGTAGCATACATACTAATTCACTCCCTTTCTTTATATTTATATATATATTTGTATGTGTGTGTGTGTGTGTGTGTGTGTGTGTGTGTGTGTGTGTGTGTGTGTGTTTTCTAAGCATATTTACTAGTGTATATATAAGCTTATTCACAAGCTTGTGTATGTGTGTTTTCATAAAATAATGAAACACTTACCTTTTAAAGCCTATGGTACCAGCTATCACTGTCAAACACAAGAAGTGCAGTTTAGTTGTCCTTTATGGGAAAAAGTCCAATCCACTACAACCAATGTTAATGTTGTTGTTATTGTTGTTGTTGTTGTTGTTGTTGCTATTATTATTATTATTATTATAAGAAGCGTTGTAACAAGATGTTCTTATACCTCTCTCTCTCTCTCTCTCTCTCTCTCTCTCTCTCTCTCTCTCTCTCTCTCTTTCTCTTCTCTCTCTCTCTCTCTCTGTCGTTTTTTTAAAAATATTTTTATCCTTTCGTTTTTGTTTTTGTTTTTGGTAGGTTTTTAGCTTGATTTTTTCTTTTTCTGGTCGTTCTGACCTTCTTTCGTTCTTGGATTAATTCCTCGTTTGTCTTGTTTAAATCATTTGCCAAACAATAATTCCATTCTTTTGTTTTGCTGTTTTTTTAGTCATTATTATTTATCATTTATTCTTTTTTTATCTCTTCTGTCCTACCGTACTTTGCAAATGTGGAACACTCGGGACACCGAAAGAGGTTGCTAGCCACGCGAGTTGCATCAAAACAGATTATCTGTACGTCAATTCTTTTTTTTTTTTTTTTCGAAGAAAAGACGTCAGTGTTTTGTTTAGTGATTGTCAGTGTGTATTTATATATATTGCACAAGCGAATAACTGGAGCCCAAATATGACGGGTGCAAAGGAGGTAGAAAAAGACCTGTAGAGATAAGCTGCTACTACTACTTACTTTTTGCAGGGGAAAACCCTGGGTGTCAGTTAAAAGTCCCACCCGTACGTAACAAGGGAATTGCTAATTTATATACAAAAATATTCGCATTCTTCACCCGCCTTAGATAACTTTCATGTAGCGACTGGCCTGTTGATCCTGAGTCGCTTCCACGAGACCAAACAACATTGGGTAGATTTATAAACGCATAGATGAGCAAGCAAACAGTCAAGTACAACAAAAAGATGATAAAGGAAAAAATGTTTACCCTCTCTGGTGGACACTACACTCTCCCATCCAGCTTCTCTAGCTTTTTAAATAATTATCCATATCTCCATTCGGTTGTTGTTAAAGGGAAGAACTGGGGGAGAAAAAAAACGTCTAATAAGGAATTGGATGTGAGAGAAGTCTGTGAGACAATGACGTTCAATGTTCATGAGTTATCAGCGACGTTCTCATAATAATAAATAATAGTCCAGGTTTTTCCCTCTACGAAGAAGACGTCACTGAAAAATTGAAAGTGAAACCTGCCCGTACGCACACACGCGTGAAAGAAGGCAATGGTCGAAGTGGAGAACTAGATCTGATCGTTTTTACTGTGAATTTAGTTTTGGTTCAAGTGTTCTAGCCATTGCTAAGCACACCGTTTACGTGCGAACTGAGGCACATACGAGTAATACTAGATAAAAATACACAGAGAGAGAGAGATATACCAACGTGAAAAAACAACACACACGATGAATGAGTAAAGCCGATGCTAATATTTCAACTAATCTTGATGTTATTAATGTTTGACTCTCTGGATACAGTCTCTCTTTTACTCTCCTTTTTCTCTCTATCATTTCACTCCATCGTTAC
>CM042138.1:96789323-96794323 GCA_023376005.1 Doryteuthis pealeii
TATGCCACACCTTTTATATATATATATATATATATATATATATATATATATATTATATATATATATATATATAAAGTGTGGCATAAAAGTATCGATATTGATGTAATTACCAATATAGAAATGAACAATGAATGGAACGTATATATATATATATATATATATATATATATATATATATATATATATATAATGTTCTGTTTCTTCATCTTTTTCTCACTGTTTCTTCTAGCTATCTCCTACCTCTCTATTTTTTTTCTTCCTTTCTCCTTTTTTTCTCTTAATCTTTTCTGTTGTTTTTTCTGTCTTTTCTTTTTTTTTTTTTGTATTTTTGCTTTCACCTCACTCTTTCATCTGTTTTATACAGCTTTCTTTTTCTTTACTCTTTCTTCTTCTTTTTTTTCTCATCTTCTTTTTCTTTATTTCCCTTTTACAATATATTTTATCTTTACATCTCTATTTTTTATCACAATTCAGTTATCACATTAAAATAATACAATAATTTAATCATCTTATTAAAATAATTAAATAATTCAATTATCATATTAAAATAATAGAATAATTTAATCATCATGTTGACATAATGATATAACAGAACTATCATATTAGAATAATAAAAGAATTCAAGTGTCATATTAAAATAATAAAATAATTGAATTATAACATCAAAATAATACAATAACCAAATTATTGAATCAAGGTAACAACCTAATTGAATTATCATACTGAAATAATAAAATAACTGAATTGTCACATTAAAATAATAAAATAATTCAATTATCACATTAAAATAATGAAATAATTAAGTTATCATATAATAAAATAATATAGTTATCACATTAAAATAATTAGATAAATATCATATATAAAAAGAATAATAATTCAATTATCATATCAAAATGAATGAAATAACTGAACCATAACATTAAAATGAAATAATTTAATTATCATATTAAGATAATAAAATAACTGAATTAATCTACTAAAATGATAAAATAATTGAATTATCATATTTTAATATGATAAGGTAAAAAGTAAGGTAAAGTCGTCGGGGTGGCCTAAAGTCGGTCTCAACCAGACAGCGAGAGAGTCTATCCCCTTTTCACTTGCGCTAGACCAAGGGGATTGTTTTTGCATCTGAAGTGGAGCGCCATACCTTCCATCAGCTCCTTACTTTACCGCACGGATCCCTCTGCTACTCATACGCTGAGTTGGCGAGGACCGGTATCGAACCAGGAACCTTGTGGTTCCTAGGCGGACGCTCTACCAACTGAGAACTGAATTATCCCATTTTAATAATAGAATCAATGAGTCAGCACATGTCAGGTTTTGTTTTCAATGAACATAATTTTATTTTCACTGCACTGCTACAAAAGTAGAATCACTGGAGGTAAGTTTGTAAGTGACTTTAACCTCAGGGACACCAGCTGTATATCCTGGGTATGACGTTAAACTAATCTGATGGTGATGTTTCAGTTCTGGAGATCTGGGGAATGTGGAGCACCTCTTCATCACCATTGCTCCCTGGTCCACTCTGACCCAGATTGGTAGTATCTATTAGGGTCCTATCTATGGATTAAATAGAAAATTTGTTCACAAAAAAATTGAGTTCTAAACTATCGCTACGAATATTTCAAAACTTTGCCGGCATTAAATGACCCATCGTGGTTGATATGCCGTAAAAAAACAGGCGTCTTTGACGTCACATACATGCGCCAGCACCCGCATACACCCACATATACCCCTAGAATCCGATTTATTATTGAGGTAGCTGTTATACTTCCCCCTAGCACTTGGAATCGGTCATGACATGCATCACTCAACTTTGGCCCTTACTTAGGCTAAACAGCTGGCCATGTCAAGCCCTAGCACCTATATGATTGCCCTTGTGGCAACCCCCACCTCTTTTTATCATATATGTGCTAGAAGGCTGTGGCTGAGGGTCTTCATGTCTTAAGAATGACGTTAAACTCTATCTGATAGTGAAGTTCCAGTTCTGGAGGTCTAGGGGAATGTGGAGCACCCCTTCATCACCATTGCTCCCAGGTCCACTCTGACCCGGAGTGGTAGTACCTGTTAAAGCCACATCTACGAGTTAAATAGAAAATTTGTTTATAAAAAAAATTGAGTTTAAAAGATTTTCTTCCAAATTATTGCTAAGAATCTATCAAAACTTTGCCGACATTAAATGACCCACCGAGATTGATATGCCATAAAACAAAACAAGCAAACAAACAAACCTGGAATCAGTGTTCAAGGTCAAGTTTTCGAATGCTGATTTTCCAGGTAGTCAGAAACCCACCTCCCCTGTCCTGCCAAATTTTATTCATCAATCTTTCTATTTCTCTTAATTTTTTAGATGAGGCTTGATAATTTGTATTTGGTTCCCGAGTCCGACAAGAAATACCTGAAGAAGTCCGGAGGGCACATCGGCCGAAACATTGTGTAGATAACAATAAAGATGAGTACAATAGTCCGAATAATTCAAATAATACAAATCAATCTTTCTATACCTTCATCGCCTCCCTTCACCACCACCCTCCGTTCAGTTCTGTGCTGGACTATACTGAAATTGATATGAAGAAAAGTTCCCGCCAAGACACGAAATAACACTTCATTGCGATGCAATGGTTAACGAGTCAGTCTCAAACATCAATCATTACTGGATTGGTTTGGCTTGGTTTGGTTGGTTTTACGGCATATCAATCTTAGTGGGTCATTTAATGCCGACTAAGTTTTCAAATAAATTCATTCTTAATGGATACTCAATTTTTTTTATAAACTCATTACTGGAGTTTGATTCTCAGTTAAGTTATCCATAGTTTCAGCCGTGCTTAGTTTTTAGGACTCCCTCACCGAGTGGCTATTGAACATATCCCGTCCGCCACGACTAGGATGTGACACAACGTCGCAAGTAAGGGGCATCCAGCAAGGATCGAACTCACCATTTAGAAGTAATGGATCTGAGACTAGCTTGTTAACTCTTACATCATGATGGGTCGCCCAGGTATTTACCTAACCCGTTCGCCACGAGTAGGATGCGACACAACGTCGCAAGTATGGGAGATTCTGCAAGGATTGAACTCACTAATCATTTGTAATGGATCTGCGAGACTAGTTTGCTAACCATTACCCCATGACGGGACGTCCTTGTGGTTCCTTACTGAGTGTAATGGTTTAAAAACTAGGATAACAAGCCATTGATAATGAGTTTGATTCTCACTGGGTGGTCCAATACTCTAACTCTATGTCTATATTCACCAACACGTTGAAAAAAAGTTATTAACAGCAGTTCACCTTCTCTGGCCTAGACGATGATTTCTTATTGGCTAAGTTAATATCTCGTCTAGGTTAGTTAGATTTTGGCCGTTAGTCGAAAGCACTAGACGCGAGTGTCATCTGTTCTCAATATGACAATACCACGCGGTTAAAGCCCTTTTGGGCTTCAGGTTTGTAATAAAGACGCCTTTTTCTCTGAATTTTTGAGATGCAGCTTGATAATTAGTATTAGTTTTATTATTCGGACTATTGTTCTCATCTTCATTATTATTTTTGTAACGTTTCGGTCGATGTGCCCTCCGGCCTTCTTCAGGTATTCCTTGTCGGACTCGGGAACCTTCTCGAACTCGGGAACCTTCTCGAACTCAGGAACCTTCTCGGACTCGGGAACCTTCTTGTCGTAATCGGGAACCTTCTTGTCGTAATCGGGAGCCGTCATGGATCTTTGAGCCTAACCCTTTATTCGGTCCACGGAGGTATCATGTTCTCACTCCGCTAACCATAGCTGGGGTACAGGTGTTAAGCTGTGTTAATTATTATTCTATATCATAGACTGAATTCACCCACGTTAGGAAGCATTCATGAAGCCTCCTAACGTATCATAAGAAACAGTTTTAGGCATGGAAGTTAAAACTAAATTTAATTCTTATAGCTTCATGTTTAAAAAAAACATATTAGGACAATGTCTATTTCAAGAGTCGTGTTACACGTCTGGTTCGAGCATTGAAATCGGGGAAACTGAAAAAGTTTTGAATAGACCGCCAAAATCTAATAACGTCGGTGCCAGAAGGTTTAAGGATTTCTCTCTGTTGCTAGGCAGGTTTCGACCTATGAGTCTTAAGAGCCTGTGACCTTGAGAGACAGGGATGGGTCTAAACAGAGAAGAGATGTATGTGGAGGAGAAGAGGAAATTAACATGAAATTGTGGTTAATGGCAACACCATTGCAACAGTACTTGGTATAAAAGAAAAAGGCGCGAAGACTTTATTCTCTTTCCTCTCTGAATAACCGAGAACCAAAGACAGGTTCTTCTACATCTAAGACATCTTTCGTTATCAGACCTCGTGACGCATTGAACACGAAAATTCACAGCATACAATGCCTTAAGCTCACTTTCATACATACAGATATGTCTAATAATTCCACAAAGCCAACAACTTAGGGGGGGGGTCACCGTATCGTAGGTTTGGTTTGGTTTGGTTTGTTTTACGGCATATCATCCTCGATGGGTCATTTAATGCCGACAAAGTTTTGAAATAAATTCGTTCTAAATGGAAACTTAATTTTTTCACATTTTTCTATTTAACCCATATATGGGACCCTAACAAGTACTACCACTCCAGGTCAAAGTGGACCAAGGAGGAATGGTGATGAAGGGGTGGAACCTCCCCATCAGAGTTTAACGTCATTCACAAGACATGAAGATCCTCAACCACCGCCTTCTAGCACATGATAAAAAGGGTTGTGGTTTGCCATAAAGGCAATAAGGTTGGGGCAATCATATAGGTGCTAGGGCTTTACATGACCAGCCGATTGATCGGTGTGAGCCTCTCCGACCACCCGTCTAGCCTAAGTAAGGGTCTAAGTAGAGTGTTGCATGTCATGGACTGCTCATCCACCAGGATTCCATCTTTAAGCATCACGGGTCGCCACCCACGACCAACAGATGCCCCCATTGGAGGGATTTTACCCCCGTCTGCGGTGTATTCTAAAGCCCCAGCCGA